>JAVLSZ010000147.1:452500-537500 GCA_032313775.1 Urocyon cinereoargenteus
AGGGTTATGGTTCGGGTTAGGGTTAAGTTTGGGTTCCGGTTCGGGTTCGGGTTAGGGTTCGGGTTCTGGTTCGGGTTAGGGTTAGGGTTCGGGTTCGGGTTAGGGTTAGGGTTCGAATTAGGATTAGGGGTTAGTGTTCAGGTTAGGGTTAGGTTTAGGGTTCGAGTTAGGGTTCGGGTTAGGGTTAGGTTTAGGGTTCGGGTTAGGGTTAGGTTTAGGGGTAGGGTTAGGGTTAGAGTTCGGGTTACGGTTAGGGTTCGGGTTAGGGTTAGGGTTAGGGTTCGGGTTAAGTTTAGTGTTAGGGTTTGGGTTAGATTTAGGTTTCGGGTTAGGGTTAGGTTTAGGGTTAGAGTTAGCATTAGGGTTAGGGTTAGGGTTCGGGTTAGGGTTAGGGTTCGGGTTACGGTTAGGGTTCGGGTTAGGGTTAGGGTTAGGGTTCGGGTTAGGGTTAGGGTTGGGGTTAGGGTTAGGGGTTAGGGTTAGGGTTAGGGTTAGGGTTAGGGTTCGGGTTAGGGTTCGGGTTAGGTTTAGGGTTAGGGTTAGTGTTAGGTTTAGGGTTAGGATTCGGGTTCGGGTTAGGGTTAGGGTTAGGGTTAGGGTTCGGATTAGGGTTAGGTTTAGTGTTAGGGTTAGGGTTCGGGTTAGAGTTAGGGGTTAGGGTTAGGGTTAGGGTCAGCGTTAGGTTCAGTTTAGGGTTCGGGTTAGGGTTAGGGTTAGGGTTCGGGTTAGGGTTCGGGTTAGTGTTAGTGTTCGGGTTAGGGTTAGGGTTAGGGTTAGGGTTCGGGTTAGGGTTAGGGTTAGGGTTAGGGTTCGGGTTAGAGTTCGGGTTAGGGTTCGGGTTAGGGTTAGGGTTAGGGTTAGGGTTAGGGTTCGGGTTAGGGTTAGGGGTTAGGGTTAGGGTTAGTGTTAGGGGTTAGTGTTCAGTTTTGGGTTAGTGTTAGGGTTCGGGTTAGGGTTCGGGTTAGGGTTAGGTTTAGGGTTCGGGTTAGGGTTAGGGTTAGGGTTAGTGGTAGTGTTAGGGTTCGGGTGAGGGTTAGGGGTTAGGGTTAGGGTTAGGGTTAGGGTTAGGGTTAGGGTTCGGGTTAGGGTTAGGGTTAGGGTTAGGGTTCGGTTACGGTTAGGGTTATGGTTAGTGTTAGGGTTCGGGTTAAGTTTAGGGTTATGATTTGGTTTCGGGTTCGGGGTAGGGTTATGTTTCGGGTTTTTTTTAGGGTTCGGGTTCGGGTTCGGGTTAGAGGTTAGGGTTCGGGTTAGGGTTAGTGTTAGGTTTCAGGTTAGGGTTAGGGTTAGGGTTAGGGTTCGTGTTAGGGTTTGGGTTAGGGTTAGTGTTAGGGTTCGTGTTAGGGTTAGGGTTAGGGTTCGGGTTAGGGTTCGGGTTCGGGTTAGGGTTAGGGTTAGGGTTAGGCTTAGGTTTTAGGGTTAGTGTTAGGGTTAGGGTTAGGGTTAGGGTTAGGGGTTAGGGTTAGGGTTAGGGTTAGGGTTAGGGTTTGGGTTAGGGTTAGGGTTTGGGTTCGGTTTAGGGTTCGGTTTAGGTTTAGGTTTAGGGTTCGGTTTAGAGTTCGGGTTAGGGTTCGGGTTAGGGTTAGGGTTAGGGTTCGGGTTAGGGTTAAGGTTCGGGTTCGGGTTAGGGTTAGGGTTAGGGTTAGGTTTCGGGTTAGGGTTCGGGTTAGGGTTCGGGTTAGGGTTAGGGTTAGGGTTCGGGTTAGGGTTAGGTTTAGGGTTAGAGTTAGGGTTAGGGTTAGGGTTCGGGTTAGGGTTAGGGTTAGGGTTAGTGTTAGGGTTCGGGTAAGGGTTAAGGTTGGGTTCGGGTTCGGGTTCGGGTTAGGGTTCGGGTTCGAGTTCGGGTTAGTTTTAGGGTTCGGGTTCGGGTTAGGGTTAGGGTTCAGGTTAGGGTTAGGGTTTAGTGTTCAGGTTAGGGTTAGGGTTCGGGTTAGTGTTCGGGTTAGGGTTAGGTTTAGGGTTCGGGTTAGGGTTAGGTTTAGGGTTAGGGTTAGTGTTAGGGATCGGGTTACCGTTAGGGTTCGGGTTAGGGTTAGGGTTAGGGTTCGGGTTAGGTTTAGTGTTAGGGTTTGGGTTAGATTTAGGTTTCGGGTTAGGGTTACGTTTAGGGTTAGGGTTCGGGTTAGGGTTAGGTTTCGGGTTAGGGTTGGGTTCGGGTTAGGTTTCGGGTTAGGTTTAGGGTTCGGTTTGGGTTAGGGTTAGGGTTCGGGTTAGGGTTAGGTTTAGGGTTCGGCTTAGGGTTAGGGTTCGGTTTAGGGTTAGGGTTAGGGTTCGGGTTAGGTTTAGGGTTAGGGTTAGGGTTCGTGTTAGGGTTCGGGTTAGGGGTCGTTTTAGGGTTAGGGTTAGGGTTCGGGTTAGGGTTAGGGTTAGGGTTAGGGTTCGGGTTATGTTTAGGGTTCGGGTTAGGGTTAGGGTTAGGGTTCGGGTTCGGGTTAGATTTAGGGTTGGGGTTCGGGTTAGGGTTCGGGTTAGGGTTCTGGTTAGGGTTAGGGTTAGGGTTCGGGTTCGGTGTTAGGGTTACGGTTAGGGTTCGTGTGAGTGTTCGGGTTTGGGATAGGATTCGGGTAAGGGGTTAGGGTTCGGGTTCGGGTTAGGGTTAGGGTTCGGGTTAGATTTAGGTTTCGGGTTAGGGTTAGGTTTAGGGTTAGAGTTAGGGTTAGGGTTAGGGTTCGGGTTAGGGTTAGGGTTCGGGTTAGGGTTAGGGTTCGGGTTACGGTTAGGGTTAGGGTTCGGGTTCGGGTTAGGGTTGGGGTTAGGGTTAGGGGTTAGGGTTAGGGTTAGGGTTAGGGTTAGGGTTCGGGTTAGGGTTCGGGTTAGGTTTAGGGTTAGGGTTAGTGTTAGGTTTAGGGTTAGGATTCGGGTTCGGGTTAGGGTTAGGGTTAGGGTTAGTGTTCGGATTAGGGTTAGGTTTAGTGTTAGGGTTAGGGTTCGGGTTAGAGTTAGGGGTTAGGGTTAGGGTTACGGTCAGCGTTAGTGTTCGGTTTAGGGTTCGGGTTAGGGTTAGGGTTAGGGTTCGGGTTAGAGTTCGGGTTAGGGTTCGGGTTAGGGTTAGGGTTAGGGTTAGGGTTAGGGTTCGGGTTAGGGTTAGGGGTTAGGGTTAGGGTTAGGGTTAGGGGTTAGTGTTCAGGTTAGGGTTAGTGTTAGGGTTCGGGTTAGGGTTCGGGTTAGGGTTAGGGTTAGGGTTCGGGTTAGGGTTAGTGTTAGGGTTAGTGGTAGTGTTAGGGTTCGGGTGAGGTTTAGGGGTTAGGGTTAGGGTTAGGGTTAGGGTTAGGGTTCGGGTTAGGGTTAGGGTTAGGGTTAGGTTTAGGTTTCGGGTTACGGTTAGGGTTATGGTTAGTGTTAGGTTTCGGGTTAGGTTTAGGCTTATGATTTGGTTTCGGGTTCGGGGTAGGGTTATGTTTCGGGTTTTTTTTAGGGTTCGGGTTCGGGTTCGGGTTAGAGGTTAGGGTTCGGGTTAGGGTTAGTGTTATGTTTCGGGTTAGGGTTAGGGTTAGGGTTAGGGTTCTTGTTAGGGTTTGGGTTAGGGTTAGTGTTAGGGTTCGGGTTAGGGTTAGGGTTAGGGTTCGGGTTAGGGTTCGGGTTCGGGTTAGGGTTAGGGGTTAGGGTTAGGGTTAGGGTTAGGGTTAGGGTTCGGGTTAGGTTTAGGGTTAGGGTTAGGGTTCGGGTTCGGGTTAGGGTTAGGGTTAGGGTTCGGGTTAGGGTAGGGTTAGGGTTAGGCTTAGGTTTTAGGGTTAGTGTTAGGGTTAGGGTTAGGGTTAGGGTTAGGGGTTAGGGTTAGGGTTAGGGTTAGGGTTAGGTTTTGGGTTAGGGTTAGGGTTAGGTTTCGTTTTAGGGTTCGGTTTAGGGTTAGGTTTAGTGTTCGGTTTAGAGTTCGGGTTAGGGTTCGGTTTAGGGTTAGGGTTAGGGTTCGGGTTAGGGTTAAGGTTCGGGTTCGGGTTAGGGTTAGGGTTAGGGTTAGGTTTCGGGTTAGGGTTCGGGTTAGTGTTCGGGTTAGGGTTAGGGTTAGGGTTCGGGTTAGGGTTAGGTTTAGGTTTAGAGTTAGGGTTAGGTTTAGGGTTCGGGTTAGGGTTAGGGTTAGGGTTAGTGTTAGGGTTTGTGTAAGGATTAAGGTTGGGTTCGGGTTCGGGTTCGGGTTAGGGTTCGGGTTCGAGTTCGGGTTAGGTTTAGGGTTCGGGTTCGGGTTAGGGTTAGGGTTCAGGTTAGGGTTAGGGTTTAGTGTTCAGGTTAGGGTTAGGGTTCGGGTTAGTGTTCGGGTTAGGGTTAGGTTTAGGGTTCGGCTTAGGGTTAGGGTTCGGTTTAGGGTTAGGGTTAGGGTTCGGGTTAGGTTTAGGGTTAGGGTTAGGGTTCGTGTTAGGGTTCGGGTTAGGGGTCGTTTTAGGGTTAGGGTTAGGGTTCGGGTTAGGGTTAGGGTTAGGGTTAGGGTTCGGGTTATGTTTAGGGTTCGGGTTAGGGTTAGGTTTAGGGTTCGGGTTCGGGTTAGATTTAGGGTTGGGGTTCGGGTTAGGGTTCGGGTTATGGTTCGGGTTAGGGTTAGGGTTAGGGTTAGGGTTCGGGTTCGGTGTTAGTGTTAGGGTTAGGGTTCGTGTGAGGGTTCGGGTTAGGGATAGGATTCGGGTAAGGGGTTAGGGTTCGGGTTCGGGTTAGGGTTAGGGTTAGGTTTCCGGTTAGGGTTAGGGTTAGGGTTCGGGTTAGGGTTAGGGTTAGGGTTAGGGTTAGGGTTAGGTTTCGGTTTAGGTTTCGGGTTAGGGTTAGGGTTAGGGTTCGGGTTAGGGTTAGGGTTAGTGTTTGGGTTAGGGTTCGGTTTCGGGTTAGCGTTAGGGTTCGGGTTAGTGTTAGGGTTAGGGTTCGTGTTAGGGTTTGGGTTAGGGTTCGGGTTAGGGTTAGGGTTCAGGTTAGGGTTCGGGTTAGGTTTAGGGTTAGTGTTCGGTTTAGGGTTCGGGTTAGGGTACGGGTTAGGTTTCGGTTTAGGGTTCGGGTTAGGGTTCGGGTTAGGGTTCGGGTTCGGGTTAGGGTTAGTGTTAGGGTTATGTTTCTGGTTAGGGTTAGGGTTAAGTTTAGGTTTCGGTTTAGGGTTCGGGTTAGGGATAAGGTTAGGTTTAGGGTTAGGTTTAGGGTTAGGGTTCGGGTTAGGGTTAGGGTTCGTGTTAGGGTTAGGGTTCGGGTTAGGGTTAGGGTTAGGGTTTGGGTTAGGGTTAGGGTTGGGGTTAGGTTTAGGGGTTAGGGTTAGGGTTAGGGTTAAAGTTAGGGTTCGGGTTAGGGTTAGGGTTAGGGTTAGGGTTAGGGTTCGTGTTAGGTTTCGGGTTAGGGGTCGGGTTAGGGTTAGGGTTAGGGTTCGGGTTCGGGTTAGGGTTTGGGTTCGGGTTAGGGTTCGGTTTAGGGTTCGGGTTAGGGTTAGGGTTAGGGTTAGGGTTCGGTTTCGGGGTTAGCGTTAGGGTTAGGGTTCGGGTTAGGGTTCGGTTTAGCGTTCCGGTTCGGGTTAGGGTTAGGGTTAGGGTTCCGGTTAGGGTAAGGGTTAGGGTTTTGGTTAGGGTTCGGGTTCGGGTTAGCGTTCTGGTTCGGGTTAGGGTTAGGGTTAGGGTTCGGGTTAGGGTTGGGGTCAGGGTTCGGGTTAGGGTTAGGGTTGGGGTTAGGGTTAGGGGTTAGAGTTAGGGTTAGGGTTAGGGTTAGGGTTAGGGTTAGGGTTCGGGTTAGGGTTAGGGTTAGGGTTAGGGTTCGGGTTAGGGTTAGGGTTAGGTTTAAGGTTAGGGTTCGGGTTAGGGTTCGGGTTAGGGTTAGGGTTAGGGTTCGGGTTAGGGTTAGGTTTAGGGTTCGAGTTAGGGTTAGGGTTCGGATTAGTGTTAGGGGTTAGGGTTAGGTGAGGGTTAGGGTTAGGGTTAGGGTTCGGGTTAGGGTTAGGGTTCGGGTTAGGTTTAGGGTTAGGGTTCGGGTTGGGGTTAGGTTTAGGGTTAGGGTTAGGGTTCAGGTTAGGGTTAGGGTTATGGTTTGGGTTCGGATTCGGGTTCGGGTTAGGGTTCGGGTTCGGGTTCGGGTTCGAGTTCGGGTTCGGGTTAGGGGTTTGGGTTCGGGTTAGGGTTAGGTTTAGGGTTCGGTTAGGGTTAGGTTTAGGGTTAGGGTTAGGTTTCGGGTTAGGGTTTGGGTTAGGTTTAGGGTTAGGATTCGGGTTAGGGTTAGGGTTAGGGTTCGGGTTAGGGTTCGGGTTAGGGTTAGTGTTAGGATTCGGGTTAGGGTTCGGTTTAGGGTTCGGGTTAGGGTTCGGGGTAGGGTTCGGTTTAGGGTTAGGGTTCGGGTTAGGGTTAGGGTTAGGGTTCGGGTTCGGGTTCGGGTTAGGGTTAGGGTTCGGGTTAGGGTTAGGTTTAGGGTTAGGGTTAGGGTTCGGGTTAGGGTTAGGGTTCGGGTTAGGGTTAGGGTTAGGGTTAGGGTTAGGGTTAGGGTTCGTGTTAGGTTTCGGGTTAGGGGTCGGGTTAGGGTTAGGGTTAGGGTTCGGGTTCGGGTTAGGGTTTGGGTTCGGGTTAGGGTTCGGTTTAGGGTTCGGGTTAGGGTTAGGGTTAGGGTTCGGTTTCGGGGTTAGCGTTAGGGTTAGGGTTCGGGTTAGGGTTCGGTTTAGCGTTCCGGTTCGGGTTAGGGTTAGGGTTAGGGTTCCGGTTAGGGTAAGGGTTAGGGTTTTGGTTAGGGTTCGGGTTCGGGTTAGCGTTCTGGTTCGGGTTAGGGTTAGGGTTAGGGTTCGGGTTAGGGTTCGGGTTAGGTTTAGGGTTAGGGTTAGGGTTAGGGTTAGGTTTCGGGTTAGGTATAGGGTCTGGTTTGGGTTCGGGTTCGGGGTAGGGTTAGGGTTCGGGTTCGGGTTAGGTTACGGGTTCGGGTTCGGGTTAGGGTAAGGGTTCGGGTTAGTGTTAGGGTTAGGTTTCGGGTTCGGGTTAGCGTTAGGGTTGGGGTTCGAGTTAGGTTTCGGGTTAGGGTTCGGGTTAGGGTTAGGGTTAGGGTTAGGGTTCGGGTTAGGATTAGGGTTAGGGTTAAGGTTAGGGTTCGGGTTAGGGTTCGGGTTAGGGTTCGGGTTAGGGTTCGGGTTCGGGTTAGCGTTAGGGTTCGGGTTAGGGTTAGGGTTAGGGTTCGGGTTAGGGTTCGGGTTAGGGTTCGGGTTAGGGTTAGGGTTCGGGTTAGGGTTCGGGTTAGGGTTCGGGTTAGGGTTCGGTTTAGGGTTCGGGTTAGGGTTCGGTTTAGGTTTCGGGTTAGGGTTCGTGTTAGGGTTCGGGTTAGGGTTAGGGTTCGGGTTTGGGTTAGGGTTAGGGTTCGGGTTAGGGTTAGGGTTAGGATTCGGTTTAGGGTTCGGGTTCGGGTGTGGGTAAGGGTTAGGGTTCGGGTTAGTGTTAGGTTTAGGGTTAGGGTTAGGATTAGGGTTCGGGTTAGGGTTCGGGTTAGGGTTAGGGTTAGGGTTAGGTTTAGGGTTAGGTTTAGGGTTAGGGTTCGGGTTAGGGTTAGGGTTCGGTTTAGGGATAGGGTTCGGGTTAGGGTTGGGGTCAGGGTTCGGGTTAGGGTTAGGGTTGGGGTTAGGGTTAGGGGTTAGAGTTAGGGTTAGGGTTAGGGTTAGGGTTAGTGTTCGGGTTAGGGTTAGGGTTAGGGTTAGGGTTAGGGTTCGGGTTAGGGTTAGGGTTAGGTTTAAGGTTAGGGTTCGGGTTAGGGTTCGGGTTAGGGTTAGGGTTAGGGTTTGGGTTAGGGTTAGGTTTAGGGTTCGAGTTAGGGTTAGGGTTCGGATTAGGGTTAGGGGTTAGGGTTAGGGTGAGGGTTAGGGTTAGGGTTAGGGTTCGGGTTAGGGTTAGGGTTAGGGTTAGGGTTAGGGTTAGGGTTAGGGTTAGGGTTCGGGTTGGGGTTAGGTTTAGGGTTAGGGTTAGGGTTAGGGGTTAGGGTTAGGGTTAGGGTTAGGGTTTGGGTTAGGGTTAGGGTTAGGCTTAGGTTTTCGGGTTAGTGTTAGGGTTAGGGTTAGGGTTAGGGTTAGGGGTTAGGGTTAGGGTTAGGGTTAGGGTTAGGGTTTGGGTTAGGGTTAGGGTTAGGGTTCGGTTTAGGGTTCGGTTTAGGGTTAGGTTTAGGGTTCGGTTTAGAGTTCGGGTTAGGGTTCGGGTTAGGGTTAGGGTTAGGGTTCGGGTTAGGGTTAAGGTTCGGGTTCAGGTTAGGGTTAGGGGTAGGGTTAGGTTTCGGGTTAGGGTTCGGGTTAGAGTTCGGGTTAGGGTTAGGGTTAGGGTTCGGGTTAGGGTTAGGTTTAGGGTTAGAGTTAGGGTTAGGGTTAGGGTTCGGGTTAGGGTTAGGGTTAGGGTTAGTGTTAGGGTTCGGGTAAGGGTTAAGGTTGGGTTCGGGTTCGGGTTCGGGTTAGGGTTCGGGTTCGAGTTCGGGGGAGGTTTAGGGTTCGGGTTCGGGTTAGGGTTAGGGTTCAGGTTAGGGTTAGGGTTTAGTGTTCAGGTTAGGGTTAGGGTTCGGGTTAGTGTTCGGGTTAGGGTTAGGTTTAGGGTTCGGGTTAGGGTTAGGTTTAGGGTTAGGGTTAGTGTTAGGGATCAGGTTACGGTTAGGGTTCGGGTTAGGGTTAGGGTTAGGGTTCGGGTTAGGTTTAGTGTTAGGGTTTGGGTTACATTTAGGTTACGGGTTAGGGTTACGTTTAGGGTTAGGGTTCGAGTTAGGGTTAGGTTTCGGGTTAGGGTTGGGTTCGGGTTAGGTTTCGGGTTAGGTTTAGGGTTCGGGTTTGGGTTAGGGTTAGGGTTCGGGTTAGGGTTAGGTTTAGGGTTCGGCTTAGGGTTAGGGTTCGGTTTAGGGTTAGGGTTAGGGTTCGGGTTAGGTTTAGGGTTAGGGTTAGGGTTCGTGTTAGGGTTCGGGTTAGGGGTCGTTTTAGGGTTAGGGTTAGGGTTCGGGTTAGGGTTAGGGTTAGGGTTAGGGTTCGGGTTATGTTTAGGGTTCCGGTTAGGGTTAGGGTTAGGGTTCGGGTTCGGGTTAGATTTAGGGTTGGGGTTCGGGTTAGGGTTCGGTTTAGGGTTCGGGTTAGGGTTAGGGTTAGGGTTCGGGTTCGGTGTTAGGTTTAGGGTTAGGGTTCGTGTGAGGGTTCGGGTTAGGGATAGGATTCGGGTAAGGGGTTAGGGTTCGGGTTCGGTTAGGGTTAGGGTTAGGTTTCTGGTTAGGGTTAGGTTTAGGGTTCGGGTTAGGATTAGGGTTAGGGTTAGTGTTAAGTTTCGGGTTAGGTTCGGGTTAGGGTTAGGGTTAGGGTTCGGGTTAGGGTTAGGGTTAGTGTTTGGGTTAGGGTTCGGTTTCGGGTTAGCGTTAGGGGTTCGGGTTAGTGTTAGGGTTAGGGTTCGTGTTAGGGTTTGGGTTAGGGTTCGGGTTAGGGTTAGGGTTCAGGTTAGGGTTCGGGTTAGGGTTAGGGTTAGTGTTCGGTTTAGGGTTCGGGTTAGGGTACGGGTTAGGTTTCGGGTTAGGGTTCAGGTTAGGGTTCGGGTTAGGGTTCGGGTTAGGGTTAGGGTTCGTGTTTGGGTTAGGGTTAGTGTTCGGGTTAGGGTTAGGGGTTAGGATTCGGGTTAGGGTTCGGGTTCGGGTTAGGGTTAGTGTTAGGGTTATGTTTCTGGTTAGGGTTAGGGTTAGGTTTAGGGTTCGGTTTAGGGTTCGGGTTAGGGATAGGGTTAGGTTTAGGGTTAGGTTTCGGGTTAGGGTTCGGGTTAGGGTTAGGGTTCGGGTTAGGGTTAGGGTTCGGGTTAGGGTTAGGGTTAGGGTTAGGGTTAGGGTTAGGGTTGGGGTTTGGGTTAGGGTTGGGTAGGGTTAGGGTTAGGGTTAGGTTTGGTTAGAGTTCGGGTTAGGGTTCGGGTTAGTGTAGTATAGGGTTAGGGTTCGGGTTAGGTTAGGTTTAGGGTTAGGGTTAGGTGAGGGTTAGGTTAGGGTTAGGGTTAGGGTTAGGGTTAGGGTTAGGTAGTTCGGTAGGTTAGGGAGGTTAGGGTTAGGGTTCGGGTTAGGGTTTAGGCCTCGGGTTCGGGTTCTGGTTTGGGTTATGGTTCGGGTTCGGGTTCGGTTTAGGGTTCGGGTTCGGGTTAGGATTCGTGTTCGGGTTAGTGTTAGGGGTTAGTGTTCAGGTTAGGGTTAGGGTTAGGTTTCGGGTTAGGGTTCGGGTTATGGTTAGGGTTAGGGTTCGGGTTAGGGTTAGGGTTAGGGTTCGGGTTAGGGTTAGGGGTTAGGGTTAGGGTTAGGGTTAGGATTAGGGGTTAGGGTTCGGGTTAGGGTTAGGGTTAGAGTTAGGGTTCGGGTTACGGTTAGGTTTATGGTTAGTGTTAGGTTTCGGTTAGGTTTAGGGTTATGGTTTGGGTTCGGTTTCGTGGTAGGGTTAGGGTTCAGGTTTGGTTTAGGGTTCGGTTTCGGGTTCGGGTTAGAGGTTAGGGTTCGTGTTAGGGTTAGGTTCGGGTTCGGGTTAGCGTTCTGGTTCGGGTTAGGGTTAGGGTTAAGGTTCGGGTTAGGGTTCGGGTTAGGGTTAGTGTTAGGGTTAGGATTAGGGTTAGGGTTCGTGTTAGGTATAGGGTCTGGTTTGGGTTCGGGTTCGGGGTAGGGTTAGGGTTCAGGTTCGGGTTATGTTACGGGTTCGGGTTCGGGTTAGGGTAAGGGTTCGGGTTAGGGTTAGGGTTAGGTTTCGGGTTCGGGTTAGCGTTAGGGGTTGGGGTTCGAGTTGGGTTTCAGGTTAGGGTTCGGGTTAGGGTTATGGTTAGGGTTAGGATTCGGGTTAGGATTAGGGTTAGGGTTAGGGTTAGGGTTCGGGTTAGGGTTCGGGTTAGGGTTCGGGTTAGGGTTCGGGTTATGGTTCGGGTTCGGGTTTAGCGTTAGGGTTCGGGTTAGGGTTAGGGTTAGGTTCGGGTTAGGGTTCGGGTTAGGGTTCGGGTTAGGGTTAGGGTTCGGGTTAGGGTTCGGGTTAGGGTTCGGGTTAGGGTTCGGTTTAGGGGTTCGGGTTAGGGTTCGGTTTAGGTTTCGGGTTAGGGTTCGTGTTAGGGTTCGGGTTAGGGTTAGGGTTCGGGTTTGGGTTAGGGTTAGTGTTCGGGTTAGGGTTAGGGTTAGGATTCGGTTTAGGGTTCGGGTTCGGGTTAGGGTAAGGGTTAGGGTTCGGGTTAGTGTTAGGTTTAGGGTTAGGGTTAGGGTTAGGGTTCGGGTTAGGGTTCGGGTTAGGGATAGGGTTAGGGTTAGGTTTAGGGTTAGGTTTAAGGTTAGGGTTCGGGTTAGTGTTAGGGTTCGGGTTAGGGTTAGGGTTCGGGTTAGGGTTAGGTTTAGGGTTAGGGTTAGGGTTAGGGTTCGGGTTAGGGTTAGGGTTAGGGTTAGGCTTCGGGTTAGGGTTCGGGTTAGGGTTAGGGTTAGGGTTAGGTTTCGGGTTAGGGTTCGGGTTAGGGTTCGGGTTAGGGTTAGGGTTAGGGTTCGGGTTAGGGTTAGGTTTAGGGTTAGAGTTAGGGTTAGGGTTAGGGTTCGGGTTCGGGTTAGGGTTAGGGTTAGTGTTAGGGTTCGGTTAAGGGTTAAGGTTGGGTTCGGGTTCGGGTTCGGGTTAGGGTTCGGGTTCGAGTTCGGGTTAGGTTTAGGGTTCGGGTTCGGGTTAGGGTTAGGGTTCAGGTTAGGGTTAGGGTTTAGTGTTCAGGTTAGGGTTAGGGTTCGGGTTAGTGTTCGGGTTAGGGTTAGGTTTAGGGTTCGGGTTAGGGTTAGGTTTAGGGTTAGGGTTAGTGTTAGGGATCGGGTTACGGTTACGGTTCGGGTTAGGGTTAGGGTTAGGGTTCGGGTTAGGTTTAGTGTTAGGGTTTGGGTTAGATTTAGGTTTCGGGTTAGGGTTACGTTTAGGGTTAGGGTTCCGGTTAGGGTTAGGTTTCGGGTTAGGGTTGGGTTCGGGTTTGGTTTCGGGTTAGGTTTAGGGTTCGGGTTTGGGTTAGGGTTAGGGTTCGGGTTAGGGTTAGGTTTAGGGTTCGGCTTAGGGTTAGGGTTCGGTTTAGGGTTAGGGTTAGGGTTCTGGTTAGGTTTAGGGTTAGGGTTAGGGTTCGTGTTAGGGTTCGGTTTAGGGGTCGTTTTAGGGTTAGGGTTAGGGTTCGTGTTAGGGTTCGGTTTAGGGGTCGTTTTAGGGTTAGGGTTAGGGTTAGGGTTAGGGTTCGTGTTAGGGTTCGGTTTAGGGGTCGTTTTAGGGTTAGGGTTAGGGTTAGGGTTAGGGTTCGGGTTAGGGTTAGGGTTAGGTTTAAGGTTAGGGTTCGGGTGAGGGTTCGGGTTAGGGTTAGGGTTAGGGTTCGGGTTAGGGTTAGGTTTAGGGTTCGAGTTAGGGTTAGGGTTCGGATTAGGGTTAGGGGTTAAGGTTAGGGTGAGGGTTAGGGTTAGGGTTAGGGTTCGGGTTAGGGTTAGGGTTAGGGTTAGGGTTAGGGTTAGGGTTAGGGTTCGGGTTATGGTTACGTTTAGGTTTAGGGTTAGGGTTCGGGTTAGGGTTAGGGTTATGGTTTGGGTTCGGGTTCGGGTTCGGGTTAGGGTTCGGGTTCGGGTTCGGGTTCGAGTTCGGGTTCGGGTTAGGGGTTTGAGTTCGGGTTAGGGTTAGGGTTAGGGTTCGGGTTAGGGTTAGGTTTAGGGTTAGGGTTAGGTTTCGGGTTAGGGTTTGGGTTAAGGTTAGGGTTAGAATTCGGGTTTGGGTTAGGGTTAGGGTTCGGGTTAGGGTTCGGGTTAGGGTTAGTGTTAGGATTCGGGTTAGGGTTCGGTTTAGGGTTCGGGTTAGGGTTCGGGGTAGGGTTCGGGTTAGGTTTAGGGTTCGGGTTAGGGTTAGGGTTAGGGTTAGGGTTAGGGTTCGGGTTAGGGTTAGGGTTCGGGTTAGGGTTAGGGTTAGGGTTAGGGTTAGGGTTCGGGTTAGGGTTAGGGTTCGGGTTAGGGTTAGGGTTAGGGTTAGGGTTAGGTTTAGGGTTAGGGTTCGGGTTCGGGTTAGGGTTAGGGTTAGGGTTAGGGTTCGGATTAGGGTTAGGTTTAGTGTTAGGGTTAGGTTTCGGGTTAGAGTTAGGGGTTAGGTTTAGGGTTAGGGTCAGGTTTAGGGTTCGGTTTAGGGTTCGGGTTAGGGTTAGGGTTAGGGGTCGGGTTAGGTTTCGTGTTAGGGTTCGGGTTAGGGTTAGGGTTCGGGTTAGGGTTCGGGTTAGGGTTAGGGTTCGGGTTAGGGTTAGGGTTCGGGTTAGGGTTGGGTTCGGGTTCGGGTTCGGGTTAGGGTTCGGGTTCGGGTTCGGGTTAAGGTTACGGTTCGGATTCGGGTTAAGTTTAGGGTTCGGGTTATGGTGAGGGTTTAGTGTTCAGGTTAGAGTTAGGGTTCGGGTTAGGTTTCGGGTTAGGGTTAGGTTTAGGGTTCGGGTTAGGGTTAGGTTTAGGGTTAGGGTTAGGGTTAGGGTTCGGGTTACGGTTAGGGTTCGGGTTAGGGTTAGGGTAAGGGTTCGGTTAGGTTTAGTGTTAGGGTTCGGGTTAGATTTAGGTTTCGGGTTAGGGTTAGGTTTAGGGTTAGGGTTCGGGTTAGGGTTAGTTTTCGGGTTAGGGTTGGGTTCGGGTTACATTTCGGGTTAGGGTTAGGGTTAGGGTTCGGGTTAGGGTTCGGGTTAGGGTTCGGTTTAGGGTTCGGGTTAGGGTTCGTGTTAGGGTTCGGGTTACGGTTAGGGTTCGGGTTTGGGTTAGGTGTTAGTGTTAGGGTTAGGGTTAGGGTTAGGGTTAGGTTTTGGGTTAGGGTTAGGGTTAGGGTTAGGGTTAGGGTTCGGGTTAGGGTTAGGGTTAGGGTAGGGTTAGGGTTAGGATTAGGGTTAGGGTTCGGGTTAGGGTTAGGCTTAGGGTTAGGGTTCGGGTTAGTGTTAGGGTTCGGGTTAGGGTTCGGTTTAGGGTTAGGGTTAGGAATCGGGTTAGGGTTCGCGTTAGGGTTCGGGTTAGCGTTCGGGTTAGGTTTCGGGTTAGGGTTCGGTTTAGGGTTAGGGTTCGGGTTCGGGTTAGCGTAAGGGTTAGGGTTCGGGTTAGGGTTAGGTTTTGGTTTAGAGTTAGGGTTAGGGTGAGGGTTCGGGTTAGGGTTAGGTTTAGGTTTCTGGTTAGGGTTAGGTTTAGGGTTAGAGTTAGGGTTAGGGTTAGGGTTCGGGTTAGGGTTAGGGTTAGGGTTAGGGTTATGGTTCGGGTTAGGGTTAAGTTTGGGTTCCGGTTCGGGTTCGGGTTAGGGTTCGGGTTCTGGTTCGGGTTAGGGTTAGGGTTCGGGTTCGGGTTAGGGTTAGGGTTCGAGTTAGGATTAGGGGTTAGTGTTCAGGTTAGGGTTAGGTTTAGGGTTCGAGTTAGGGTTCGGGTTAGGGTTAGGTTTAGGGTTCGGGTTAGGGTTAGGTTTAGGGGTAGGGTTAGGGTTAGAGTTCGGGTTACGGTTAGGGTTCGGGTTAGGGTTAGGGTTAGGGTTAAGTTTAGTGTTAGGGTTCGGGTTAGATTTAGGTTTCGGGTTAGGGTTAGGTTTAGGGTTAGAGTTAGGGTTAGGGTTAGGGTTAGGGTTCGGGTTAGGGTTAGGGTTCGGGTTAGGGTTAGGGTTCGGGTTAGGGTTAGGGTTAGGGTTCGGGTTAGTGTTAGGGTTGGGGTTAGGGTTAGGGGTTAGGGTTAGGGGTAGGGTTAGGGTTAGGGTTCGGGTTAGGGTTCGGGTTAGGTTTAGGGTTAGGGTTAGTGTTAGGTTTAGGATTAGGATTCGGGTTCGGGTTAGGGTTAGGGTTAGGGTTAGGGTTCGGATTAGGGTTAGGTTTAGTGTTAGGGTTAGGGTTCGGGTTAGAGTTAGGGGTTAGGGTTAGGGTTAGGGTCAGCGTTATTGTTCGGTTTAGGGTTCGGGTTAGGGTTAGGGTTAGGGTTCGGGTTAGGGTTCGGGTTAGTGTTAGTGTTCGGGTTAGGGTTAGGGTTAGGGTTCGGGTTAGGGTTAGGGTTAGGGTTAGGGTTCGGGTTAGAGTTCGGGTTAGGGTTCGGGTTAGGGTTAGGGTTAGGGTTAGGGTTAGGGTTCGGGTTAGGGTTAGGGGTTAGGGTTAGGGTTAGTGTTAGGGGTTAGTGTTCAGGTTTGGGTTAGTGTTAGGGTTCGGGTTAGGGTTCGGGTTAGGGTTAGGGTTAGGGTTCGGCTTAGGGTTAGGTTTAGGGTTAGTGGTAGTGTTAGGGTTCGGGTGAGGGTTAGGGGTTAGGGTTAGGGTTAGGGTTAGGGTTAGGGTTAGGGTTCGGGTTAGGGTTAGGGTTAGGGTTAGGGTTCGGGTTATGGTTAGGGTTATGGTTAGTGTTAGGGTTCGGGTTAGGTTTAGGGTTATGATTTGGTTTCGGGTTAGGGGTAGGGTTATGTTTCGGGTTTTTTTTAGGGTTCGGGTTCGGGTTCGGGTTAGAGGTTAGGGTTCGGGTTAGGGTTGGTGTTAGGTTTCGGGTTAGGGTTAGGGTTAGGGTTAGGGTTCGTGTTAGGGTTTGGGTTAGGGTTAGTGTTATGGTTCGTGTTAGGGTTAGGGTTAGGGTTCGGGTTAGGGTTCGGGTTCGGGTTAGGTTTAGGGGTTAGGGTTAGGGTTAGGGTTAGGGTTAGGGTTAGGGTTCGGGTTAGGTTTAGGGTTAGGGTTAGGGTTAGGGTTCGGGTTAGGGTTAGGGTTAGGGTTCGGGTTAGGGTTCGGGTTAGGGTTAGGCTTAGGTTTTAGGGTTAGTGTTAGGGTTAGGGTTAGGGTTAGGGTTAGGGGTTAGGGTTAGGTTTAGGGTTAGGGTTAGGGTTTGGGTTAGGGTTAGGGTTTGGGTTCGGTTTAGGGTTCGGTTTAGGTTTAGGTTTAGGGTTCGGTTTAGAGTTCGGGTTAGGGTTCGGGTTAGGGTTAGGGTTAGGGTTCGGGTTAGGGTTAAGGTTCGGGTTCGGGTTAGGGTTAGGGTTAGGGTTAGGTTTCGGGTTAGGGTTCGGGTTAGAGTTCGGGTTAGGGTTAGGGTTAGGGTTCGGGTTAGGGTTAGGTTTAGGGTTAGAGTTAGGGATAGGGTTAGGGTTCGGGTTAGGGTTAGGGTTAGGGTTAGTGTTAGGGTTCGGGTAAGGGTTAAGGTTGGGTTCGGGTTCGGGTTCGGGTTAGGGTTCGGGTTCGAGTTCGGGTTAGGTTTAGGGTTCGGGTTCGGGTTAGGGTTAGGGTTCAGGTTAGGGTTAGTGTTTAGTGTTCAGGTTAGGGTTAGGGTTCGGGTTAGTGTTCGGGTTAGGGTTAGGTTTAGGGTTCGGGTTAGGGTTAGGTTTAGGGTTAGGGTTAGTGTTAGGGATCGGGTTACGGTTAGGGTTCGGGTTAGGGTTAGGGTTAGGGTTCGGGTTAGGTTTAGTGTTAGGGTTTGGGTTAGATTTAGGTTTCGGGTTAGGGTTACGTTTAGGGTTAGGGTTCGGGTTAGGGTTAGGTTTCGGGTTAGGGTTGGGTTCGGGTTAGGTTTCGGGTTAGGTTTAGGGTTCGGGTTTGGGTTAGGGTTAGGGTTCGGGTTAGGGTTAGGTTTAGGGTTCGGCTTAGGGTTAGGGTTCGGTTTAGGGTTAGGGTTAGGGTTCGGGTTAGGTTTAGGGTTAGGGTTAGGGTTCGTGTTAGGGTTCGGGTTAGGGGTCGGTTTAGGGTTAGGGTTAGGGTTCGGGTTCGGGTTAGATTTAGGGTTGGGGTTCGGGTTAGGGTTCGGGTTAGGGTTCTGGTTAGTGTTAGGGTTCAGGGTTCGGGTTAGGGTTAGGGATAGGGTTAGGGTTAGGGTTCGGGTTAGGGTTAGGTTTAGGGTTAGGGTTAGGTGTTAGGGTTAGTGTTACCGTTCGGGTTAGGGTTAGGGTTAGGGTTAGGGTTAGGTTTCGGGTTAGGGTTAGGGTTAGGGTTCGGGTTAGGGTTAGGGTTAGGGTTAGGATTAGGGTTAGGGTTTGGGTTAGGGTTAGGTTTAGGTTTAGGGTTCGGGTTAGGGTTAGGGTTAGGGTTCAGGTTAGGGTTCGGGTTTGGGTTAGGTTAGGGTTAGGGTTCGGGTTAGGGTTAGGGTTAGGGTTAGGTTTAGGGTTAGGGTTAGGGTTAGGGTTAGGGTTCGGGTTCGGTGTTAGGGTTAGGGTTAGGGTTCGTGTGAGGGTTCGGGTTTGGGATAGGATTCGGGTAAGGGGTTAGGGTTCTGGTTCGGGTTAGGGTTCGGGTTAGATTTAGGTTTCGGGTTAGGGTTAGGTTTAGGGTTAGAGTTAGGGTTAGGGTTAGGGTTAGGGTTCGGGTTAGGGTTAGGGTTCGGGTTAGGGTTAGGGTTCGGGTTAGGGTTAGGGTTAGGGTTCAGGTTAGGGTTAGGGTTGGGGTTAGGGTTAGGGGTTAGGGTTAGGGTTAGGGTTCGGGTTAGGGTTCGGGTTAGGTTTAGGGTTAGGGTTAGTGTTAGGTTTAGGGTTAGGATTCGGGTTCGGGTTAGGGTTAGGGTTAGGGTTAGGGTTCGGATTAGGGTTAGGTTTATTGTTAGGGTTAGGGTTCGGGTTAGAGTTAGGGGTTAGGGTTAGGGTTAGGGTCAGCGTTAGTGTTCGGTTTAAGGTTCGGGTTAGGGTTAGGGTTAGGGTTCGGGTTAGAGTTCGGGTTAGGGTTCGGGTTAGGGTTAGGGTTAGGGTTAGGGTTAGGGTTCGGGTTAGGGTTAGGGGTTAGGGTTAGGGTTAGGGTTAGGGGTTAGTGTTCAGGTTAGGGTTAGTGTTAGGGTTCGGGTTAGGGTTCGGGTTAGGGTTAGGGTTAGGGTTCGGGTTAGGGTTAGGGTTAGTGTTAGTGGTAGTGTTAGGGTTCGGGTGAGGGTTAGGGGTTAGGGTTAGGGTTAGGGTTAGGGTTAGGGTTAGGGTTAGGGTTCGGGTTAGGGTTAGGGTTAGGTTTAGGGTTAGGGTTCGGGTTACGGTTAGGGTTATGGTTAGTGTTAGGGTTCGGGTTAGGTTTAGGGTTATGATTTGGGTTCGGGTTCGGGGTAGGGTTATGTTTCGGGTCTTTTTTAGGGTTCGGGTTCGGGTTCGGGTTAGAGGTTAGGGTTCGGGTTAGGGTTAGTGTTAGGTTTCGGGTTCGGGTTAGGGTTAGGGTTAGGGTTCGGGTTAGGGTTAGGGTTAGGGTTAGGCTTAGGTTTTAGGGTTAGTGTTAGGGTTAGGGTTAGGGTTAGGGGTTAGGGTTAGGGTTAGGGTTAGGGTTAGGGTTTGTGTTAGGGTTAGGGTTAGGGTTCGGTTTAGGGTTCGGTTTAGGGTTAGGTTTAGTGTTCGGTTTAGATTTCGGGTTAGGGTTCGGGTTAGGGTTAGGGTTAGGGTTCGGGTTAGGGTTAAGGTTCGAGTTCGGGTTAGGGTTAGGGTTAGGGTTAGGTTTCGGGTTAGGGTTCGGGTTAGGGTTCGGGTTAGGGTTAGGGTTAGGGTTCGGGTTAGGGTTAGGTTTAGGGTTAGAGTTAGGGTTAGGGTTAGGGTTCGGGTTCGGGTTAGGGTTAGGGTTAGTGTTAGGGTTCGGGTAAGGGTTAAGGTTGGGTTCGGGTTCGGGTTCGGGTTAGGGTTCGGGTTCGAGTTCGGGTTAGGTTTAGGGTTCGGGTTCGGGTTAGGGTTAGGGTTCAGGTTAGGGTTAGGGTTTAGTGTTCAGGTTAGGGTTAGGGTTCGGGTTAGTGTTCGGGTTAGGGTTAGGTTTAGGGTTCGGGTTAGGGTTAGGTTTAGGGTTAGGGTTAGTGTTAGGGATCGGGTTACGGTTACGGTTCGGGTTAGGGTTAGGGTTAGGGTTCGGGTTAGGTTTAGTGTTAGGGTTTGGGTTAGATTTAGGTTTCGGGTTAGGGTTACGTTTAGGGTTAGGGTTCCGGTTAGGGTTAGGTTTCGGGTTAGGGTTGGGTTCGGGTTTGGTTTCGGGTTAGGTTTAGGGTTCGGGTTTGGGTTAGGGTTAGGGTTCGGGTTAGGGTTAGGTTTAGGGTTCGGCTTAGGGTTAGGGTTCGGTTTAGGGTTAGGGTTAGGGTTCTGGTTAGGTTTAGGGTTAGGGTTAGGGTTCGTGTTAGGGTTCGGTTTAGGGGTCGTTTTAGGGTTAGGGTTAGGGTTCGGGTTAGGGTTAGGGTTAGGGTTAGGGTTCGGGTTATGTTTAGGGTTCCGGTTAGGGTTAGGGTTAGGGTTCGGGTTCGGGTTAGATTTAGGGTTGGGGTTCGGGTTAGGGTTCGGGTTAGGGTTCGGGTTAGGGTTAGGGTTAGGGTTAGTGTTCGGGTTCGGTGTTAGGGTTAGGGTTAGGGTTCGTGTGAGGGTTCGGGTTAGGGATAGGATTCGGGTAAGGGGTTAGGGTTCGGGTTCGGGTTAGGGTTAGGGTTAGGTTTCCGGTTAGGGTTAGGGTTAGGGTTCGGGTTAGGGTTAGGGTTAGGGTTAGGGTTAGGTTTCGGGTTAGGTTTCGGTTTAGGGTTAGGGTTAGGGTTCGGGTTAGGGTTAGGGTTAGTGTTTGGGTTATTGTTCGGTTTCGGGTTAGCGTTAGGGTTCGGGTTAGTGTTAGGGTTAGGGTTCGTGTTAGGGTTTGGGTTAGGGTTCGGGTTAGGGTTAGGGTTCAGGTTAGGGTTCGGGTTAGGGTTAGGGTTAGTGTTCGGTTTAGGGTTCGGGTTAGGGTACGGGTTAGGTTTCGGGTTAGGGTTCGGGTTAGGGTTCGGGTTAGGGTTCGGGTTAGGGTTAGGGTTCGTGTTTGGGTTAGGGTTAGTGTTCGGGTTAGGGTTAGGGTTAGGATTCGGGTTAGGGTTCGGGTTCGGGTTAGGGTTAGTGTTAGGGTTATGTTTCTGGTTAGGGTTAGGGTTAGGTTTAGGGTTCGGTTTAGGGTTCGGGTTAGGGATAGGGTTAGGTTTAGGGTTAGGGTTCGGGTTAGGGTTAGGGTTCGTGTTAGGGTTAGGGTTCGGGTTAGGGTTAGGGTTAGGGTTTGGGTTAGGGTTAGGGTTGGGGTTAGGTTTAGGGGTTAGGGTTAGGGTTAGGGTTAGGGTTAAAGTTAGGGTTCGGGTTAGGGTTAGGGTTAGGGTTAGGGTTAGGGTTAGGGTTCGTGTTAGGTTTCGGGTTAGGGGTCGGGTTAGGGTTAGGGTTAGGGTTCGGGTTCGGGTTAGGGTTTGGGTTCGGGTTAGGGTTCGGTTTAGGGTTCGGGTTAGGGTTAGGGTTAGGGTTCGGTTTCGGGGTTAGCGTTAGGGTTAGGGTTCGGGTTAGGGTTCGGTTTAGCGTTCCGGTTCGGGTTATGGTTAGGGTTAGGGTTCCGGTTAGGGTAAGGGTTAGGGATTTGGTTAGGGTTCGGGTTCGGGTTAGCGTTCTGGTTCGGGTTAGGGTTAGGGTTAGGGTTCGGGTTAGGGTTCGGGTTAGGGTTAGGGTTAGGGTTAGGGTTAGGGTTAGGTTTCGGGTTAGGTATAGTGTCTGGTTTGGGTTCGGGTTCGGGGTAGGGTTAGGGTTCGGGTTCGGGTTAGGTTACGGGTTCGGGTTCGGGTTAGGGTAAGGGTTCGGGTTAGTGTTAGGGTTAGGTTTCGGGTTCGGGTTAGCGTTAGGGTTGGGGTTCGAGTTAGGTTTCGGGTTAGGGTTCGGGTTAGGGTTAGGGTTAGGGTTAGGGTTCGGGTTAGGATTAGGGTTAGGGTTAGGGTTAGGGTTCGGGTTAGGGTTCGGGTTAGGGTTCGGGTTCGGGTTAGCGTTAGGGTTCGGGTTAGGGTTAGGGTTAGGGTTCGGGTTAGGGTTCGGGTTAGGGTTCGGGTTAGGGTTAGGGTTCGGGTTAGGGTTCGGGTTAGGGTTCGGGTTAGGGTTCGGTTTAGGGTTCGGGTTAGGGTTCGGTTTAGGTTTCGGGTTAGGGTTCGTGTTAGGGTTCGGGTTAGGGTTAGGGTTCGGGTTTGGGTTAGGGTTAGGGTTCGGGTTAGGGTTAGGGTTAGGATTCGGTTTAGGGTTCGGGTTCGGGTTAGGGTAAGGGTTAGGGTTCGGGTTAGTGTTAGGTTTAGGGTTAGGGTTAGGATTAGGGTTCGGGTTAGGGTTCGGGTTAGGGTTAGGGTTAGGGTTAGGTTTAGGGTTAGGTTTAGGGTTAGGGTTCGGGTTAGGGTTAGGGTTCGGTTTAGGGTTAGGGTTCGGGTTAGGGTTGGGGTCAGGGTTCGGGTTAGGGTTAGGGTTGGGGTTAGGGTTAGGGGTTAGAGTTAGGGTTAGGGTTAGGGTTAGGGTTAGTGTTCGGGTTAGGGTTAGGGTTAGGGTTAGGGTTAGGGTTCGGGTTAGGGTTAGGGTTAGGTTTAAGGTTAGGGTTCGGGTTAGGGTTCGGGTTAGGGTTAGGGTTAGGGTTTGGGTTAGGGTTAGGTTTAGGGTTCGAGTTAGGTTTAGGGTTCGGATTAGGGTTAGGGGTTAGGGTTAGGGTGAGGGTTAGGGTTAGAGTTAGGGTTCGGGTTAGGGTTAGGGTTAGGGTTAGGGTTAGGGTTAGGGTTCGGGTTGGGGTTAGGTTTAGGGTTAGGGTTAGGGTTCGGGTTAGGGTTAGGGTTATGGTTTGGGTTCGGATTCGGGTTCGGGTTAGGGTTCGGGTTCGGGTTCGGGTTCGAGTTCGGGTTCGGGTTAGGGGTATGCGTTCGGGTTAGGGTTAGGGTTAGGGTTCGGGTTAGGGTTAGGTTTAGGGTTAGGGTTAGGCTTCGGGTTAGGGTTAGGGTTAGGGTTAGGGTTAGGGTTAGGATTCGGGTTAGGGTTAGGGTTAGGGTTCGGGATAGGGTTCGGGTTAGGGTTAGTGTTAGGATTCGGGTTAGGGTTCGGTTTAGGGTTCGGGTTAGGGTTCGGGGTAGGGTTCGGTTTAGGGTTAGGGTTCGGGTTAGGGTTAGGGTTAGGGTTCGGGTTCGGGTTCGGGTTATGGTTAGGGTTCGGGTTAGGGTTAGGTTTAGGGTTAGGGTTAGGGTTCGGGTTAGGGTTAGGGTTCGGGTTAGGGTTAGGGTTAGGGTTAGGGTTAGGGTTCGGGTTAGGATTAGGGTTCGGGTTAGGGTTAGGGTTAGGGTTAGGGTTAGGTTTAGGTTTAGGTTTAGGGTTCGGGTTCGGATTAGGGTTAGGGTTAGGGTTAGGGTTCGGATTAGGGTTAGGTTTAGTGTTAGGGTTAGGTTTCGGGTTAGAGTTAGGGGTTAGGTTTAGGGTTAGGGTCAGGTTTAGGGTTCGGTTTAGGGTTCGGGTTAGGGTTAGGGTTAGGGGTCGGGTTAGGGTTCGTGTTAGGGTTCGGGTTAGGGTTAGGGTTCGGGTTAGGGTTCGGCTTAGGGTTAGGGTTCGGGTTAGGGTTAGGGTTAGGGTTAGGGTTAGGTTTCGGGTTAGAGTTCGGGTTAGGGTTCGGGTTAGTGTTAGGGTTAGGGTTCGGGTTAGGGTTAGGTTTAGGGTTAGAGTTAGGGTTAGGGTTAGGTTTCGGGTTAGGGTTAGGGTTAGGGTTAGGGTTAGGGGTTAGGTTTCGGGTTAGGGTTAGGGTTAGGCCTCGGGTTCGGTTTCTGGTTTGGGTTAGGGTTCGGGTTCGGGTTCGGGTTCGGGTTAGGATTCGTGTTTGGGTTAGTGTTAGGGGTTAGTTTTCAGGTTAGGTTTAGGGTTAGGGTTCGGGTTAGGGTTCGGGTTAGGGTTAGGGTTAGGGTTCGGGTTAGGGTTAGGGTTAGGGTTAGGGTTAGGGTTAGGGTTAGGGTTCGGCTTAGGGTTAGGGGTTAGGGTTAGGGTTAGGGTTAGGATTAGGGTTAGGGTTCGGGTTAGGGTTAGGGTTAGAGTTAGGGTTCGGGTTACGGTTAGGTTTATGGTTAGTGTTAGGTTTCGGGTTAGGGTTAGGGTTATGATTTGGGTTCGGGTTCGTGGTAGGGTTAGGGTTCAGGTTTGGTTTAGGGTTCGGTTTCGGGTTCGGGTTAGAGGTTAGGGTTCGTGTTAGGGTTCGGGTTAGGGTTAGGGTTCGGGTTAGGGTTCGGGTTAGGGTTAGGGTTCGGGTTAGGGTTCGGGTTAGGGTTAGGGTTAGGGTTAGGGTTATGGTTCGGGTTAGGGTTAAGTTTGGGTTCCGGTTCGGGTTCGGGTTAGGGTTCGGGTTCTGGTTCGGGTTAGGGTTAGGGTTCGGGTTCGGGTTAGGGTTAGGGTTCGAATTAGGATTAGGGGTTAGTGTTCAGGTTAGGGTTAGGTTTAGGGTTCGAGTTAGGGTTCGGGTTAGGGTTAGGTTTAGGGTTCGGGTTAGGGTTAAGTTTAGGGGTAGGGTTAGGGTTAGAGTTCGGGTTACGGTTAGGGTTCGGGTTAGGGTTAGGGTTAGGGTTCGGGTTAAGTTTAGTGTTAGGGTTTGGGTTAGATTTAGGTTTCGGGTTAGGGTTAGGTTTAGGGTTAGAGTTAGGGTTAGGGTTAGGGTTAGGGTTCGGGTTAGGGTTAGGGTTCGGGTTAGGGTTAGGGTTCGGGTTAGGGTTAGGGTTAGGGTTCGGGTTAGGGTTAGGGTTGGGGTTAGGGTTAGGGGTTAGGGTTAGGGTTAGGGTTAGGGTTAGGGTTCGGGTTAGGGTTCGGGTTAGGTTTAGGGTTAGGGTTAGTGTTAGGTTTAGGGTTAGGATTCGGGTTCGGGTTAGGGTTAGGGTTAGGGTTAGGGTTCGGATTAGGGTTAGGTTTAGTGTTAGGGTTAGGGTTCGGGTTAGAGTTAGGGGTTAGGGTTAGGGTTAGGGTCAGCGTTAGGTTCGGTTTAGGGTTCGGGTTAGGGTTAGGGTTAGGGTTCGGGTTAGGGTTCGGGTTAGTGTTAGTGTTCGGGTTAGGGTTAGGGTTAGGGTTAGGGTTCGGGTTAGGGTTAGGGTTAGGGTTAGGGTTCGGGTTAGAGTTCGGGTTAGGGTTCGGGTTAGGGTTAGGGTTACTGTTAGGGTTAGGGTTCGGGTTAGGGTTAGGGGTTAGGGTTAGGGTTAGTGTTAGGGGTTAGTGTTCAGTTTTGGGTTAGTGTTAGGGTTCGGGTTAGGGTTCGGGTTAGGGTTAGGTTTAGGGTTCGGGTTAGGGTTAGGGTTAGGGTTAGTGGTAGTGTTAGGGTTCGGGTGAGGGTTAGGGGTTAGGGTTAGGGTTAGGGTTAGGGTTAGGGTTAGGGTTAGGGTTAGGGTTCGGGTTAGGGTTAGGGTTAGGGTTAGGGTTCGGTTACGGTTAGGGTTATGGTTAGTGTTAGGGTTCGGGTTAAGTTTAGGGTTATGATTTGGTTTCGGGTTCGGGGTAGGGTTATGTTTCGGGTTTTTTTTAGGGTTCGGGTTCGGGTTCGGGTTAGAGGTTAGGGTTCGGGTTAGGGTTAGTGTTAGGTTTCAGGTTAGGGTTAGGGTTAGGGTTAGGGTTCGTGTTAGGGTTTGGGTTAGGGTTAGTGTTAGGGTTCGTGTTAGGGTTAGGGTTAGGGTTCGGGTTAGGGTTCGGGTTCGGGTTAGGGTTAGGGTTAGGGTTAGGCTTAGGTTTTAGGGTTAGTGTTAGGGTTAGGGTTAGGGTTAGGGTTAGGGGTTAGGGTTAGGGTTAGGGTTAGGGTTAGGGTTTGGGTTAGGGTTAGGGTTTGGGTTCGGTTTAGGGTTCGGTTTAGGTTTAGGTTTAGGGTTCGGTTTAGAGTTCGGGTTAGGGTTCGGGTTAGGGTTAGGGTTAGGGTTCGGGTTAGGGTTAAGGTTCGGGTTCGGGTTAGGGTTAGGGTTAGGGTTAGGTTTCGGGTTAGGGTTCGGGTTAGGGTTCGGGTTAGGGTTAGGGTTAGGGTTCGGGTTAGGGTTAGGTTTAGGGTTAGAGTTAGGGTTAGGGTTAGGGTTCGGGTTAGGGTTAGGGTTAGGGTTAGTGTTAGGGTTCGGGTAAGGGTTAAGGTTGGGTTCGGGTTCGGGTTCGGGTTCGGGTTCGAGTTCGGGTTAGTTTTAGGGTTCGGGTTCGGGTTAGGGTTAGGGTTCAGGTTAGGGTTAGGGTTTAGTGTTCAGGTTAGGGTTAGGGTTCGGGTTAGTGTTCGGGTTAGGGTTAGGTTTAGGGTTCGGGTTAGGGTTAGGTTTAGGGTTAGGGTTAGTGTTAGGGATCGGGTTACCGTTAGGGTTCGGGTTAGGGTTAGGGTTAGGGTTCGGGTTAGGTTTAGTGTTAGGGTTTGGGTTAGATTTAGGTTTCGGGTTAGGGTTACGTTTAGGGTTAGGGTTCGGGTTAGGGTTAGGTTTCGGGTTAGGGTTGGGTTCGGGTTAGGTTTCGGGTTAGGTATAGGGTTCGGGTTTGGGTTAGGGTTAGGGTTCGGGTTAGGGTTAGGTTTAGGGTTCGGCTTAGGGTTAGGGTTCGGTTTAGGGTTAGGGTTAGGGTTCGGGTTAGGTTTAGGGTTAGGGTTAGGGTTCGTGTTAGGGTTCGGGTTAGGGGTCGTTTTAGGGTTAGGGTTAGGGTTCGGGTTAGGGTTAGGGTTAGGGTTAGGGTTCGGGTTATGTTTAGGGTTCGGGTTAGGGTTAGGGTTAGGGTTCGGGTTCGGGTTAGATTTAGGGTTGGGGTTCGGGTTAGGGTTCGGGTTAGGGTTCTGGTTAGGGTTAGGGTTAGGGTTCGGGTTCGGTGTTAGGGTTACGGTTAGGGTTCGTGTGAGGGTTCGGGTTTGGGATAGGATTCGGGTAAGGGGTTAGGGTTCGGGTTCGGGTTAGGGTTATGGTTCGGGTTAGATTTAGGTTTCGGGTTAGGGTTAGGTTTAGGGTTAGAGTTAGGGTTAGGGTTAGGGTTCGGGTTAGGGTTAGGGTTCGGGTTAGGGTTAGGGTTCGGGTTACGGTTAGGGTTAGGGTTCGGGTTCGGGTTAGGGTTGGGGTTAGGGTTAGGGGTTAGGGTTAGGGTTAGGGTTAGGGTTAGGGTTCGGGTTAGGGTTCGGGTTAGGTTTAGGGTTAGGGTTAGTGTTAGGTTTAGGGTTAGGATTCGGGTTCGGGTTAGGGTTAGGGTTAGGGTTAGTGTTCGGATTAGGGTTAGGTTTAGTGTTAGGGTTAGGGTTCGGGTTAGAGTTAGGGGTTAGGGTTAGGGTTACGGTCAGCGTTAGTGTTCGGTTTAGGGTTCGGGTTAGGGTTAGGGTTAGGGTTCGGGTTAGAGTTCGGGTTAGGGTTCGGGTTAGGGTTAGGGTTAGGGTTAGGGTTAGGGTTCGGGTTAGGGTTAGGGGTTAGGGTTAGGGTTAGGGTTAGGGGTTAGTGTTCAGGTTAGGGTTAGTGTTAGGGTTCGGGTTAGGGTTCGGGTTAGGGTTAGGGTTAGGGTTCGGGTTAGGGTTAGTGTTAGGGTTAGTGGTAGTGTTAGGGTTCGGGTGAGGTTTAGGGGTTAGGGTTAGGGTTAGGGTTAGGGTTAGGGTTCGGGTTAGGGTTAGGGTTAGGGTTAGGTTTAGGTTTCGGGTTACGGTTAGGGTTATGGTTAGTGTTAGGGTTCGGGTTAGGTTTAGGCTTATGATTTGGGTTCGGGTTCGGGGTAGGGTTATGTTTCGGGTTTTTTTTTAGGGTTCGGGTTCGGGTTCGGGTTAGAGGTTAGGGTTCGGGTTAGGGTTAGTGTTATGTTTCGGGTTAGGGTTAGGGTTAGGATTAGGGTTCTTGTTAGGGTTTGGGTTAGGGTTAGTGTTAGGGTTCGGGTTAGGGTTAGGGTTAGGGTTCGGGTTAGGGTTCGGGTTCGGGTTAGGGTTAGGGGTTAGGGTTAGGGTTAGGGTTAGGGTTAGGGTTCGGGTTAGGTTTAGGGTTAGGGTTAGGGTTCGGGTTCGGGTTAGGGTTAGGGTTAGGGTTCGGGTTAGGGTAGGGTTAGGGTTAGGCTTAGGTTTTAGGGTTAGTGTTAGGGTTAGGGTTAGGGTTAGGGTTAGGGGTTAGGGTTAGGGTTAGGGTTAGGGTTAGGTTTTGGGTTAGGGTTAGGGTTAGGTTTCGTTTTAGGGTTCGGTTTAGGGTTAGGTTTAGTGTTCGGTTTAGAGTTCGGGTTAGGGTTCGGTTTAGGGTTAGGGTTAGGGTTCGGGTTAGGGTTAAGGTTCGGGTTCGGGTTAGGGTTAGGGTTAGGGTTAGGTTTCGGGTTAGGGTTCGGGTTAGTGTTCGGGTTAGGGTTAGGGTTAGGGTTCGGGTTAGGGTTAGGTTTAGGTTTAGAGTTAGGGTTAGGTTTAGGGTTCGGGTTAGGGTTAGGGTTAGGGTTAGTGTTAGGGTTTGTGTAAGGATTAAGGTTGGGTTCGGGTTCGGGTTCGGGTTAGGGTTCGGGTTCGAGTTCGGGTTAGGTTTAGGGTTCGGGTTCGGGTTAGGGTTAGGGTTCAGGTTAGGGTTAGGGTTTAGTGTTCAGGTTAGGGTTAGGGTTCGGGTTAGTGTTCGGGTTAGGGTTAGGTTTAGGGTTCGGCTTAGGGTTAGGGTTCGGTTTAGGGTTAGGGTTAGGGTTCGGGTTAGGTTTAGGGTTAGGGTTAGGGTTCGTGTTAGGGTTCGGGTTAGGGGTCGTTTTAGGGTTAGGGTTAGGGTTCGGGTTAGGGTTAGGGTTAGGGTTAGGGTTCGGGTTATGTTTAGGGTTCGGGTTAGGGTTAGGGTTAGGGTTCGGGTTCGGGTTAGATTTAGGGTTGGGGTTCGGGTTAGGGTTCGGGTTATGGTTCGGGTTAGGGTTAGGGTTAGGGTTAGGGTTCGGGTTCGGTGTTAGTGTTAGGGTTAGGGTTCGTGTGAGGGTTCGGGTTAGGGATAGGATTCGGGTAAGGGGTTAGGGTTCGGGTTCGGGTTAGGGTTAGGGTTAGGTTTCCGGTTAGGGTTAGGGTTAGGGTTCGGGTTAGGGTTAGGGTTAGGGTTAGGGTTAGGGTTAGGTTTCGGTTTAGGTTTCGGGTTAGGGTTAGGGTTAGGGTTCGGGTTAGGGTTAGGGTTAGTGTTTGGGTTAGGGTTCGGTTTCGGGTTAGCGTTAGGGTTCGGGTTAGTGTTAGGGTTAGGGTTCGTGTTAGGGTTTGGGTTAGGGTTCGGGTTAGGGTTAGGGTTCAGGTTAGGGTTCGGGTTAGGTTTAGGGTTAGTGTTCGGTTTAGGGTTCGGGTTAGGGTACGGGTTAGGTTTCGGTTTAGGGTTCGGGTTAGGGTTCGGGTTAGGGTTCGGGTTCGGGTTAGGGTTAGTGTTAGGGTTATGTTTCTGGTTAGGGTTAGGGTTAGGTTTAGGTTTCGGTTTAGGGTTCGGGTTAGGGATAAGGTTAGGTTTAGGGTTAGGTTTAGGGTTAGGGTTCGGGTTAGGGTTAGGGTTCGTGTTAGGGTTAGGGTTCGGGTTAGGGTTAGGGTTAGGGTTTGGGTTAGGGTTAGGGTTGGGGTTAGGTTTAGGGGTTAGGGTTAGGGTTAGGGTTAAAGTTAGGGTTCGGGTTAGGGTTAGGGTTAGGGTTAGGGTTAGGGTTCGTGTTAGGTTTCGGGTTAGGGGTCGGGTTAGGGTTAGGGTTAGGGTTCGGGTTCGGGTTAGGGTTTGGGTTCGGGTTAGGGTTCGGTTTAGGGTTCGGGTTAGGGTTAGGGTTAGGGTTAGGGTTCGGTTTCGGGGTTAGCGTTAGGGTTAGGGTTCGGGTTAGGGTTCGGTTTAGCGTTCCGGTTCGGGTTAGGGTTAGGGTTAGGGTTCCGGTTAGGGTAAGGGTTAGGGTTTTGGTTAGGGTTCGGGTTCGGGTTAGCGTTCTGGTTCGGGTTAGGGTTAGGGTTAGGGTTCGGGTTAGGGTTGGGGTCAGGGTTCGGGTTAGGGTTAGGGTTGGGGTTAGGGTTAGGGGTTAGAGTTAGGGTTAGGGTTAGGGTTAGGGTTAGGGTTAGGGTTCGGGTTAGGGTTAGGGTTAGGGTTAGGGTTCGGGTTAGGGTTAGGGTTAGGTTTAAGGTTAGGGTTCGGGTTAGGGTTCGGGTTAGGGTTAGGGTTAGGGTTCGGGTTAGGGTTAGGTTTAGGGTTCGAGTTAGGGTTAGGGTTCGGATTAGTGTTAGGGGTTAGGGTTAGGGTGAGGGTTAGGGTTAGGGTTAGGGTTCGGGTTAGGGTTAGGGTTCGGGTTAGGTTTAGGGTTAGGGTTCGGGTTGGGGTTAGGTTTAGGGTTAGGGTTAGGGTTCAGGTTAGGGTTAGGGTTATGGTTTGGGTTCGGATTCGGGTTCGGGTTAGGGTTCGGGTTCGGGTTCGAGTTCGGGTTCGGGTTAGGGGTTTGGGTTCGGGTTAGGGTTAGGTTTAGGGTTCGGGTTAGGGTTAGGTTTAGGGTTAGGGTTAGGTTTCGGGTTAGGGTTTGGGTTAGGTTTAGGGTTAGGATTCGGGTTAGGGTTAGGGTTAGGGTTCGGGTTAGGGTTCGGGTTAGGGTTAGTGTTAGGATTCGGGTTAGGGTTCGGTTTAGGGTTCGGGTTAGGGTTCGGGGTAGGGTTCGGTTTAGGGTTAGGGTTCGGGTTAGGGTTAGGGTTAGGGTTCGGGTTCGGGTTCGGGTTAGGGTTAGGGTTCGGGTTAGGGTTAGGTTTAGGGTTAGGGTTAGGGTTCGGGTTAGGGTTAGGGTTCGGGTTAGGGTTAGGGTTAGGGTTAGGGTTAGGGTTAGGGTTCGTGTTAGGTTTCGGGTTAGGGGTCGGGTTAGGGTTAGGGTTAGGGTTCGGGTTCGGGTTAGGGTTTGGGTTCGGGTTAGGGTTCGGTTTAGGGTTCGGGTTAGGGTTAGGGTTAGGGTTCGGTTTCGGGGTTAGCGTTAGGGTTAGGGTTCGGGTTAGGGTTCGGTTTAGCGTTCCGGTTCGGGTTAGGGTTAGGGTTAGGGTTCCGGTTAGGGTAAGGGTTAGGGTTTTGGTTAGGGTTCGGGTTCGGGTTAGCGTTCTGGTTCGGGTTAGGGTTAGGGTTAGGGTTCGGGTTAGGGTTCGGGTTAGGTTTAGGGTTAGGGTTAGGGTTAGGGTTAGGTTTCGGGTTAGGTATAGGGTCTGGTTTGGGTTCGGGTTCGGGGTAGGGTTAGGGTTCGGGTTCGGGTTAGGTTACGGGTTCGGGTTCGGGTTAGGGTAAGGGTTCGGGTTAGTGTTAGGGTTAGGTTTCGGGTTCGGGTTAGCGTTAGGGTTGGGGTTCGAGTTAGGTTTCGGGTTAGGGTTCGGGTTAGGGTTAGGGTTAGGGTTAGGGTTCGGGTTAGGATTAGGGTTAGGGTTCGGGTTAGGGTTCGGGTTAGGGTTCGGGTTAGGGTTCGGGTTAGGGTTCGGGTTCGGGTTAGCGTTAGGGTTCGGGTTAGGGTTAGGGTTAGGGTTCGGGTTAGGGTTCGGGTTAGGGTTCGGGTTAGGGTTAGGGTTCGGGTTAGGGTTCGGGTTAGGGTTCGGGTTAGGGTTCGGTTTAGGGTTCGGGTTAGGGTTCGGTTTAGGTTTCGGGTTAGGGTTCGTGTTAGGGTTCGGTTTAGGGTTAGGGTTCGGGTTTGGGTTAGGGTTAGGGTTCGGGTTAGGGTTAGGGTTAGGATTCGGTTTAGGGTTCGGGTTCGGGTTAGGGTAAGGGTTAGGGTTCGGGTTAGTGTTAGGTTTAGGGTTAGGGTTAGGATTAGGGTTCGGGTTAGGGTTCGGGTTAGGGTTAGGGTTAGGGTTAGGTTTAGGGTTAGGTTTAGGGTTAGGGTTCGGGTTAGGGTTAGGGTTCGGTTTAGGGTTAGGGTTCGGGTTAGGGTTGGGGTCAGGGTTCGGGTTAGGGTTAGGGTTGGGGTTAGGGTTAGGGGTTAGAGTTAGGGTTAGGGTTAGGGTTAGGGTTAGTGTTCGGGTTAGGGTTAGGGTTAGGGTTAGGGTTAGGGTTCGGGTTAGGGTTAGGGTTAGGTTTAAGGTTAGGGTTCGGGTTAGGGTTCGGGTTAGGGTTAGGGTTAGGGTTTGGGTTAGGGTTAGGTTTAGGGTTCGAGTTAGGGTTAGGGCTCGGATTAGGGTTAGGGGTTAGGGTTAGGGTGAGGGTTAGGGTTAGGGTTAGGGTTCGGGTTAGGGTTAGGGTTAGGGTTAGGGTTAGGGTTAGGGTTAGGGTTAGGGTTCGGGTTGGGGTTAGGTTTAGGGTTAGGGTTAGGGTTCGGGTTAGGGTTAGGGTTATGGTTTGGGTTCGGATTCGGGTTCGGGTTAGGGTTCGGGTTCGGGTTCGGGTTCGAGTTCGGGTTCGGGTTAGGGGTTTGCGTTCGGGTTAGGGTTAGCGTTAGGGTTCGGGTTAGGGTTAGGTTTAGGGTTAGGGTTAGGTTTCGGGTTAGGGTTAGGGTTAGGGTTAGGGTTAGGATTCGGGTTAGGGTTAGGGTTAGGGTTCGGGTTAGGGTTCGGGTTAGGGTTAGTGTTAGGATTCGGGTTAGGGTTCGGTTTAGGGTTCGGGTTAGGGTTCGGGGTAGGGTTCGGTTTAGGGTTAGGGTTCGGGTTAGGGTTAGGGTTAGGGTTCGGGTTCGGGTTCGGGTTAGGGTTAGGGTTCGGGTTAGGGTTAGGTTTAGGGTTAGGGTTAGGGTTCGGGTTAGGGTTAGGGTTCGGGTTAGGGTTAGGGTTAGGGTTAGGGTTAGGGTTCGGGTTAGGATTAGGGTTCGGGTTAGGGTTAGGGTTAGGGTTAGGGTTAGGTTTAGGTTTAGGTTTAGGGTTCGGGTTCGGATTAGGGTTAGGGTTAGGGTTAGGGTTCGGATTAGGGTTAGGTTTAGTGTTAGGGTTAGGTTTCGGGTTAGAGTTAGGGGTTAGGTTTAGGGTTAGGGTCAGGTTTAGGGTTCGGTTTAGGGTTCGGGTTAGGGTTAGGGTTAGGGGTCGGGTTAGGGTTCGTGTTAGGGTTCGGGTTAGGGTTAGGGTTCGGGTTAGGGTTCGGGTTAGGGTTAGGGTTCGGGTTAGGGTTAGGGTTAGGGTTAGGGTTAGGTTTCGGGTTAGAGTTCGGGTTAGGGTTCGGGTTAGTGTTAGGGTTAGGGTTCGGGTTAGGGTTAGGTTTAGGGTTAGAGTTAGGGTTAGGGTTAGGTTTCGGGTTAGGGTTAGGGTTAGGGTTAGGGTTAGGGGTTAGGTTTCGGGTTAGGGTTAGGGTTAGGCCTCCGGTTCGGTTTCTGGTTTGGGTTAGGGTTCGGGTTCGGGTTCGGGTTCGGGTTAGGATTCGTGTTTGGGTTAGTGTTAGGGGTTAGTTTTCAGGTTAGGTTTAGGGTTAGGGTTCGGGTTAGGGTTCGGGTTAGGGTTAGGGTTAGGGTTCGGGTTAGGGTTAGGGTTAGGGTTAGGGTTAGGGTTAGGGTTCGGCTTAGGGTTAGGGGTTAGGGTTAGGGTTAGGGTTAGGATTAGGGTTAGGGTTCGGGTTAGGGTTAGGGTTAGAGTTAGGGTTCGGGTTACGGTTAGGTTTATGGTTAGTGTTAGGTTTCAGGTTAGGGTTAGGGTTATGGTTTGGGTTCGGGTTCGTGGTAGGGTTAGGGTTCAGGTTAGGTTTAGGGTTCGGTTTCGGGTTCGGGTTAGAGGTTAGGGTTCGTGTTAGGGTTCGGGTTAGGGTTAGGGTTCGGGTTAGGGTTCGGGTTAGGGTTAGGGTTCGGGTTAGGGTTCGGGTTAGGGTTAGGGTTAGGGTTAGGGTTATGGTTCGGGTTAGGGTTAAGTTTGGGTTCCGGTTCGGGTTCGGGTTAGGGTTCGGGTTCTGGTTCGGGTTAGGGTTAGGGTTCGGGTTCGGGTTAGGGTTAGGGTTCGAATTAGGATTAGGGGTTAGTGTTCAGGTTAGGGTTAGGTTTAGGGTTCGAGTTAGGGTTCGGGTTAGGGTTAGGTTTAGGGTTCGGGTTAGGGTTAGGTTTAGGGGTAGGGTTAGGGTTAGAGTTCGGGTTACGGTTAGGGTTCGGGTTAGGGTTAGGGTTAGGTTTCGGGTTAAGTTTAGTGTTAGGGTTTGGGTTAGATTTAGGTTTCGGGTTAGGGTTAGGTTTAGGGTTAGAGTTAGGGTTAGGGTTAGGGTTAGGGTTCGGGTTAGGGGGTTATTTAGGGTTCGTGTTACGGTTAGGGTTCGGGTTAGGGTTAGGGTTAGGGTTCGGGTTAGGGTTAGGGTTGGGGTTAGGTTTAGGGGTTAGGGTTAGGGTTAGGGTTAGGGTTAGGGTTCGGGTTAGGGTTCGGGTTAGGTTTAGGGTTAGGGTTAGTGTTAGGTTTAGGGTTAGGATTCGGGTTCGGGTTAGGGTTAGGGTTAGGGTTAGGGTTCGGATTAGGGTTAGGTTTAGTGTTAGGGTTAGGGTTCGGGTTAGAGTTAGGGGTTAGGGTTAGGGTTAGGGTCAGCGTTAGGTTCGGTTTAGGGTTCGGGTTAGGGTTAGGGTTAGGGTTCGGGTTAGGGTTCGGGTTAGTGTTAGTGTTCGGGTTAGGGTTAGGGTTAGGGTTAGGGTTCGGGTTAGGGTTAGGGTTAGGGTTAGGGTTCGGGTTAGAGTTCGGGTTAGGGTTCGGGTTAGGGTTAGGGTTAGGGTTAGGGTTAGGGTTCGGGTTAGGGTTAGGGGTTAGGGTTAGGGTTAGTGTTAGGGGTTAGTGTTCAGGTTTGGGTTAGTGTTAGGGTTCGGGTTAGGGTTCGGGTTAGGGTTAGGTTTAGGGTTCGGGTTAGGGTTAGGGTTAGGGTTAGTGGTAGTGTTAGGGTTCGGGTGAGGGTTAGGGGTTAGGGTTAGGGTTAGGGTTAGGGTTAGGGTTAGGGTTCGGGTTAGGGTTAGGGTTAGGGTTAGGGTTCGGTTACGGTTAGGGTTATGGTTAGTGTTAGGGTTCGGGTTAGGTTTAGGGTTATGATTTGGTTTCGGGTTCGGGGTAGGGTTATGTTTCGGGTTTTTTTTAGGGTTCGGGTTCGGGTTCGGGTTAGAGGTTAGGGTTCGGGTTAGGGTTAGTGTTAGGTTTCAGGTTAGGGTTAGGGTTAGGGTTAGGGTTCGTGTTAGGGTTTGGGTTAGGGTTAGTGTTAGGGTTCGGGTTAGGGTTAGGGTTAGGGTTCGGGTTAGGGTTCGGGTTCGGGTTAGGGTTAGGGTTAGGGTTAGGCTTAGGTTTTAGGGTTAGTGTTAGGGTTAGGGTTAGGGTTAGGGTTAGGGGTTAGGGTTAGGGTTAGGGTTAGGGTTAGGGTTTGGGTTAGGGTTAGGGTTTGGGTTCGGTTTAGGGTTCGGTTTAGGTTTAGGTTTAGGGTTCGGTTTAGAGTTCGGGTTAGGGTTCGGGTTAGGGTTAGGGTTAGGGTTCGGGTTAGGGTTAAGGTTCGGGTTCGGGTTAGGGTTAGGGTTAGGGTTAGGTTTCGGGTTAGGATTCGGGTTAGGGTTCGGGTTAGGGTTAGGGTTAGGGTTCGGGTTAGGGTTAGGTTTAGGGTTAGAGTTAGGGTTAGGGTTAGGGTTCGGGTTAGGGTTAGGGTTAGGGTTAGTGTTAGGGTTCGGGTAAGGGTTAAGGTTGGGTTCGGGTTCGGGTTCGGGTTAGGGTTCGGGTTCGAGTTCGGGTTAGTTTTAGGGTTCGGGTTCGGGTTAGGGTTAGGGTTCAGGTTAGGGTTAGGGTTTAGTGTTCAGGTTAGGGTTAGGGTTCGGGTTAGTGTTCGGGTTAGGGTTAGGTTTAGGGTTCGGGTTAGGGTTAGGTTTAGGGTTAGGGTTAGTGTTAGGGATCGGGTTACCGTTAGGGTTCGGGTTAGGGTTAGGGTTAGGGTTCGGGTTAGGTTTAGTGTTAGGGTTTGGGTTAGATTTAGGTTTCGGGTTAGGGTTACGTTTAGGGTTAGGGTTCGGGTTAGGGTTAGGTTTCGGGTTAGGGTTGGGTTCGGGTTAGGTTTCGGGTTAGGTTTAGGGTTCGGGTTTGGGTTAGGGTTAGGGTTCGGGTTAGGGTTAGGTTTAGGGTTCGGCTTAGGGTTAGGGTTCGGTTTAGGGTTAGGGTTAGGGTTCGGGTTAGGTTTAGGGTTAGGGTTAGTGTTCGTGTTAGGGTTCGGGTTAGGGGTCGTTTTAGGGTTAGGGTTAGGGTTCGGGTTAGGGTTAGGGTTAGGGTTAGGGTTCGGGTTATGTTTAGGGTTCGGGTTAGGGTTAGGGTTAGGGTTCGGGTTCGGGTTAGATTTAGGGTTGGGGTTCGGGTTAGGGTTCGGGTTAGGGTTCTGGTTAGGGTTAGGGTTAGGGTTCGGGTTCGGTGTTAGGGTTACGGTTAGGGTTCGTGTGAGGGTTCGGGTTTGGGATAGGATTCGGGTAAGGGGTTAGGGTTCGGGTTCGGGTTAGGGTTAGGGTTCGGGTTAGATTTAGGTTTCGGGTTAGGGTTAGGTTTAGGGTTAGAGTTAGGGTTAGGGTTAGGGTTCGGGTTAGGGTTAGGGTTCGGGTTAGGGTTAGGGTTCGGGTTACGGTTAGGGTTAGGGTTCGGGTTCGGGTTAGGGTTGGGGTTAGGGTTAGGGGTTAGGGTTAGGGTTAGGTTTAGGGTTAGGGTTCGGGTTAGGGTTCGGGTTAGGTTTAGGGTTAGGGTTAGTGTTAGGTTTAGGGTTAGGATTCGGGTTCGGGTTAGGGTTAGGGTTAGGGTTAGGGTTCGGATTAGGGTTAGGTTTAGTGTTAGGGTTAGGGTTCGGGTTAGAGTTAGGGGTTAGGGTTAGGGTTACGGTCAGCGTTAGTGTTCGGTTTAGGGTTCGGGTTAGGGTTAGGGTTAGGGTTCGGGTTAGAGTTCGGGTTAGGGTTCGGGTTAGGGTTAGGTTTAGGGTTAGGGTTAGGGTTCGGGTTAGGGTTAGGGGTTAGGGTTCGGGTTAGGGTTAGGGGTTAGTGTTCAGGTTAGGGTTAGTGTTAGGGTTCGGGTTAGGGTTCGGGTTAGGGTTAGGGTTAGGGTTCGGGTTAGGGTTAGTGTTAGGGTTAGTGGTAGTGTTAGGGTTCGGGTGAGGTTTAGGGGTTAGGGTTAGGGTTAGGGTTAGGGTTAGGGTTCGGGTTAGGGTTAGGGTTAGGGTTAGGTTTAGGTTTCGGGTTACGGTTAGGGTTATGGTTAGTGTTAGGGTTCGGGTTAGGTTTAGGCTTATGATTTGGGTTCGGGTTCGGGGTAGGGTTATGTTTCGGGTTTTTTTTAGGGTTCGGGTTCGGGTTCGGGTTAGAGGTTAGGGTTCGGGTTAGGGTTAGTGTTAGGTTTCGGGTTAGGGTTAGGGTTAGGGTTAGGGTTCTTGTTAGGGTTTGGGTTAGGGTTAGTGTTAGGGTTCGGGTTAGGGTTAGGGTTAGGGTTCGGGTTAGGTTTCGGGTTCGGGTTAGGGTTAGGGGTTAGGGTTAGGGTTAGGGTTAGGGTTAGGGTTCGGGTTAGGTTTAGGGTTAGGGTTAGGGTTCGGGTTCGGGTTAGGGTTAGGGTTAGGGTTCGGGTTAGGGTAGGGTTAGGGTTAGGCTTAGGTTTTAGGGTTAGTGTTAGGGTTAGGGTTAGGGTTAGGGTTAGGGGTTAGGGTTAGGGTTAGGGTTAGGGTTAGGTTTTGGGTTAGGGTTAGGGTTAGGGTTCGTTTTAGGGTTCGGTTTAGGGTTAGGTTTAGTGTTCGGTTTAGAGTTCGGGTTAGGGTTCGGTTTAGGGTTAGGGTTAGGGTTCGGGTTAGGGTTAAGGTTCGGGTTCGGGTTAGGGTTAGGGTTAGGGTTAGGTTTCGGGTTAGGGTTCGGGTTAGTGTTCGGGTTAGGGTTAGGGTTAGGGTTCGGGTTAGGGTTAGGTTTAGGTTTAGAGTTAGGGTTAGGTTTAGGGTTCGGGTTAGGGTTAGGGTTAGGGTTAGTGTTAGGGTTTGTGTAAGGGTTAAGGTTGGGTTCGGGTTCGGGTTCGGGTTAGGGTTCGGGTTCGAGTTCGGGTTAGGTTTAGGGTTCGGGTTCGGGTTAGGGTTAGGGTTCAGGTTAGGGTTAGGGTTTAGTGTTCAGGTTAGGGTTAGGGTTCGGGTTAGTGTTCGGGTTAGGGTTAGGTTTAGGGTTCGGGTTAGGGTTAGGTTTAGGGTTAGGGTTAGTGTTAGGGATCGGGTTACGGTTAGGGTTCGGGTTAGGGTTAGGGTTAGGGTTCGGGTTAGGTTTAGTGTTAGGGTTTGGGTTAGATTTAGGTTTCGGGTTAGGGTTACGTTTAGGGTTAGGGTTCGGGTTAGGGTTAGGTTTCGGGTTAGGGTTGGGTTCGGGTTAGGTTTCGGGTTAGGTTTAGGGTTCGGGTTTGGGTTAGGGTTAGGGTTCGGGTTAGGGTTAGGTTTAGGGTTCGGCTTAGGGTTAGGGTTCGGTTTAGGGTTAGGGTTAGGGTTCGGGTTAGGTTTAGGGTTAGGGTTAGGGTTCGTGTTAGGGTTCGGGTTAGGGGTCGTTTTAGGGTTAGGGTTAGGGTTCGGGTTAGGGTTAGGGTTAGGTTTAGTGTTCGGGTTATGTTTAGGGTTCGGGTTAGGGTTAGGGTTAGGGTTCGGGTTCGGGTTAGATTTAGGGTTGGGGTTCGGGTTAGGGTTCGGGTTATGGTTCGGGTTAGGGTTAGGGTTAGGGTTAGGGTTCGGGTTCGGTGTTAGTGTTAGGGTTAGGGTTCGTGTGAGGGTTCGGGTTAGGGATAGGATTCGGGTAAGGGGTTAGTGTTCGGGTTCGGGTTAGGGTTAGGGTTAGGTTTCCGGTTAGGGTTAGGGTTAGGGTTCGGGTTAGGGTTAGGGTTAGGGTTAGGGTTAGGGTTAGGTTTCGGTTTAGGTTTCGGGTTAGGGTTAGGGTTAGGGTTCGGGTTAGGGTTAGGGTTAGTGTTTGGGTTAGGGTTCGGTTTCGGGTTAGCGTTAGGGTTCGGGTTAGTGTTAGGGTTAGGGTTCGTGTTAGGGTTTGGGTTAGGGTTCGGGTTAGGGTTAGGGTTCAGGTTAGGGTTCGGGTTAGGTTTAGGGTTAGTGTTCGGTTTAGGGTTCGGGTTAGGGTACGGGTTAGGTTTCGGGTTAGGGTTCGGGTTAGGGTTCGGGTTAGGGTTCGGGTTCGGGTTAGGGTTAGTGTTAGGGTTATGTTTCTGGTTAGGGTTAGGGTTAGGTTTAGGTTTCGGTTTAGGGTTCGGGTTAGGGATAAGGTTAGGTTTAGGGTTAGGTTTAGGGTTAGGGTTCGGGTTAGGGTTAGGGTTCGTGTTAGGGTTAGGGTTCGGGTTAGGGTTAGGGTTAGGGTTTGGGTTAGGGTTAGGGTTGGGGTTAGGTTTAGGGGTTAGGGTTAGGGTTAGGGTTAAAGTTAGGGTTCGGGTTAGGGTTAGGGTTAGGGTTAGGGTTAGGGTTCGTGTTAGGTTTCGGGTTAGGGGTCGGGTTAGGGTTAGGGTTAGGGTTCGGGTTCGGGTTAGGGTTTGGGTTCGGGTTAGGGTTCGGTATAGGGTTCGGGTTAGGGTTAGGGTTAGGGTTAGGGTTCGGTTTCGGGGTTAGCGTTAGGGTTAGGGTTCGGGTTAGGGTTCGGTTTAGCGTTCCGGTTCGGGTTAGGGTTAGGGTTAGGGTTCCGGTTAGGGTAAGGGTTAGGGTTTTGGTTAGGGTTCGGGTTCGTGTTAGCGTTCTGGTTCGGGTTAGGGTTAGGGTTAGGGTTCGGGTTAGGGTTGGGGTCAGGGTTCGGGTTAGGGTTAGGGTTGGGGTTAGGGTTAGGGGTTAGAGTTAGGGTTAGGGTTAGGGTTAGGGTTAGGGTTAGGGTTCGTGTTAGGGTTAGGGTTAGGGTTAGGGTTCGGGTTAGGGTTAGGGTTAGGTTTAAGGTTAGGGTTCGGGTTAGGGTTCGGGTTAGGGTTAGGGTTAGGGTTCGGGTTAGGGTTAGGTTTAGGGTTCGAGTTAGGGTTAGGGTTCGGATTAGTGTTAGGGGTTAGGGTTAGGGTGAGGGTTAGGGTTAGGGTTAGGGTTCGGGTTAGGGTTAGGGTTAGGGTTAGGTTTAGGGTTAGGGTTCGGGTTGGGGTTAGGTTTAGGGTTAGGGTTAGGGTTCAGGTTAGGGTTAGGGTTATGGTTTGGGTTCGGATTCGGGTTCGGGTTAGGGTTCGGGTTCGGGTTCGGGTTCGAGTTCGGGTTCGGGTTAGGGGTTTGGGTTCGGGTTAGGGTTAGGTTTAGGGTTCGGGTTAGGGTTAGGTTTAGGGTTAGGGTTAGGTTTCGGGTTAGGGTTTGGGTTAGGTTTAGGGTTAGGATTCGGGTTAGGGTTAGGGTTAGGGTTCGGGTTAGGGTTCGGGTTAGGGTTAGTGTTAGGATTCGGGTTAGGGTTCGTTTTAGGGTTCGGGTTAGGGTTCGGGGTAGGGTTCGGTTTAGGGTTAGGGTTCGGGTTAGGGTTAGGGTTAGGGTTCGGGTTCGGGTTCGGGTTAGGGTTAGGGTTCGGGTTAGGGTTAGGTTTAGGGTTAGGGTTAGGGTTCGGGTTAGGGTTAGGGTTCGGGTTAGGGTTAGGGTTAGGGTTAGGGTTAGGGTTAGGGTTCGTGTTAGGTTTCGGGTTAGGGGTCGGGTTAGGGTTAGGGTTAGGGTTCGGGTTCGGGTTAGGGTTTGGGTTCGGGTTAGGGTTCGGTTTAGGGTTCGGGTTAGGGTTAGGGTTAGGGTTCGGTTTCGGGGTTAGCGTTAGGGTTAGGGTTCGGGTTAGGGTTCGGTTTAGCGTTCCGGTTCGGGTTAGGGTTAGGGTTAGGGTTCCGGTTAGGGTAAGGGTTAGGGTTTTGGTTAGGGTTCGGGTTCGGGTTAGCGTTCTGGTTCGGGTTAGGGTTAGGGTTAGGGTTAGGGTTAGGTTTCGGGTTAGGGTTAGGGTTAGGGTTAGGGTTAGGATTCGGGTTAGGGTTAGGGTTAGGGTTCGGGTTAGGGTTCGGGTTAGGGTTAGTGTTAGGATTCGGGTTAGGGTTCGGTTTAGGGTTCGGGTTAGGGTTCGGGGTAGGGTTAGGGTTAGGGTTAGGTTTCGGGTTAGGTATAGGGTCTGGTTTGGGTTCGGGTTCGGGGTAGGGTTAGGGTTCGGGTTCGGGTTAGGTTACGGGTTCGGGTTCGGGTTAGGGTAAGGGTTCGGGTTAGTGTTAGGGTTAGGTTTCGGGTTCGGGTTAGCGTTAGGGTTGGGGTTCGAGTTAGGTTTCGGGTTAGGGTTCGGGTTAGGGTTAGGGTTAGGGTTAGGGTTCGGGTTAGGATTAGGGTTAGGGTTAGGGTTAGGGTTCGGGTTAGGGTTCGGGTTAGGGTTCGGGTTAGGGTTCGGGTTCGGGTTAGCGTTAGGGTTCGGGTTAGGGTTAGGGTTAGGGTTCGGGTTAGGGTTCGGGTTAGGGTTCGGGTTAGGGTTAGGGTTCGGGTTAGGGTTCGGGTTAGGGTTCGGGTTAGGGTTCGGTTTAGGGTTCGGGTTAGGGTTCGGTTTAGGTTTCGGGTTAGGGTTCGTGTTAGGGTTCGGGTTAGGGTTAGGGTTCGGGTTTGGGTTAGGGTTAGGGTTCGGGTTAGGGTTAGGGTTAGGATTCGGTTTAGGGTTCGGGTTCGGGTTAGGGTAAGGGTTAGGGTTCGGGTTAGTGTTAGGTTTAGGGTTAGGGTTAGGATTAGGGTTCGGGTTAGGGTTCGGGTTAGGGTTAGGGTTAGGGTTAGGTTTAGGGTTAGGTTTAGGGTTAGGGTTCGGGTTAGGGTTAGGGTTCGGTTTAGGGTTAGGGTTCGGGTTAGGGTTGGGGTCAGGGTTCGGGTTAGGGTTAGGGTTGGGGTTAGGGTTAGGGGTTAGAGTTAGGGTTAGGGTTAGGGTTAGGGTTAGTGTTCGGGTTAGGGTTAGGGTTAGGGTTATGGTTAGGGTTCGGGTTAGGGTTAGGGTTAGGTTTAAGGTTAGGGTTCGGGTTAGGGTTCGGGTTAGGTTTAGGGTTAGGGTTTGGGTTAGGGTTAGGTTTAGGGTTCGAGTTAGGGTTAGGGTTCGGATTAGGGTTAGGGGTTAGGGTTAGGGTGAGGGTTAGGGTTAGGGTTAGGGTTCGGGTTAGGGTTAGGGTTAGGGTTAGGGTTAGGGTTAGGGTTAGGGTTCGGGTTGGGGTTAGGTTTAGGGTTAGGGTTAGGGTTCGGGTTAGGGTTAGGGTTATGGTTTGGGTTCGGATTCGGGTTCGGGTTAGGGTTCGGGTTCGGGTTCGGGTTCGAGTTCGGGTTCGGGTTAGGGGTTTGCGTTCGGGTAAGGGTTAGCGTTAGGGTTCGGGTTAGGGTTAGGTTTAGGGTTAGGGTTAGGTTTCGGGTTAGGGTTAGGGTTAGGGTTAGGGTTAGGATTCGGGTTAGGGTTAGGGTTAGGGTTCGGGTTAGGGTTCGGGTTAGGGTTAGTGTTAGGATTCGGGTTAGGGTTCGGTTTAGGGTTCGGGTTAGGGTTCGGGGTAGGGTTCGGTTTAGGGTTAGGGTTCGGGTTAGGGTTAGGGTTAGGGTTCGGGTTCGGGTTCGGGTTAGGGTTAGGGTTCGGGTTAGGGTTAGGTTTAGGGTTAGGGTTAGAGTTCGGGTTAGGGTTAGGGTTCGGGTTAGGGTTAGGGTTAGGGTTAGGGTTAGGGTTCGGGTTAGGATTAGGGTTCGGGTTAGGGTTAGGGTTAGGGTTAGGTTTAGGTTTAGGTTTAGGGTTCGGGTTCGGATTAGGGTTAGGGTTAGGGTTAGGGTTCGGATTAGGGTTAGGTTTAGTGTTAGGGTTAGGTTTCGGGTTAGAGTTAGGGGTTAGGTTTAGGTTTAGGGTCAGGTTTAGGGTTCGGTTTAGGGTTCGGGTTAGGGTTAGGGTTAGGGGTCGGGTTAGGGTTCGTGTTAGGGTTCGGGTTAGGGTTAGGGTTCGGGTTAGGGTTTGGGTTAGGGTTAGGGTTCGGGTTAGGGTTAGGGTTAGGGTTAGGGTTAGGTTTCGGGTTAGAGTTCGGGTTAGGGTTCGGGTTAGTGTTAGGGTTAGGGTTCGGGTTAGGGTTAGGTTTAGGGTTAGAGTTAGGGTTAGGGTTAGGTTTCGGGTTAGGTTTAGGGTTAGGGTTAGGGTTAGGGGTTAGGTTTCGGGTTAGGGTTAGGGTTAGGCCTCGGGTTCGGTTTCTGGTTTGGGTTAGGTTTCGGGTTCGGGTTCGGGTTCGGGTTAGGATTCGTGTTTGGGTTAGTGTTAGGGGTTAGTTTTCAGGTTAGGTTTAGGGTTAGGGTTCGGGTTAGGGTTCGGGTTAGGGTTAGGGTTAGGGTTCGGGTTAGGGTTCGGGTTAGGGTTAGGGTTCGGGTTAGGGTTAGGGTTCGGGTTAGGGTTAGGGTTAGGGTTAGGGTTAGGGTTCGGGTTAGGATTAGGGTTCGGGTTAGGGTTAGGGTTAGGGTTAGGTTTAGGTTTAGGTTTAGGGTTCGGGTTCGGATTAGGGTTAGGGTTAGGGTTAGGGTTCGGATTAGGGTTAGGTTTAGTGTTAGGGTTAGGTTTCGGGTTAGAGTTAGGGGTTAGGTTTAGGTTTAGGGTCAGGTTTAGGGTTCGGTTTAGGGTTCGGGTTAGGGTTAGGGTTAGGGGTCGGGTTAGGGTTCGTGTTAGGGTTCGGGTTAGGCTTAGGGTTCGGGTTAGGGTTCGGGTTAGGGTTAGGGTTCGGGTTAGGGTTAGGGTTAGGGTTAGGGTTAGGTTTCGGGTTAGAGTTCGGGTTAGGGTTCGGGTTAGTGTTAGGGTTAGGGTTCGGGTTAGGGTTAGGTTTAGGGTTAGAGTTAGGGTTAGGGTTAGGTTTCGGGTTAGGGTTAGGGTTAGGGTTAGGGTTAGGGGTTAGGTTTCGGGTTAGGGTTAGGGTTAGGCCTCGGGTTCGGTTTCTGGTTTGGGTTAGGGTTCGGGTTCGGGTTCGGGTTAGGATTCGTGTTTGGGTTAGTGTTAGGGGTTAGTTTTCAGGTTAGGTTTAGGGTTAGGGTTCGGGTTAGGGTTCGGGTTAGGGTTAGGGTTAGGGTTAGGGTTAGGGTTAGGGTTCGGCTTAGGGTTAGGGGTTAGGGTTAGGGTTAGGGTTAGGATTAGGGTTAGGGTTCGGGTTAGGGTTAGGGTTAGAGTTAGGGTTCGGGTTACGGTTAGGTTTATGGTTAGTGTTAGGTTTCGGGTTAGGGTTAGGGTTATGGTTTGGGTTCGGGTTCGTGGTAGGGTTAGGGTTCAGGTTTGGTTTAGGGTTCGGTTTCGGGTTCGGGTTAGAGGTTAGGGTTCGTGTTAGGGTTCGGGTTAGGGTTAGGGTTCGGGTTAGGGTTCGGGTTAGGGTTAGGGTTCGGGTTAGGGTTCGGGTTAGGGTTAGGGTTAGGGTTAGTGTTATGGTTCGGGTTAGGGTTAAGTTTGGGTTCCGGTTCGGGTTCGGGTTAGGGTTCGGGTTCTGGTTCGGGTTAGGGTTAGGGTTCGGGTTCGGGTTAGGGTTAGGGTTCGAATTAGGATTAGGGGTTAGTGTTCAGGTTAGGGTTAGGTTTAGGGTTCGAGTTAGGGTTCGGGTTAGGGTTAGGTTTAGGGTTCGGGTTAGGGTTAGGTTTAGGGGTAGGGTTAGGGTTAGAGTTCGGGTTACGGTTAGGGTTCGGGTTAGGGTTAGGGTTAGGGTTCGGGTTAAGTTTAGTGTTAGGGTTTGGGTTAGATTTAGGTTTCGGGTTAGGGTTAGGTTTAGGGTTAGAGTTAGGGTTAGGGTTAGGGTTAGGGTTCGGGTTAGGGTTAGGGTTCGGGTTACGGTTAGGGTTCGGGTTAGGGTTAGGGTTAGGGTTCGGGTTAGGGTTAGGGTTGGGGTTAGGGTTAGGGGTTAGGGTTAGGGTTAGGGTTAGGGTTAGGGTTCGGGTTAGGGTTCGGGTTAGGTTTAGGGTTAGGGTTAGTGTTAGGTTTAGGGTTAGGATTCGGGTTCGGGTTAGGGTTAGGGTTAGGGTTAGGGTTCGGATTAGGGTTAGGTTTAGTGTTAGGGTTAGGGTTCGGGTTAGAGTTAGGGGTTAGGGATAGGGTTAGGGTCAGCGTTAGGTTCGGTTTAGGGTTCGGGTTAGGGTTAGGGTTAGGGTTCGGGTTAGGGTTCGGGTTAGTGTTAGTGTTCGGGTTAGGGTTAGGGTTAGGGTTAGGGTTCGGGTTAGGGTTAGGGTTAGGGTTAGGGTTCGGGTTAGAGTTCGGGTTAGGGTTCGGGTTAGGGTTAGGGTTAGGGTTAGGGTTAGGGTTCGGGTTAGGGTTAGGGGTTAGGGTTAGGGTTAGTGTTAGGGGTTAGTGTTCAGGTTTGGGTTAGTGTTAGGGTTCGGGTTAGGGTTCGGGTTAGGGTTAGGTTTAGGGTTCGGGTTAGGGTTAGGGTTAGGGTTAGTGGTAGTGTTAGGGTTCGGGTGAGGGTTAGGGGTTAGGGTTAGGGTTAGGGTTAGGGTTAGGGTTAGGGTTAGGGTTAGGGTTCGGGTTAGGGTTAGGGTTAGGGTTAGGGTTCGGTTACGGTTAGGTTTATGGTTAGTGTTAGGGTTCGGGTTAGGTTTAGGGTTATGATTTGGTTTCGGGTTCGGGGTAGGGTTATGTTTCGGGTTTTTTTTAGGGTTCGGGTTCGGGTTCGGGTTAGAGGTTAGGGTTCGGGTTAGGGTTAGTGTTAGGTTTCAGGTTAGGGTTAGGGTTAGGGTTAGGATTCGTGTTAGGGTTTGGGTTAGGGTTAGTGTTAGGGTTCGGGTTAGGGTTAGGGTTAGGGTTCGGGATAGGGTTCGGGTTCGGGTTAGGGTTAGGGTTAGGGTTAGGCTTAGGTTTTAGGGTTAGTGTTAGGGTTAGGGTTAGGGTTAGGGTTAGGGGTTAGGGTTAGGGTTAGGGTTAGGGTTAGGGTTTGGGTTAGGGTTAGGGTTTGGGTTCGGTTTAGGGTTCGGTTTAGGTTTAGGTTTAGGGTTCGGTTTAGAGTTCGGGTTAGGGTTCGGGTTAGGGTTAGGGTTAGGGTTCGGGTTAGGGTTAAGGTTCGGGTTCGGGTTAGGGTTAGGGTTAGGGTTAGGTTTCGGGTTAGGGTTCGGGTTAGGGTTCGGGTTAGGGTTAGGGTTAGGGTTCGGGTTAGGGTTAGGTTTAGGGTTAGAGTTAGGGTTAGGGTTAGGGTTCGGGTTAGGGTTAGGGTTAGGGTTAGTGTTAGGGTTCGGGTAAGGTTTAAGGTTGGGTTCGGGTTCGGGTTCGGGTTAGGGTTCGGGTTCGAGTTCGGGTTAGTTTTAGGGTTCGGGTTCGGGTTAGGGTTAGGGTTCAGGTTAGGGTTATGGTTTAGTGGTCAGGTTAGGGTTAGGGTTCGGGTTAGTGTTCGGGTTAGGGTTAGGTTTAGGGTTCGGGTTAGGGTTAGGTTTAGGGTTAGGGTTAGTGTTAGGGATCGGGTTACCGTTAGGGTTCGGGTTAGGGTTAGGGTTAGGGTTCGGGTTAGGTTTAGTGTTAGGGTTTGGGTTAGATTTAGGTTTCGGGTTAGGGTTACGTTTAGGGTTAGGGTTCGGGTTAGGGTTAGGTTTCGGGTTAGGGTTGGGTTCGGGTTAGGTTTCGGGTTAGGTTTAGGGTTCGGGTTTGGGTTAGGGTTAGGGTTCGGGTTAGGGTTAGGTTTAGGGTTCGGCTTAGGGTTAGGGTTCGGTTTAGGGTTAGGGTTAGGGTTCGGGTTAGGTTTAGGGTTAGGGTTAGGGTTCGTGTTAGGGTTCGGGTTAGGGGTCGTTTTAGGGTTAGGGTTAGGGTTCGGGTTAGGGTTAGGGTTAGGGTTAGGGTTCGGGTTATGTTTAGGGTTCGGGTTAGGGTTAGGGTTAGGGTTCGGGTTCGGGTTAGATTTAGGGTTGGGGTTCGGGTTAGGGTTCGGGTTAGGGTTCTGGTTAGGGTTAGGGTTAGGGTTCGGGTTCGGTGTTAGGGTTACGGTTAGGGTTCGTGTGAGGGTTCGGGTTTGGGATAGGATTCGGGTAAGGGGTTAGGGTTCGGGTTCGGGTTAGGGTTAGGGTTCCGGTTAGATTTAGGTTTCGGGTTAGGGTTAGGTTTAGGGTTAGAGTTAGGGTTAGGGTTAGGGTTAGGGTTCGGGTTAGGGTTAGGGGTTAGGGTTAGGGTTAGTGTTAGGATTAGGGTTCGGGTTAGGGTTAGGGTTAGGGTTAGGTTTAGGTTTAGGTTTAGGGTTCGGGTTAGTGTTAGGGGTTAGGGTTAGGGTTAGGGTTAGGGTTAGGGTTAGGGTTCGGGTTAGGTTTAGGTTTAGGGTGAGGGTTAGGGTTCGGGTTAGGGTTAGGGTTAGGGTTCGGGTTAGGGTTAGGGTTAGGGTTAGGCTTAGGTTTTAGGGTTAGTGTTAGGGTTAGGGTTAGGGTTAGGGTTAGGGGTTAGGGTTAGGGTTAGGGTTAGGGTTAGGGTTTGGGTTAGGGTTAGGGTTTGGGTTCCGTTTAGGGTTCGGTTTAGGTTTAGGTTTAGGCTTCGGTTTAGAGTTCGGGTTAGGGTTCGGGTTAGGGTTAGGGTTAGGGTTCGGGTTAGGGTTAAGGTTCGGGTTCGGGTTAGGGTTAGGGTTAGGGTTAGGTTTCGGGTTAGGGTTCGGCTTAGGGTTCGGGTTAGGGTTAGGGTTAGGGTTCGGGTTAGGGTTAGGTTTAGGGTTAGAGTTAGGGTTAGGGTTAGGGTTCGGGTTAGGGTTAGGGTTAGGGTTAGTGTTAGGGTTCGGGTAAGGGTTAAGTTTGGGTTCGGGTTCGGGTTCGGGTTAGGGTTCGGGTTCGAGTTCGGGTTAGGTTTAGGGTTCGGGTTCGGGTTAGGGTTAGGTTTCAGGTTAGGGTTAGGGTTTAGTGTTCAGGTTAGGGTTAGGGTTCGGGTTAGTGTTCGGGTTAGGGTTAGGTTTAGGGTTCGGGTTAGGGTTCGGTTTAGGGTTAGGGTTCGTGTTAGGGTTAGGGTTCGGGTTAGGGTTAGGGTTAGGGTTTGGGTTAGGGTTAGGGTTGGGGTTAGGTTTAGGGGTTAGGGTTAGGGTTAGGGTTAAAGTTAGGGTTCGGGTTAGGGTTAGGTTTAGGGTTAGGGTTAGGGTTCGTGTTAGGTTTCGGGTTAGGGGTCGGGTTAGGGTTAGGGTTAGGGTTCGGGTTCGGTTAGGGTTTCGGTTCGGGTTAGGGTTCGGTTTAGGGTTCGGGTTAGGGTAAGGGTTAGGGTTAGGGTTCGGTTTCGGGGTTAGCGTTAGGGTTAGGGTTCGGGTTAGGGTTCGGTTTAGCGTTCCGGTTCGGGTTAGGGTTAGGGTTAGGGTTCCGGTTAGGGTAAGGGTTAGGGTTTTGGTTAGGGTTCCGGTTCGGGTTAGCGTTCTGGTTCGGGTTAGGGTTAGGGTTAGGGTTCGGGTTAGGGTTCGGGTTAGGGTTAGGGTTAGGGTTAGGGTTAGGGTTAGGTTTCGGGTTAGGTATAGGGTCTGGTTTGGGTTCGGGTTCGGGGTAGGTTTAGGGTTCGGGTTCGGGTTAGGTTACGGGTTCGGGTTCGGGTTAGGGTAAGGGTTCGGGTTAGTGTTAGGGTTAGGTTTCGGGTTCGGGTTAGCGTTAGGGTTGGGGTTCGAGTTAGGTTTCGGGTTAGGGTTCGGGTTAGGGTTAGGGTTAGGGTTAGGGTTCGGGTTAGGATTAGGGTTAGGGTTAGGGTTAGGGTTCGGGTTAGGGTTCGGGTTATGGTTCGGGTTAAGGTTCGGGTTCGGGTTAGCGTTAGGGTTCGTGTTAGGGTTAGGGTTAGGGTTCGGGTTAGGGTTCGGGTTAGGGTTCGGGTTAGGGTTAGGGTTCGGGTTAGGGTTCGGGTTAGGGTTCGGGTTAGGGTTCGGTTTAGGGTTCGGGTGAGGGTTCGGTTTAGGTTTCGGGTTAGGGTTCGTGTTAGGGTTCGGGTTAGGGTTAGGTTTCGGGTTTGGGTTAGGGTTAGGGTTCGGGTTAGGGTTAGGGTTAGGATTCGGTTTAGGGTTCGGGTTCGGGTTAGGGTAAGGGTTAGGGTTCGGGTTAGTGTTAGGTTTAGGGTTAGGGTTAGGATTAGGGTTCGGGTTAGGGTTCGGGTTAGGGTTAGTGTTAGGGTTAGGTTTAAGGTTAGGTTTAGGGTTAGGGTTCGGGTTAGGGTTAGGGTTCGGTTTAGGGTTAGGGTTCGGGTTAGGGTTGGGGTCAGGGTTCGGGTTAGGGTTAGGGTTGGGGTTAGGGTTAGGGGTTAGAGTTAGGGTTAGGGTTAGGGTTAGGGTTAGGGTTCGGGTTAGGGTTAGGGTTAGGGTTAGTGTTCGGGTTAGGGTTAGGGTTAGGTTTAAGGTTAGGGTTCGGGTTAGGGTTCGGGTTAGGGTTAGGGTTAGGGTTCGGGTTAGGGTTAGGTTTATGGTTCGAGTTAGGGTTAGGGTTCGGATTAGGGTTAGGGGTTAGCGTTAGGGTGAGGGTTAGGGTTAGGGTTAGGGTTCGGGTTAGGGTTAGGGTTAGGGTTAGGTTTAGGGTTAGGGTTCGGGTTGGGGTTAGGTTTAGGGTTAGGGTTAGGGTTCGTGTTAGGGTTAGGGTTATGGTTTGGGTTCGGATTCGGGTTCGGGTTAGGGTTCGGGTTCGGGATCGGGTTCGAGTTCGGGTTCGGGTTAGGGGTTTGGGTTCGGGTTAGGGTTAGGGTTAGGGTTCGGGTTAGGGTTAGGTTTAGGGTTAGGGTTAGGTTTCGGGTTAGGGTTTGGGTTAGGGTTAGGGTTAGGATTCGGGTTAGGGTTAGGGTTAGGGTTCGGGTTAGGGTTCGGGTTAGGGTTAGTGTTAGGATTCGGGTTAGGTTTCGGTTTAGGGTTCGGGTTAGGGTTCGGGGTAGGGTTCGGTTTAGGGTTAGGGTTCGGGTTAGGGTTAGGGTTAGGGTTCGGGTTCGGGTTCGGGTTAGGGTTAGGGTTAGGTTTAGGGTTAGGTTTAGGGTTAGGGTTAGGGTTCGGGTTAGGGTTAGGGTTCGGGTTAGGGTTAGGGTTAGGGTTAGGGTTAGGGTTCGGGTTAGGTTTAGGGTTCGGGTTAGGGTTAGGGTTAGGGTTAGGGTTAGGGTTAGGTTTAGGGTTCGGGTTCGGATTAGGGTTAGGGTTAGGGTTAGGGTTCGGATTAGGGTTAGGTTTAGTGTTAGGGTTAGGTTTCGGGTTAGAGTTAGGGGTTAGGTTTAGGGTTAGGGTCAGGTTTAGGGTTCGGTTTAGGGTTCGGGTTAGGGTTAGGGTTAGGGGTCGGGTTAGGGTTCGTGTTAGGGTTCGGGTTAGGGTTAGGGTTCGGGTTAGGGTTCGGGTTAGGGTTAGGGTTCGGGTTAGGGTTAGGGTTAGGGTTAGGGTTAGGTTTCGGGTTAGAGTTCGGGTTAGGGTTCGGGTTAGTGTTAGGGTTAGGGTTCGGGTTAGGGTTAGGTTTAGGGTTAGAGTTAGGGTTAGGGTTAGGTTTCGGGTTAGGGTTAGGGTTAGGGTTAGGGTTAGGGGTTAGGTTTCGGGTTAGGGTTAGGGTTAGGCCTCGGGTTCGGGTTCTGGTTTGGGTTAGGGTTCGCTTTCGGGTTCGGGTTAGGGTTCGGGTTCGGGTTAGGATTCGTGTTTGGGTTAGTGTTAGGGGTTAGTGTTCAGGTTAGGTTTAGGGTTAGGGTTCGGGTTAGGGTTCGGGTTAGGGTTAGGGTTAGGGTTCGGGTTAGGGTTAGGGTTAGGGTTAGGGTTAGGGTTAGGGTTCGGCTTAGGGTTAGGGGTTAGGGTTAGGGTTAGGGTTAGGATTAGGGTTAGGGTTCGGGTTAGGGTTAGGGTTAGAGTTAGGGTTCGGGTTACGGTTAGGTTTATGGTTAGTGTTAGGTTTCGGGTTAGGGTTAGGGTTATGGTTTGGGTTCGGGTTCGGGGTAGGGTTAGGGTTCAGGTTTGGTTTAGGGTTCGGTTTTGGGTTCGGGTTAGAGGTTAGGGTTCGTGTTAGGGTTAGGGTTCGGGTTCGGGTTAGCGTTCTGGTTCGGGTTAGGTTTAGGGTTAGGGTTCGGGTTACGGTTCGGGTTCGGGTTAGGGTTAGGGTTAGGATTAGGGTTAGGGTTCGGGTTAGGTATAGGGTCTGGTTTGGGTTCGGGTACGGGGTAGGGTTAAGGTTCGGGTTCGGGTTATGTTACGGGTTTGGGTTCGGGTTAGGGTAAGGGTTCGGGTTAGGGTTAGGGTTAGGTTTCGGGTTCGGGTTAGCATTAGGGTTGGGGTTCGAGTTGGGTTTCGGGTTAGGGTTCGGGTTAGGGTTAGGGTTAGGGTTAGGGTTCGGGTTAGGATTAGGGTTAGGGTTAGGGTTAGGTTTCGGGTTAGGTTTCGGGTTAGGGTTAGGGTTCGGGTTAGGGTTAGGGTTAGTGTTTGGGTTAGGGTTCAGTTTCGGGTTAGCGTGAGGGTTCGGGTTAGGGTTAGGGTTAGGGTTCGTGTTAGGGTTTGGGTTAGGGTTCGGGTTAGGGTTAGGGTTCAGGTTAGGGTTCGGGTTAGGGTTAGGGTTAGTGTTCAGTTTAGGGTTCGGGTTAGGGTACGGGTTAGGTTTCGGGTTAGGGTTCGGGTTAGGGTTCGGGTTAGGGTTCGGGTTAGGGTTAGGGTTCATGTTTGGGTTAGGGTTAGGGTTCGGGTTAGGGTTAGGGTTAGGATTCGGGTTAGGGTTCGGGTTCGGGTTAGGGTTAGTGTCAGGGTTATGTTTCTGGTTAGGGTTAGGGTTAGGGTTAGGGTTCAGGTTAGGGTTCGGGTTAGGGATAGGGTTAGGTTTAGGGTTAGGTTTAGGGTTAGGGTTCGGGTTAGGGTTAGGGTTCGGGTTAGGGTTAGGGTTCGGGTTAGGGTTAGGGTTAGGGTTTGGGTTAGGGTTAGGGTTGGGGTTAGGTTTAGGGGTTAGGGTTAGGGTTAGGGTTAGGGTTAAAGTTAGGGTTCGGGTTAGGGTTAGGGTTAGGGTTAGGGTTAGGGTTCGTGTTAGGTTTCGGGTTAGGGGTCGGGTTAGGGTTAGGGTTAGGGTTCGGGTTCGGGTTAGGGTTTGGGTTCGGGTTAGGGTTCGGGTTAGGGTTAGGTTTCGGGTTAGGGTTCGGGTTAGGGTTCGGGTTAGGGTTCGGTTTAGGGTTCGGGTTAGGGTTCGGTTTAGGTTTCGGGTTAGGGTTCGTGTTAGGGTTCGAGTTAGGGTTAGGGTTCGGGTTTGGGTTAGGGTTAGGGTTCGGGTTAGGGTTAGGGTTAGGATTCGGTTTAGGTTTCGGGTTCGGGTTAGGGTAAGGGTTAGGGTTCGGGTTAGTGTTAGGTTTAGGGTTAGGGTTAGGATTATGGTTCGGGTTAGGGTTCGGGTTAGGGTTAGGTTTAAGGTTAGGTTTAGGGTTAGGTTTAGTGTTAGGGTTCGGGTTAGGGTTAGGGTTCGGGTTAGGGTTAGGGTTCGGGTTAGGGTTGGGGTCAGGGTTCGGGTTAGGGTTAGGGTTGGGGTTAGGGTTAGGGGTTAGAGTTAGGGTTAGGGTAGGGTTAGGGTTAGGGTTCGGGTTAGGGTTAGTGTTAGGGTTAGGTTTAGGGTTCGGGTTAGGGTTAGGGTTAGGTTTAAGGTTAGGGTTCGGGTTAGGGTTCGGGTTAGGGTTAGGGTTAGGGTTCGGGTTAGGGTTAGGTTTAGGGTTCGAGTTAGGGTTAGGGTTCGGATTAGGGTTAGGGGTTAGGGTTAGGGTGAGGGTTAGGGTTAGGGTTAGGGTTCGGGTTAGGGTTAGGGTTAGGGTTAGGGTTAGGGTTAGGGTTCGGGTTAGGGTTAGGTTTAGGGTTAGGGTTAGGGTTCGGGTTAGGGTTAGGGTTATGGTTTGGGTTCGAGTTCGGGTTCGGGTTAGGGTTCGGGTTCGGGTTCGGGTTCGAGTTCGGGTTCGGGTTAGGGGTTTGGGTTCGGGTTAGGTTTAGGGTTAGGGTTCGGGTTAGGGTTAGGTTTTGGGTTAGGGTTAGGTTTCGGGTTAGGGTTTGGGTTAGGGTTAGGGTTAGGGTTAGGATTCGGGTTAGGGTTAGGGTTAGGGTTCGGGTTAGGGTTCGGGTTAGGGTTAGGGTTAGGATTCGGGTTAGGGTTCGGTTTAGGGTTCGGGATAGGGTTCGGGTTAGGGTTCGGGTTAGGGTTAGGGTTCGGGTTAGGGTTAGGGTTAGGGTTCGGGTTAGGGTTAGGGTTAGGGTTCGGGTTAGGGTTAGGGTTAGGGTTAGGGTTCGGGTTAGGGTTAGGGTTAGGGTTAGGGTTTGGGTTAGGGTTAGGGTTGGGGTTAGGTTTAGGGGTTAGGGTTAGGGTTAGGGTTAGGGTTAAAGTTAGGGTTCGGGTTAGGGTTAGGGTTAGGGTTAGGAGAAGGGTTAGGGTTCGGGTTAGGGTTAGGGTTAGGATTCGGTTTAGGGTTCGGGTTCGGGTTAGGGTACGGGTTAGGGTTCGGGTTAGTGTTAGGTTTAGGGTTAGGGTTAGGATTATGGTTCGGGTTAGGGTTCGGGTTAGGGTTAGGTTTAGGGTTAGGTTTAGGGTTAGGTTTAGGGTTAGGGTTCGGGTTAGGGTAAGGGTTAGGGTTCGGGTTAGTGTTAGGTTTAGGGTTAGGGTTAGGATTATGGTTCGGGTTAGGGTTCGGGTTAGGGTTAGGTTTAAGGTTAGGTTTAGGGTTAGGTTTAGTGTTAGGGTTCGGGTTAGGGTTAGGGTTCGGGTTAGGGTTAGGGTTCGGGTTAGGGTTGGGGTCAGGGTTCGGGTTAGGGTTAGGGTTGGGGTTAGGGTTAGGGGTTAGAGTTAGGGTTAGGGTTAGGGTTAGGGTTAGGTTTCGGGTTAGGGTTAGTGTTAGGGTTAGGTTTAGGGTTCGGGTTAGGGTTAGGGTTAGGTTTAAGGTTAGGGTTCGGGTTAGGGTTCGGGTTAGGGTTAGGGTTAGGGTTCGGGTTAGGGTTAGGTTTAGGGTTCGAGTTAGGGTTAGGGTTCGGATTAGGGTTAGGGGTTAGGGTTAGGGTGAGGGTTAGGGTTAGGGTTAGGGTTCGGGTTAGGGTTAGGGTTAGGGTTAGGGTTAGGGTTAGGGTTCGGGTTAGGGTTAGGTTTAGGGTTAGGGTTAGGGTTCGGGTTAGGGTTAGGGTTATGGTTTGGGTTCGAGTTCGGGTTCGGGTTAGGGTTCGGGTTCGGGTTCGGGTTCGAGTTCGGGTTCGGGTTAGGGGTTTGGGTTCGGGTTAGGTTTAGGGTTAGGGTTCGGGTTAGGGTTAGGTTTTGGGTTAGGGTTAGGTTTCGGGTTAGGGTTTGGGTTAGGGTTAGGGTTAGGGTTAGGATTCGGGTTAGGGTTAGGGTTAGGGTTCGGGTTAGGGTTCGGGTTAGAGTTAGGGTTAGGATTCGGGTTAGGGTTCGGTTTAGGGTTCGGGATAGGGTTCGGGTTAGGGTTCGGGTTAGGGTTAGGGTTCGGGTTAGGGTTAGGGTTAGGGTTCGGGTTAGGGTTAGGGTTAGGGTTCGGGTTAGGGTTAGGGTTAGGGTTAGGGTTCGGGTTAGGGTTAGGGTTAGGGTTAGGGTTTGGGTTAGGGTTAGGGTTGGGGTTAGGTTTAGGGGTTAGGGTTAGGGTTAGGGTTAGGGTTAAAGTTAGGGTTCGGGTTAGGGTTAGGGTTAGGGTTAGGAGAAGGGTTAGGGTTCGGGTTAGGGTTAGGGTTAGGATTCGGTTTAGGGTTCGGGTTCGGGTTAGGGTACGGGTTAGGGTTCGGGTTAGTGTTAGGTTTAGGGTTAGGGTTAGGATTATGGTTCGGGTTAGGGTTCGGGTTAGGGTTAGGTTTAGGGTTAGGTTTAGGGTTAGGTTTAGGGTTAGGGTTCGGGTTAGGGTTAGGGTTCGGGTTAGGGTTAGGGTTCGGGTTAGGGTTGGGGTCAGGGTTCGGGTTAGGGTTAGGTTTGGGGTTAGGGTTAGGGGTTAGAGTTAGGGTTAGGGTTAGGGTTAGGGTTAGGGTTAGGGTTAGGGTTCGGGTTAGGGTTACGGTTAGGTTTAAGGTTAGGGTTCGTGTTAGGGTTCGGGTTAGGGTTAGGGTTAGGGTTCGGGTTAGGGTTAGGTTTAGGTTTCGAGTTAGGGTTAGGGTTCGGATTAGGGTTAGGGGTTAAGGTTAGGGTGAGGGTTAGGGTTAGGGTTAGGGTTCGGGTTAGGGTTAGGGTTAGGGTTAGGGTTAGGGTTCGGGTTAGGGTTAGGTTTAGGGTTAGGGTTAGGGTTCGGGTTAGGGTTAGGGTTATGGTTTGGGTTCGGGTTCGGGTTCGGGTTAGGGTTCGGGTTCGGGTTCGGGTTCGAGTTCGGGTTCGGGTTAGGGGTTTGGGTTCGGGTTAGGGTTAGGGTTAGTGTTCGGGTTAGGGTTAGGTTTAGGGTTAGGGTTAGGTTTCGGGTTAGGGTTTGGGTTAGGGTTAGGGTTAGGATTCGGGTTAGGTTTAGGGTTAGGGTTCGGGTTAGAGTTCGGGTTAGGGTTAGTGTTAGGATTCGGGTTAGGGTTCGGTTTAGGGTTCGGGTTAGGGTTCGGGATAGGGTTCGGGTTAGGGTTAGGGTTCGGGTTAGGGTTAGGGTTAGGGTTCGGGTTAGGGTTAGGGTTCGGGTTAGGGGAGGGTTAGGGTTAGGGTTAGGGTTCGGGTTAGGGTTAGGGTTCGGGTTAGGGTTAGGGTTAGGGTTAGGGATAGGGTTAGGTTTAGGGTTAGGGTTCGGGTTCGGGTTAGGGTTAGGGTTAGGGTTAGGGTTCGGATTAGGGTTAGGTTTAGTGTTAGGCTTAGGTTTCGGGTTAGAGTTAGGGGTTAGGTTTAGGGTTAGGGTCAGGTTTAGGGTTCGGTTTAGGGTTCGGGTTAGGGTTAGGGTTAGGGGACGGGTTAGGGTTCGTGTTAGGGTTCGGGTTAGGGTTAGGGTTCGGGTTAGGGTTCGGGTTAGGGTTAGGGTTCAGGTTAGGGTTCGGGTTAGGGTTAGGGTTAGTGTTCAGTTTAGGGTTTGGGTTAGGGTACGGGTTAGGTTTCGGGTTAGGGTTCGGGTTAGGGTTCGGGTTAGGTTTCGGGTTAGGGTTAGGGTTCGAGTTTGGGTTAGGGTTAGGGTTCGGGTTAGGGTTAGGGTTAGGATTCGGGTTAGGGTTCGGGTTCGGGTTAGGGTTAGTGTCAGGGTTATGTTTCTGGTTAGGGTTAGGGTTAGGGTTAGGGTTCAGGTTAGGGTTCGGGTTAGGGATAGGGTTAGGTTTAGGGTTAGGTTTAGGGTTAGGGTTCGGGTTAGGGTTAGGGTTCGGGTTAGGGTTAGGGTTAGGGTTCGGGTTAGGGTTAGGGTTAGGGTTTGGGTTAGGGTTAGGGTTGGGGTTAGGTTTAGGGGTTAGGGTTAGGGTTAGGGTTAGGGTTAAAGTTAGGGTTCGGGTTAGGGTTAGGGTTAGGGTTAGGGTTAGGGTTCGTGTTAGGTTTCGGGTTAGGGGTCGGGTTAGGGTTAGGGTTAGGGTTCGGGTTCGGGTTAGGGTTTGGGTTCGGGTTAGGGTTCGGGTTAGGGTTAGGTTTCGGGTTAGGGTTCGGGTTAGGGTTCGGGTTAGGGTTCGGTTTAGGGTTCGGGTTAGGGTTCGGTTTAGGTTTCGGGTTAGGGTTCGTGTTAGGGTTCGAGTTAGGGTTAGGGTTCGGGTTTGGGTTAGGGTTAGGGTTCGGGTTAGGGTTAGGGTTAGGATTCGGTTTAGGGTTCGGGTTCGGGTTAGGGTAAGGGTTAGGGTTCGGGTTAGTGTTAGGTTTAGGGTTAGGGTTAGGATTATGGTTCGGGTTAGGGTTCGGGTTAGGGTTAGGTTTAAGGTTAGGTTTAGGGTTAGGTTTAGTGTTAGGGTTCGGGTTAGGGTTAGGGTTCGGGTTAGGTTTAGGGTTCGGGTTAGGGTTGGGGTCAGGGTTCGGGTTAGGGTTAGGGTTGGGGTTAGGGTTAGGGGTTAGAGTTAGGGTTCGGGTTAGGGTTAGGGTTAGGGTTCGGGTTAGGGTTAGTGTTAGGGTTAGGTTTAGGGTTCGGGTTAGGGTTAGGCTTAGGTTTAAGGTTAGGGTTCGGGTTAGGGTTCGGGTTAGGGTTAGGGTTAGGGTTCGGGTTAGGGTTAGGTTTAGGGTTCGAGTTAGGGTTAGGGTTCGGATTAGGGTTAGGGGTTAGGGTTAGGGTGAGGTTTAGGGTTAGGGTTAGGGTTCGGGTTAGGGTTAGGGTTAGGGTTAGGGTTAGGGTTAGGGTTCGGGTTAGGGTTAGGTTTAGGGTTAGGGTTAGGGTTCGGGTTAGGGTTAGGGTTATGGTTTGGGTTCGAGTTCGGGTTCGGGTTAGGGTTCGGGTTCGGGTTCGGGTTCGAGTTCGGGTTCGGGTTAGGGGTTTGGGTTCGGGTTAGGTTTAGGGTTAGGGTTCGGGTTAGGGTTAGGTTTTGGGTTAGGGTTAGGTTTCGGGTTAGGGTTTGGGTTAGGGTTAGGGTTAGGGTTAGGATTCGGGTTAGGGTTAGGGTTAGTGTTCGGGTTAGGGTTCGGGTTAGTGTTAGGGTTAGGATTCGGGTTAGGGTTCGGTTTAGGGTTCGGGATAGGGTTCGGGGTAGGGTTCGGGTTAGGGTTAGGGTTCGGGTTAGGGTTAGGGTTAGGGTTCGGGTAAGGGTTAGGGTTAGGGTTCGGGTTAGGGTTAGGGTTAGGGTTAGGGTTCGGGTTAGGGTTAGGGTTAGGGTTAGGGTTTGGGTTAGGGTTAGGGTTGGGGTTAGGTTTAGGGGTTAGGGTTAGGGTTAGGGTTAGGGTTAAAGTTAGGTTTCGGGTTAGGGTTAGGGTTAGGGTTAGGAGAAGGGTTAGGGTTCGGGTTAGGGTTAGGGTTAGGATTCGGTTTAGGGTTCGGGTTCGGGTTAGGGTACGGGTTAGGGTTCGGGTTAGTGTTAGGTTTAGGGTTAGGGTTAGGATTATGGTTCGGGTTAGGGTTCGGGTTAGGGTTAGGTTTAGGGTTAGGTTTAGGGTTAGGTTTAGGGTTAGGGTTCGGGTTAGGGTTAGGGTTCGGGTTAGGGTTAGGGTTCGGGTTAGGGTTGGGGTCAGGGTTCGGGTTAGGGTTAGGTTTAGTTTTCGAGTTAGGGTTAGGGTTCGGATTAGGGTTAGGGGTTAAGGTTAGGGTGAGGGTTAGGGTTAGGGTTAGGGTTCGGGTTAGGGTTAGGGTTAGGGTTAGGGTTAGGGTTCGGGTTAGGGTTAGGTTTAGGGTTAGGTTTAGGGTTCGGGTTAGGGTTAGGGTTATGGTTTGGGTTCGGGTTCGGGTTCGGGTTAGGGTTCGGGTTCGGGTTCGGGTTCGAGTTCGGGTTCGGGTTAGGGGTTTGGGTTCGGGTTAGGGTTAGGGTTAGGGTTCGGGTTAGGGTTAGGTTTAGGGTTAGGGTTAGGTTTCGGGTTAGGGTTTGGGTTAGGGTTAGGGTTAGGATTCGGGTTAGGTTTAGGGTTAGGGTTCGGGTTAGGGTTCGGGTTAGGGTTAGTGTTAGGATTCGGGTTAGGGTTCGGTTTAGGGTTCGGGTTAGGGTTCGGGATAGGGTTCGGGTTAGGGTTAGGGTTCGGGTTAGGGTTAGGGTTAGGGTTCGGGTTAGGGTTAGGGTTCGGGTTAGGGGAGGGTTAGGGTTAGGGTTAGGGTTCGGGTTAGGGTTAGGGTTCGGGTTAGGGTTAGGGTTAGGGTTAGGGATAGGGTTAGGTTTAGGGTTAGGGTTCGGGTTCGGGTTAGGGTTAGGGTTAGGGTTAGGGTTCGGATTAGGGTTAGGTTTAGTGTTAGGGTTAGGTTTCGGGTTAGAGTTAGGGGTTAGGTTTAGGGTTAGGGTCAGGTTTAGGGTTCGGTTTAGGGTTCGGGTTAGGGTTAGGGTTAGGGGATGGGTTAGGGTTCGTGTTAGGGTTCGGGTTAGGGTTAGGGTTCGGGTTAGGGTTCGGGTTAGGGTTAGGGTTCAGGTTAGGGTTCGGGTTAGGGTTAGGGTTAGTGTTCAGTTTAGGGTTCGGGTTAGGGTACGGGTTAGGTTTCGGGTTAGGGTTCGGGTTAGGGTTCGGGTTAGGGTTCGGGTTAGGGTTAGGGTTCGTGTTTGGGTTAGGGTTAGGGTTCGGGTTAGGGTTAGGGTTAGGATTCGGGTTAGGGTTCGGGTTCGGTTTAGGGTTAGTGTCAGGGTTATGTTTCTGGTTAGGGTTAGGGTTAGGGTTAGGGTTCAGGTTAGGGTTCGGGTTAGGGATAGGGTTAGGTTTAGGGTTAGGTTTAGGGTTAGGGTTCGGGTTAGGGTTAGGGTTCGGGTTAGGGTTAGGGTTCGGGTTAGGGTTAGGGTTAGGGTTTGGGTTAGGGTTAGGGTTGGGGTTAGGTTTAGGGGTTAGGGTTAGGGTTAGGGTTAGGGTTAAAGTTAGGGTTCGGGTTAGGGTTAGTTTTAGGGTTAGGGTTAGGGTTCGTGTTAGGTTTCGGGTTAGGGGTCGGGTTAGGGTTAGGGTTAGGGTTCGGGTTCGGGTTAGGGTTTGGGTTCGGGTTAGGGTTCGGGTTAGGGTTAGGTTTCGGGTTAGGGTTCGGGTTAGGGTTCGGGTTAGGGTTCGGTTTAGGGTTCGGGTTAGGGTTCGGTTTAGGTTTCGGGTTAGGGTTCGTGTTAGGGTTCAAGTTAGGGTTAGGGTTCGGGTTTGGGTTAGGGTTAGGGTTCGGGTTAGGGTTAGGGTTAGGATTCGGTTTAGGGTTCGGGTTCGGGTTAGGGTAAGGGTTAGGGTTCGGGTTAGTGTTAGGTTTAGGGTTAGGGTTAGGATTATGGTTCGGGTTAGGGTTCGGGTTAGGGTTAGGTTTAAGGTTAGGTTTAGGTTTAGGTTTAGTGTTAGGGTTCGGGTTAGGGTTAGGGTTCGGGTTAGGGTTAGGGTTCGGGTTAGGGTTGGGGTCAGGGTTCGGGTTAGGGTTAGGGTTGGGGTTAGGGTTAGGGGTTAGAGTTAGGGTTAGGGTTAGGGTTAGGGTTAGGGTTCGGGTTAGGGTTAGTGTTAGGGTTAGGTTTAGGGTTCGGGTTAGGGTTAGGGTTAGGTTTAAGGTTAGGGTTCGGGTTAGGGTTCGGGTTAGGGTTAGGGTTAGGGTTCGGGTTAGGGTTAGGTTTAGGGTTCGAGTTAGGGTTAGGGTTCGGATTAGGGTTAGGGGTTAGGGTTAGGGTGAGGGTTAGGGTTAGGGTTAGGGTTCGGGTTAGGGTTAGGGTTAGGGTTAGGGTTAGGGTTAGGGTTCGGGTTAGGGTTAGGTTTAGGGTTAGGGTTAGGGTTCGGGTTAGGGTTAGGGTTATGGTTTGGGTTCGAGTTCGGGTTCGGGTTAGGGTTCGGGTTCGGGTTCGGGTTCGGGTTCGAGTTCGGGTTCGGGTTAGGGGTTTGGGTTCGGGTTAGGTTTAGGGTTAGGGTTCGGGTTAGGGTTAGGTTTTGGGTTAGGGTTAGGTTTCGGGTTAGGGTTTGGGTTAGGGTTAGGGTTAGGGTTAGGATTCGGGTTAGGGTTAGGGTTAGGGTTCGGGTTAGGGTTCGGGTTAGGGTTAGGGTTAGGATTCGGGTTAGGGTTCGGTTTAGGGTTCGGGATAGGGTTCGGGGTAGGGTTCGGGTTAGGGTTAGGGTTCGGGTTAGGGTTAGGGTTAGGGTTCGGGTTAGGGTTAGGGTTCGGGTTAGGGGAGGGTTAGGGTTAGGGTTAGGGTTCGGGTTAGGGTTAGGGTTCGGGTTAGGGTTAGGGTTAGGGTTAGGGATAGGGTTAGGTTTAGGGTTAGGTTTAGGGTTAGGGTTCGGGTTAGGGTTAGGGTTCGGGTTAGGGTTAGGGTTCGGGTTAGGGTTAGGGTTAGGGTTTGGGTTAGGGTTAGGGTTGGGGTTAGGTTTAGGGGTTAGGGTTAGGGTTAGGGTTAGGGTTAAAGTTAGGGTTCGGGTTAGGGTTAGGGTTAGGGTTAGGAGAAGGGTTAGGGTTCGGGTTAGGGTTAGGGTTAGGATTCGGTTTAGGGTTCGGGTTCGGGTTAGGGTAAGGGTTAGGGTTCGGGTTAGTGTTAGGTTTAGGGTTAGGGTTAGGATTATGGTTCGGGTTAGGGTTCGGGTTAGGGTTAGGTTTAGGGTTAGGTTTAGGGTTAGGTTTAGGGTTAGGGTTCGGGTTAGGGTTAGGGTTCGGGTTAGGGTTAGGGTTCGGGTTAGGGTTGGGGTCAGGGTTCGGGTTAGGGTTAGGTTTGGGGTTAGGGTTAGGGGTTAGAGTTAGGGTTAGGGTTAGGGTTAGGGTTAGGGTTAGGGTTCGGGTTAGGGTTAGGGTTAGGGTTAGGGTTAGGGTTCGGGTTAGGGTTACGGTTAGGTTTAAGGTTAGGGTTCGTGTTAGGGTTCGGGTTAGGGTTAGGGTTAGGGTTCGGGTTAGGGTTAGGTTTAGGTTTCGAGTTAGGGTTAGGGTTCGGATTAGGGTTAGGGGTTAAGGTTAGGGTGAGGGTTAGGGTTAGGGTTAGGGTTCGGGTTAGGGTTAGGGTTAGGGTTAGGGTTAGGGTTAGGGTTAGGGTTCGGGTTAGGGTTAGGTTTAGGGTTAGGGTTAGGGTTCGGGTTAGGGTTAGGGTTATGGTTTGGGTTCGGGTTCGGGTTCGGGTTAGGGTTCGGGTTCGGGTTCGGGTTCGAGTTCGGGTTCGGGTTAGGGGTTTGGGTTCGGGTTAGGGTTAGGGTTAGGGTTCGGGTTAGGGTTAGGTTTAGGGTTAGGGTTAGGTTTCGGGTTAGGGTTTGGGTTAGGGTTAGGGTTAGGATTCGGGTTAGGTTTAGGGTTAGGGTTCGGGTTAGGGTTCGGGTTAGGGTTAGTGTTAGGATTCGGGTTAGGGTTCGGTTTAGGGTTCGGGTTAGGGTTCGGGATAGGGTTCGGGTTAGGGTTAGGGTTCGGGTTAGGGTTAGGGTTAGGGTTCGGGTTAGGGTTAGGGTTCGGGTTAGGGGAGGGTTAGGGTTAGGGTTAGGGTTCGGGTTAGGGTTAGGGTTCGGGTTAGGGTTAGGGTTAGGGTTAGGGATAGGGTTAGGTTTAGGGTTAGGGTTCGGGTTCGGGTTAGGGTTAGGGTTAGGGTTAGGGTTCGGATTAGGGTTAGGTTTAGTGTTAGGGTTAGGTTTCGGGTTAGAGTTAGGGGTTAGGTTTAGGGTTAGGGTCAGGTTTAGGGTTCGGTTTAGGGTTCGGGTTAGGGTTAGGGTTAGGGGACGGGTTAGGGTTCGTGTTAGGGTTCGGGTTAGGGTTAGGGTTCGGGTTAGGGTTCGGGTTAGGGTTAGGGTTCGGGTTAGGGTTAGGGTTAGGGTTAGGGTTAGGTTTCGGGTTAGAGTTCGGGTTAGGGTTCGGGTTAGTGTTAGGGTTAGGGTTCGGGTTAGGGTTAGGTTTAGGGTTAGAGTTAGGGTTAGGGTTAGGTTTCGGGTTAGGGTTAGGGTTAGGGTTAGGGTTCGGGGTAGGGTTCGGGTTAGGGTTACGGTTCGGGTTAGGGTTAGGGTTAGGGTTCTGGTTAGGGTTAGGGTTCGGGTTAGGGGAGGGTTAGGGTTAGGGTTAGGGTTCGGCTTAGGGTTAGGGGTTAGAGTTAGGGTTAGGGTTAGGGTTAGGGTTAGGGTTCGGGTTAGGGTTAGGGTTAGGGTTAGGGTTCGGGTTAGGGTTAGGGTTAGGTTTAAGGTTAGGGTTCGTGTTAGGGTTCGGGTTATGGTTAGGGTTAGGGTTCGAGTTAGGGTTAGGTTTAGGTTTCGAGTTAGGGTTAGGGTTCGGATTAGGGTTAGGGGTTAAGGTTAGGGTGAGGGTTAGGGTTAGGGTTAGGGTTCGGGTTAGGGTTAGGGTTAGGGTTAGGGTTAGGGTTAGGGTTCGGGTTAGGGTTAGGTTTAGGGTTAGGGTTAGGGTTCGGGTTAGGGTTAGGGTTATGGTTTGGGTTCGGGTTCGGGTTCGGGTTAGGGTTCGGGTTCGGGTTCGGGTTCGAGTTCGGGTTCGGGTTAGGGGTTTGGGTTCGGGTTAGGGTTAGGGTTAGGGTTCGGGTTAGGGTTAGGTTTAGGGTTAGGGTTAGGTTTCGGGTTAGAGTTTGGGTTAGGGTTAGGGTTAGGATTCGGGTTAGGGTTAGGGTTAGGGTTCGGGTTAGGGTTCGGGTTAGGGTTAGTGTTAGGATTCGGGTTAGGGTTCGGTTTAGGGTTCGGGTTAGGGTTCGGGGTAGGGTTCGGGTTAGGGTTAGGTTTCGGGTTAGGGTTAGGGTTAGGGTTCGGGTTAGGGTTAGGGTTCGGGTTAGGGGAGGGTTAGGGTTAGGGTTAGGGTTCGGGTTAGGGTTAGGGTTCGGGTTATGGTTAGGGTTAGGGTTAGGGTTAGGGTTAGGTTTAGGGTTAGGGTTCGGGTTCGGGTTAGGGTTAGGATTAGGGTTAGCGTTCGGATTAGGGTTAGGTTTAGTGTTAGGGTTAGGTTTCGGGTTAGAGTTAGGGGTTAGGTTTAGGGTTAGGGTCAGGTTTAGGGTTCGGTTTAGGGTTCGGGTTAGGGTTAGGGTTAGGGGTCGGGTTAGGGTTCGTGTTAGGGTTCGGGTTAGGGTTAGGGTTCGGGTTAGGGTTCGGGTTAGGGTTAGGGTTCGGGTTAGGGTTAGGGTTAGGGTTAGGGTTAGGGTTAGGGTTAGGTTTCGGGTTAGAGTTCGGGTTAGGGTTCGGGTTAGTGTTAGGGTTAGGGTTCGGGTTAGGGTTAGGTTTAGGGTTAGAGTTAGGGTTAGGGTTAGGTTTCGGGTTAGGGTTAGGGTTAGGGTTAGGGTTAGGGGTTAGGTTTCGGGTTAGGGTTAGGGTTAGGCCTCGGGTTCGGGTTCTGGTTTGGGTTAGGGTTCGCTTTCGGGTTCGGGTTAGGGTTCGGGTTCGGGTTAGGATTCGTGTTTGGGTTAGTGTTAGGGGTTAGTGTTCAGGTTAGGTTTAGGGTTAGGGTTCGGGTTAGGGTTAGGGTTCGGGTTAGGGTTAGGGTTAGGGTTAGGGTTAGGGTTAGGGTTCGGCTTAGGGTTAGGGGTTAGGGTTAGGGTTAGGGTTAGGATTAGGGTTAGGGTTCGGGTTAGGGTTAGGGTTAGAGTTAGGGTTCGGGTTACGGTTAGGTTTATGGTTAGTGTTAGGTTTCGGGTTAGGGTTACGGTTATGGTTTGGGTTCGGGTTCGGGGTAGGGTTAGGGTTCAGGTTTGGTTTAGGGTTCGGTTTCGGGTTCGGGTTAGAGGTTAGGGTTCGTGTTAGGGTTAGTGTTCGGGTTCGGGTTAGCGTTCTGGTTCGGGTTAGGTTTAGGGTTAGGGTTCGGGTTAGGGTTCGGGTTAGGGTTAGGGTTAGGGTTAGGATTAGGGTTAGGGTTCGGGTTAGGTATAGGGTCTGGTTTGGGTTCGGGTTCGGGGTAGGGTTAGGGTTCGGGTTCGGGTTATGTTACGGGTTTGGGTTCGGGTTAGGGTAAGGGTTCGGGTTAGGGTTAGGGTTAGGTTTCGGGTTCGGGTTAGCATTAGGGTTTGGGTTCGAGTTGGGTTTCGGGTTAGGGTTCGGGTTAGGGTTAGGGTTAGGGTTAGGGTTCGGGTTAGGATTAGGGTTAGGGTTAGGTTTAGGTTTCGGGTTAGGTTTCGGGTTAGGGTTAGGGTTCGGGTTAGGGTTAGGGTTAGTGTTTGGGTTAGGGTTCAGTTTCGGGTTAGCGTTAGGGTTCGGGTTAGGGTTAGTGTTAGGGTTCGTGTTAGGGTTTGGGTTAGGGTTCGGGTGAGGGTTAGGGTTCAGGTTAGGGTTCGGGTTAGGGTTAGGGTTAGTGTTCAGTTTAGGGTTCGGGTTAGGGTACGGGTTAGGTTTCGGGTTAGGTTTCGGGTTAGGGTTCGGGTTAGGGTTCGGGTTAGGGTTAGGGTTCGTGTTTGGGTTCGTGTTTGGGTTAGGGTTAGGGATCGGGTTAGGGTTAGGGTTAGGATTCGGGTTAGGGTTCGGGTTCGGGTTAGGGTTAGTGTCAGGGTTATGTTTCTGGTTAGGGTTAGGGTTAGGTTTAGGGTTCGGTTTAGTGTTCGGGTTAGGGATAGGGTTAGGTTTAGGGTTAGGTTTAGGGTTAGGGTTCGGGTTAGGGTTAGGGTTCGGGTTAGGGTTAGGGTTCGGGTTAGGGTTAGGGTTAGGGTTTGGGTTAGGGTTAGGGTTGGGGTTAGGTTTAGGGGTTAGGGTTAGGGTTAGGGTTAGGGTTAAAGTTAGGGTTCGGGTTAGGGTTAGGGTTAGGGTTAGGGTTAGGTTTAGGGTTCGTGTTAGGTTTCGGGTTAGGGGTCGGGTTAGGGTTAGGGTTAGGGTTCGGGTTCGGGTTAGGGTTTGGGTTCGGGTTAGGGTTCGGGTTAGGGTTAGGTTTCGGGTTAGGGTTCGGGTTAGGGTTCGGGTTAGGGTTCGGTTTAGGTTTCGGGTTAGGGTTCGGTTTAGGTTTCGGGTTAGGGTTCGTGTTAGGGTTCGAGTTAGGGTTAGGGTTCGGGTTTGGGTTAGGGTTAGGGTTCGGGTTAGGGTTAGGGTTAGGATTCGGTTTAGGGTTCGGGTTCCGGTTAGGGTAAGGGTTAGGGTTCGGGTTAGTGTTAGGTTTAGGGTTAGGGTTAGGATTATGGTTCGGGTTAGGGTTCGGGTTAGGGTTAGGTTTAGGGTTAGGTTTAGGGTTAGGTTTAGGGTTAGGGTTCGGGTTAGGGTTAGGGTTCGGGTTAGGGTTAGGGTTCGGGTTAGGGTTGGGGTCAGGGTTCGGGTTAGGGTTAGGGTTGGGGTTAGGGTTAGGGGTTAGAGTTAGGGTTAGGGTTAGGGTTAGGGTTAGGGTTCGGGTTAGGGTTAGGGTTAGGGTTAGTGTTAGGGTTCGGGTTAGGGTTAGGGTTAGGTTTAAGGTTAGGGTTCGGGTTAGGGTTCGCGTTAGGGTTAGGGTTAGGTTTCGGGTTAGGGTTAGGTTTAGGGTTCGAGTTAGGGTTAGGGTTCGGATTAGGGTTAGGGGTTAGGGTTAGGGTGAGGGTTAGGGTTAGGGTTATGGTTCGGGTTAGGGTTAGGTTTAGGGTTAGGGTTAGGGTTAGGGTTCGGGTTAGGGTTAGGTTTAGGGTTAGGGTTAGGGTTCGGGTTAGGGTTAGGGTTATGGTTTGGGTTCGAGTTCGGGTTCGGGTTAGGGTTCGGGTTCGGGTTCGGGTTCGAGTTCGGGTTCAGGTTAGGGGTTTGGGTTCGGGTTAGGTTTAGGGTTAGGGTTCGGGTTAGGGTTAGGTTTAGGGTTAGGGTTAGGTTTCGGGTTAGGTTTTGGGTTAGGGTTAGGGTTAGGATTCGGGTTAGGGTTAGGGTTCGGGTTAGGGTTCGGGTTAGGGTTAGGGTTAGGATTCGGGTTAGGGTTCGGTTTAGGGTTCGGGTTAGGGTTCGGGGTAGGGTTCGGGTTAGGGTTAGGGTTCGGGTTAGGGTTAGGGTTAGGGTTCGGGTTAGGGTTAGGTTTCGGGTTAGGGGAGGGTTAGGGTTAGGGTTAGGGTTCGGGTTAGGGTTAGGGTTCGGGTTAGGGTTAGGGTTAGGGTTAGGGATAGGGTTAGGTTTAGGGTTAGGTTTAGGGTTAGGGTTCTGGTTAGGGTTAGGGTTCGGGTTAGGGTTAGGGTTCGAGTTAGGGTTAGGGTTAGGGTTTGGGTTAGGGTTAGGGTTGGGGTTAGGTTTAGGGGTTAGGGTTAGGGTTAGGGTTAGGGTTAAAGTTAGGGTTCGGGTTAGGGTTAGGGTTAGGGTTTGGGTTAGGTTTAGGGTTCGTGTTAGGTTTCGGGTTAGGGGTCGGGTTAGGGTTAGGGTTAGGGTTCGGGTTCGGGTTAGGGTTTGGGTTCGGGTTAGGGTTCGGGTTAGGGTTAGGTTTCGGGTTAGGGTTCGGGTTAGGGTTCGGGTTAGGGTTCGGTTTAGGGTTCGGGTTAGGGTTCGGTTTAGGTTTCGGTTTAGGGTTCGTGTTAGGGTTCGAGTTAGGGTTAGGGTTCGGGTTTGGGTTAGGGTTAGGGTTCGGGTTAGGGTTAGGGTTAGGATTCGGTTTAGGGTTCGGGTTCGGGTTAGGGTAAGGGTTAGGGTTCGGGTTAGTGTTAGGTTTAGAGTTAGGGTTAGGATTATGGTTCGGGTTAGGGTTCGGGTTAGGGTTAGGTTTAGGGTTAGGTTTAGGGTTAGGTTTAGGGTTAGGGTTCGGGTTAGGGTTAGGGTTCGGGTTAGGGTTAGGGTTCGGGTTAGGGTTGGGGTCAGGGTTCGGGTTAGGGTTAGGGTTGGGGTTAGGGTTAGGGGTTAGAGTTAGGGTTAGGGTTAGGGTTAGGGTTAGGGTTCGGGTTAGGGTTAGGGTTAGGGTTAGGTTTAGGGTTCTGGTTAGGGTTAGGGTTAGGTTTAAGGTTAGGGTTCGGGTTAGGGTTCGGGTTAGTGTTAGGGTTAGGGTTCGGGTTAGGGTTAGGTTTAGGGTTCGAGTTAGGGTTAGGGTTCGGATTAGGGTTAGGGGTTAAGTTTAGGGTGAGGGTTAGGGTTAGGGTTAGGGTTCGGGTTAGGGTTAGGGTTAGGGTTAGGGTTAGGGTTAGGGTTCGGGTTAGGGTTAGGTTTAGGGTTAGGGTTAGGGTTCGGGTTAGGGTTAGGGTTATGTTTTGTGTTCGGGTTCGGGTTCGGGTTAGGGTTCGGGTTCGGGTTCGGGTTCGAGTTCGGGTTCGGGTTAGGGGTTTGGGTTCGGGTTAGGGTTAGGGTTAGGGTTCGGTTTAGGGTTAGGTTTAGGGTTAGGGTTAGGTTTCGGGTTAGGTTTTGGGTTAGGGTTAGGGTTAGGATTTGGGTTAGGGTTAGGGTTAGGGTTCGGGTTAGGGTTCGGGTTAGGGTTAGTGTTAGGATTCGGGTTAGGGTTCGGTTTAGGGTTCGGGTTTGGGTTCGGGGTAGGGTTCGGTTTAGGGTTAGGGTTCGGGTTAGGGTTAGGGTTAGGGTTCGGGTTAGGGTTAGGGTTCGGGTTAGGGGAGGGTTAGGGTTAGGGTTAGGGTTCGGGTTAGGGTTAGGGTTCGGGTTAGGGTTAGGGTTAGGGTTAGGGTTAGTGTTAGGTTTAGGGTTAGGGTTCGGGTTCGGGTTAGGGTTAGGGTTAGGGTTAGGGTTCGGATTAGGGTTAGGTTTAGTGTTAGGGTTGGTTTCGTGTTAGAGTTACGGGTTAGGTTTAGGGTTAGGGTCAGGTTTAGGGTTCGGTTTAGGGTTCGGGTTAGGGTTAGGTTTAGGGGTCGGGTTAGGGTTCGTGTTAGGGTTCGGGTTAGGGTTAGGGTTCGGGTTAGGGTTCGGGTTAGGGTTAGGTTTCGGGTTAGGGTTAGGGTTAGGGTTAGGTTTCGGGTTAGAGTTCGGGTTAGGGTTCGGGTTAGTGTTAGGGTTAGGGTTCGGGTTAGGGTTAGGTTTAGGGTTAGAGTTAGGGTTAGGGTTAGGTTTCGGGTTAGGGTTAGGGTTAGGGTTAGGGTTAGGGGTTAGGTTTCGGGTTAGGGTTAGGGTTAGGCCTCGGGTTCGGGTTCTGGTTTGGCTTATGGTTCGGGTTCGGGTTCGGTTTAGGGTTCGGGTTCGGGTTAGGATTCGTGTTCGGGTTAGTGTTAGGGGTTAGTGTTAAGGTTAGGGTTAGGGTTAGGGTTCGGGTTAGGGTTCGGGTTAGGGTTAGGGATAGGGTTCGTGTTAGGGTTAGGGTTAGGGTTAGGGTTAGGGTTAGGGTTAGGGTTCGGGTTAGGGTTAGGTTTAGAGTTAGGGTTCGGGTTACGGTTAGGTTTATGGTTAGTGTTAGGTTTCGGGTTAGGGTTAGGGTTTTGGTTTGGCTTCGGGTTCGTGGTAGGGTTAGGGTTCAGGTTTGGTTTAGGTTTCGGTTTCGGGTTCGGGTTAGAGGTTAGGGTTCGTGTTAGGGTTAGGGTTCGTGTTCGGGTTAGCGTTCTGGTTCGGGTTAGGGTTAGGGTTAGGGTTCGGTTTAGGGTTCGGGTTAGGGTTAGGGTTAGGGTTAGGATTAGGGTTAGGGTTCGGGTTAGGTATAGGGTCTGGTTTGGGTTCGGGTTCGGGGTAGGGTTAGGGTTCGGGTTCGGGTTATGTTACGGGTTCGGGTTCGGGTTAGGGTAAGGGTTCGGGTTAGGTTTAGGGTTAGGTTTCGGGTTCGGGTTAGCGTTAGGGTTGGGGTTCGAGTTGGGTTTCGGGTTAGGGTTCGGGTTAGGTTTAGGGTTAGGGTTAGGGTTAGGGTTAGGGTTCGGGTTAGGATTAGGGTTATGGTTAGGGTTAGGGTTCGGGTTAGGGTTCGGTTAAGGGTTCGGGTTAGGGTTCGGGTTAGGGTTCGGTTTCGGGTTAGCCTTAGGGTTCGGGTTAGGGTTAGGGTTAGGGTTCGGGTTAGGGTTCGGGTTAGGGTTCGGGTTAGGGTTAGGGTTCGGGTTAGGGTTCGGTTTAGGGTTCGGGTTAGGGTTCGGTTTAGGGTTCGGGTTAGGGTTCGGTTTAGGTTTCAGGTTAGGGTTCGTGTTAGGGTTCGGGTTAGGGTTAGGGTTCGGGTTTGGGTTAGGGTTATGGTTCGGGTTAGGGTTAGGGTTAGGATTCGGTTTAGGGTTCGGGTTCGGGTTAGTGTAAGGGTTAGGGTTCGGGTTAGTGTTAGGTTTAGGGTTAGGGTTAGCGTTAGGGTTCGGGTTAGGGTTCGGGTTAGGGTTAGGTTTAGGGTTAGGTTTAGGGTTAGGGTTCGGGTTAGGGTTAGGGTTAGGATTCGGGTTAGGGTTAGGGTTATGTTCTGGTTAGGGTTAGTGTTCGGGTTAGGTTTAGGTTTCGGGTTAGGGTTAGGTTTAGGGTTCGGGTTAGGGTTAGGGTTCGGGTTCGGGTTAGGGTTAGGGTTCGGGTTCGGGTTAGGGTTCGGGTTTGGGTTAGGGTCCGGGTTAGGGTTAAGGTTAGGGTTCGGGTTAGGGTAGAGTTCGGGTTCGGGTTCGGGTTAGGGTTAGGGTTCGGGTTAGTGTTAGGGTTCGTGTTAGGGTTAGGGTTAGGGTTCGGGTTAGGGTTAGGGTTAGGGTTCGGGTTGGGGTTAGGTTTCGGGTTCGTGTTCGGGTTAGGGTTAGGGGTTAGGGTTCGGGTTAGGGTTAGTGTTAGGTTTCGGATTAGGGTTAGGGTTAGGGTTAGGGTTCGGGTTAGGGTTAGGGTTAGGGTTCGGGTTAGGGTTAGGTTTCGGTTTAGGGTTAGGGTTAGGTTCAGTGTTAGGGTTCGGTTAAGGTTTAGGGTTAGTGTTCTGGTTCGGGATAGGGTTAGGGTTCGGGTTAGGGTTAGGGTTAGGGTTAGGGTTCGGGCTAGGGTTCGGGTTAGGGTTAGGGTTAGGATTCGGGTTAGGGTTAGGGTTAGGGTTCGGGTTAGGGTTAGTGTTCAGGTTCGGGTTAGGGTTAGGGTTCGGGTTCGGGTTAGGGTTCGGGTTTGGGTTAGGGTTCGGGGTAGGGTTAAGGTTAGGGTTCGGGTTAGGGTTAGAGTTCGGGTTCGGGTTCGGGTTAGGGTTAGGGTTCGGGTTAGGGTTAGGGTTCGGGTTAGGGTTAGGGTTCGGGTTAGGGTTAGGGTTAGGGTTCGGGTTAGGGTTAGGTTTCGGGTTATGGTTAGGGTTCGGTTCGGTTTCGGGTTAGGGTTATGGGTTAGGGTTCGTGTTAGGGTTAGGGTTAGGGTTCGGGTTAGGTTTAGGCTTAGGGTTAGGGTTAGGGTTCAGGTTAGGGTTAGGGTTCGGGTTAGTGTTAGGGTTCGGGTTATGGTTAGGGTTCGGTTTCGGGTTCGGGTTAGGGTTAGGGGTTAGGGTTCGGGTTAGGGTTAGGGTTAGGGTTCGGGTTAGGGTTAGGGTTAGGGTTCGAGTTAGGGTTAGGGTTAGGGTTCGGGTTAGGTTTAGGGTTCGGGTTAGGTTTAGGGTTAGGTTTAGGGTTAGGGTTCGGGTAAGGGTTAGGGTTAGGGTTCGGGTTCGGGTTAGGGTTAGGGTTCGGGTTCGGGTTAGGGTTAGGTTTAGGGTTCGGGTTAGGGTTGGGTTAGGGTTAGGGTTAGGATTCGGGTTAGGGTTAGGTTTAGGGTTCGGGTTAGGGTTAGGGTTCGGGTAGGGTTAGGTTTAGGGTTCGGGTTAGGGTTAGGTTTAGGGATCGGGTTAGGTTTAGGGTTCGGGTTCAGGTTAGGGATAGGGTTCGGGATCGGGTTAGGGTTCGGGTTTGGGTTAGGGTTCGGGTTAGGGTTAGGGTTCGGGTTAGGGTTAGTGATCGGGTTAGGGTTAGGGTTCGGATTAGGGTTAGGGTTCGGGTTAGAGTTAGGGTTAGTGTTCGGGTTCGGGTTCGGGTTCGGGTTAGGGTTAGGGTTCGGGTTAGGGTTAGGGTTTGGTTTAGGGTTAGGGTTCGGGTTAGGGTTAGGGTTAGGATTCGGGTTAGGGTTAGGGTTCGGGTTCGGGTTCGGGTTTGGGTTAGGATCGGGTTCGGGTTAGGGTTCGGGTTCGGGTTAGGGTTAGGGGTTAGTCTTCAGGTTAGTGTTAGGGTTAGGGTTCGGGTTAGGGTTCGGGTTAGGGTTAGGGTTAGGGTTCGGTTTAGGTTTAGGGTTAGGGTTAGGGTTAGGGTTCGGGTTAGGGTTAGGGGTTAGGGTTAGGGTTAGGGTTAGGGTTAGGGTTAGGGTTCGGGTTAGGGTTAGGTTTAGGTTTAGGGTTAGGGTTCGGGTTAGGGTTCGGGTTAGTGTTCGGGTTAGGGTTAGGGTTAGGGTTCGGTTTAGGGTTCGGGTTAGGGTTCGGTTTAGGGTTAGGTTTCAGGATAGGGTTAGGGTTAGGGTTCAGGTTAGGGTTCGGGTTCGGGTTAGGGTTCGGGTTTGGGTTAGGGTTAGGGTTAGGTATCGGGTTAGGGTTAGGGTTAGGGTTAGGGTTCGGGATAGGCTTCGAGTTAGGTTTAGGGTCCGGGTTAGGTTTAGGGTTAGGGTTCGTGTTAGGGTTAGGGTTAGGGTTAGGGTTAGGGTAAGGGTTAGGGTTCGGTTAGGGTTAGGGTTATGGTTAGGGTTAGGTTTCGGGTTAGGGTTAGGGGTTAGGGTTAGGGTTAGGGTTAGGGTTATGGTTCGGGTTAGAATTTGGGTTAGGGTTAGGGTTAGGGTTAGGTTCAGGTTTAGGGTTCGGGTTAGGGTTAGGGTTAGGGTTAGGGTTCGGGTTAGGTTTAGGGTTCGGGTTAGGGTTAGGATTTGGGTTAGGGTTCGGGTTCTAGTTAGGGTTAGGGTTCGTGTTAGGGTTAGGGTTCGGGTTAGGGTTAGGTTTCGGGTTAGGCTTAGGGTTAGGGTTCGGGTTAGGATTAGGGTTAGGGTTCGGGTTCGGGTTCGGGTTTGGTTTAGGGATCGGGTTCGGGTTAGGGTTCGTGTTCGGGTTAGGGTTAGGGCTTCGTGTTCAGGTTAGTGTTAGTGTTAGGGTTCGGGTTAGGGTTCGGGTTAGGGTTAGGGTTGGAGTTAGGGTTTGGGGTTACGGTTAGGGTTAGGGTTAGGGTTCGGGTTAGGTTTAGGGTTCGGGTTAGGGTTAGGGTTAGGGTTAGTGTTCAGGTTAGGGTTAGGTTTAGGGTTAGGGTTAGGTTTAGGTTTAGGATTCGGGTTAGGGTTAGGGTTAGGGTTCGGTTTAGGGTTCGGGTTAGGTTTAGGGTTAGGGTTAGGATTAGCGTTAGGGTTCGGGTTAGGTATAGGGTCTGGTTTGGGTTCGGGTTCGGGGTAGGGTTAGGGTTCGGGTTCGGGTTATGTTACGGGTTCGGGTTCGGGTTAGGGTAAGGGTTCGGGTTAGGTTTAGGGTTAGGTTTCGGGTTCGGGTTAGCGTTAGGGTTGGGGTTCGAGTTGGGTTTCGGGTTAGGTTTCGGGTTAGGTTTAGGGTTAGGGTTAGGGTTAGGGTTAGGGTTCGGGTTAGGATTAGGGTTAGGGTTAGGGTTAGGGTTCGGGTTAGGGTTCGGTTAAGGGTTCGGGTTAGGGTTCGGGTTAGGGTTCGGTTTCGGGTTAGCCTTAGGGTTCGGGTTAGGGTTAGGGTTAGGGTTCGGGTTAGGGTTCGGGTTAGGGTTCGGGTTAGGGTTAGGGTTCGGGTTAGGGTTCGGTTTAGGGTTCGGGTTAGGGTTCGGTTTAGGGTTCGGGTTAGGGTTCGGTTTAGGTTTCAGGTTAGGGTTCGTGTTAGGGTTCGGGTTAGGGTTAAGGTTCGGGTTTGGGTTAGGGTTATGGTTCGGGTTAGGGTTAGGGTTAGGATTCGGTTTAGGGTTCGGGTTCGGGTTAGGGTAAGGGTTAGGGTTCGGGTTAGTGTTAGGTTTAGGGTTAGGGTTAGCGTTAGGGTTCGGGTTAGGGTTCGGGTTAGGGTTAGGTTTAGGGTTAGGTTTAGGGTTAGGGTTCGGGTTAGGGTTAGGGTTAGGATTCGGGTTAGGGTTAGGGTTATGTTCTGGTTAGGGTTAGTGTTCGGGTTAGGTTTAGGTTTCGGGTTAGGGTTAGGTTTAGGGTTCGGGTTAGGGTTAGGGTTCGGGTTCGGGTTAGGGTTAGGGTTCGGGTTCGGGTTAGGGTTCGGGTTTGGGTTAGGGTCCGGGTTAGGGTTAAGGTTAGGGTTCGGGTTAGGGTAGAGTTCGGGTTCGGGTTCGGGTTAGGGTTAGGGTTCGGGTTAGCGTTAGGGTTCGGGTTAGGGTTAGGGTTAGGGTTCGGGTTAGGGTTAGGGTTAGGGTTCGGGTTGGGGTTAGGTTTCGGGTTCGTGTTCGGGTTAGGGTTAGGGGTTAGGGTTCGGGTTAGGGTTAGTGTTAGGTTTCGGATTAGGGTTAGGGTTAGGGTTAGGGTTCGGGTTAGGGTTAGGGTTAGGGTTCGGGTTAGGGTTAGGTTTCGGTTTAGGGTTAGGGTTAGGTTCAGTGTTAGGGTTCGGGTAAGGTTTAGGGTTAGTGTTCTGGTTCGGGATAGGGTTAGGGTTCGGGTTAGGGTTAGGGTTAGGGTTAGGGTTCGGGCTAGGGTTCGGGTTAGGGTTAGGGTTAGGATTCGGGTTAGGGTTAGGGTTAGGGTTCGGGTTAGGGTTAGTGTTCGGGTTAGGTTTAGGTTTCTGTTTAGGGTTAGGGTTAGGGTTCGGGTTAGGGTTAGTGTTCAGGTTCGGGTTAGGGTTAGGGTTCGGGTTCGAGTTAGGGTTCGCGTTTGGGTTAGGGTTCGGGTTAGGGTTAAGGTTAGGGTTCGGGTTAGGGTTAGAGTTCGGGTTCGGGTTCGGGTTAGGGTTAGGGTTCTGGTTAGGGTTAGGGTTCGGGTTAGGGTTAGGGTTAGGGTTCGGGTTAGGGTTAGGGTTAGGGTTCGGGTTAGGGTTAGGGTTCGGGTTATGGTTAGGGTTCGGTTCGGGTTCGGGTTAGGGTTATGGGTTAGGGTTCGTGTTAGGGTTAGGGTTAGGGTTCGGGTTAGGTTTAGGCTTAGGGTTAGGGTTAGGGTTCAGGTTAGGGTTAGGGTTCGGGTTAGTGTTAGGGTTCGGGTTATTGTTAGGGTTCGGTTTCGGGTTCGGGTTAGGGTTAGGGGTTAGGGTTCGGGTTAGGGTTAGGGTTAGGGTTCGGGTTAGGGTTAGGGTTAGGGTTCGTGTTAGGGTTAGGGTTAGGGTTCGGGTTAGGTTTAGGGTTCGGGTTAGGTTTAGGGTTAGGTTTAGGGTTAGGGTTCGGGTAAGGGTTAGGGTTAGGGTTCGGGTTCGGGTTAGGGTTAGGGTTCGGGTTCGGGTTAGGGTTAGGTTTAGGGTTCGGGTTAGGGTTGGGTTAGGGTTAGGGTTAGGATTCGGGTTAGGGTTAGGTTTAGGGTTCGGGTTAGGGTTAGTGTTCGGGTTAGGGTTAGGTTTAGGGTTCGGGTTAGGGTTAGGTTTAGGGATCGGGTTAGGTTTAGGGTTCGGGTTCAGGTTAGGGATAGGGTTCGGGATCGGGTTAGGGTTCGGGTTTGGGTTAGGGTTCGGGTTAGGGTTAGGGTTCGGGTTAGGGTTAGTGATCGGGTTAGGGTTAGGGTTCGGATTAGGGTTAGGGTTCGGGTTAGAGTTAGGGTTAGGGTTCGGGTTCGGGTTCGGGTTCGGGTTAGGGTTAGGTTTCGGGTTAGGGTTAGGGTTTGGTTTAGGGTTAGGGTTCGGGTTAGGGTTAGGGTTAGGATTCGGGTTAGGGTTAGGGTTCGGGTTCGGGTTCGGGTTTGGGTTAGGGATCGGGTTCGGGTTAGGGTTCGGGTTCGGGTTAGGGTTAGGGGTTAGTGTTCAGGTTAGTGTTAGGGTTAGGGTTCGGGTTAGGGTTCGGGTTAGGGTTAGGGTTAGGGTTCGGTTTAGGTTTAGGGTTAGGGTTAGGGTTAGGGTTCGGGTTAGGGTTAGGGGTTAGGGTTAGGGTTAGGGTTAGGGTTAGGGTTCGGGTTAGGGTTAGGTTTAGGTTTAGGGTTAGGGTTCGGGTTAGGGTTCGGGTTAGTGTTCGGGTTAGGGTTAGGGTTAGGGTTCGGTTTAGGGTTCGGGTTAGGGTTCGGTTTAGGGTTAGGTTTCGGGATAGGGTTAGGGTTAGGGTTCAGGTTAGGGTTCGGGTTCGGGTTAGGGTTCGGGTTTGGGTTAGGGTTAGGGTTAGGTATCGGGTTAGGGTTAGGGTTAGGGTTAGGGTTAGGGATAGGCTTCGAGTTAGGTTTAGGGTCCGGGTTAGGTTTAGGGTTAGGGTTCGTGTTAGGGTTAGGGTTAGGGTTAGGGTTAGGGTAAGGGTTAGGGTTCGGGTTAGGGTTAGGGTTATGGTTAGGGTTAGGTTTCGGGTTAGGGTTAGGGGTTAGGGTTAGGGTTAGGGTTAGGGTTATGGTTCGGGTTAGAATTTGGGTTAGGGTTAGGGTTAGGGTTAGTGTTAGTGTTAGGTTTCGGGTTAGGGTTCGGGTTAGGGTTAGGGTTGGAGTTAGGGTTTGGGGTTACGGTTAGGGTTAGGGTTAGGGTTCGGGTTAGGTTTAGGGTTCGGGTTAGGGTTAGGGTTAGGGTTAGTGTTCAGGTTAGGGTTAGGTTTAGGGTTAGGGTTAGGTTTAGGTTTAGGATTCGGGTTAGGGTTAGGGTTAGTGTTAGGTTTCCGGTGAGGGTTAGGTTTTAAGGTTAGGGTTAGGGTTAGGGTTAGGGTTAGGGTTCGGGTTAGGGTTAGGGTTAGGGTTCGGGTTAGGTTTAGGGTTCGGGTTAGGTTTAGGGTTAGGTTTAGGGTTAGGGTTCGGGTAAGGGTTAGGGTTAGGGTTCGGGTTCGGGTTAGGGTTAGGGTTCGGGTTCGGGTTAGGGTTAGGTTTAGGGTTCGGGTTAGGGTTGGGTTAGGGTTAGGGTTAGGATTCGGGTTAGGGTTAGGTTTAGGGTTCGGGTTAAGGTTAGTGTTCGGGTTAGGGTTAGGTTTAGGGTTCGGGTTAGGGTTAGGTTTAGGGATCGGGTTAGGTTTAGGGTTCGGGTTCAGGTTAGGGATAGGGTTCGGGATCGGGTTAGGGTTCGGGTTTGGGTTAGGGTTCGGGTTAGGGTTAGGGTTCGGGTTAGGGTTAGTGATCGGGTTAGGGTTAGGGTTCGGATTAGGGTTAGGGTTCGGGTTAGAGTTAGGGTTAGGGTTCGGGTTCGGGTTCGGGTTCGGGTTAGGGTTAGGGTTCGGGTTAGGGTTAGGGTTTGGTTTAGGGTTAGGGTTCGGGTTAGGGTTAGGGTTAGGATTCGGGTTAGGGTTAGGGTTCGGGTTCGGGTTCGGGTTTGGGTTAGGGATCGGGTTCGGGTTAGGGTTCGGGTTCGGGTTAGGGTTAGGGGTTAGTGTTCAGGTTAGTGTTAGGGTTAGGGTTCGGGTTAGGGTTCGGGTTAGGGTTAGGGTTAGGGTTCGGTTTAGGTTTAGGGTTAGGGTTAGGGTTAGGGTTCGGGTTAGGGTTAGGGGTTAGGGTTAGGGTTAGGGTTAGGGTTAGGGTTCGGGTTAGGGTTAGGTTTAGGTTTAGGGTTAGGGTTCGGGTTAGGGTTCGGGTTAGTGTTCGGGTTAGGGTTAGGGTTAGGGTTCGGTTTAGGGTTCGGGTTAGGGTTCGGTTTAGGGTTAGGTTTCGGGATAGGGTTAGGGTTAGGGTTCAGGTTAGGGTTCGGGTTCGGGTTAGGGTTCGGGTTTGGGTTAGGGTTAGGGTTAGGTATCGGGTTAGGGTTAGGGTTAGGGTTAGGGTTCGGGATAGGCTTCGATTTAGGTTTAGGGTCCGGGTTAGGTTTAGGGTTAGGGTTCGTGTTAGGGTTAGGGTTAGGGTTAGGGTTAGGGTAAGGGTTAGGGTTCGGGTTAGGGTTAGGGTTATGGTTAGGGTTAGGTTTCGGGTTAGGGTTAGGGGTTAGGGTTAGGGTTAGGGTTAGGGTTATGGTTCGGGTTAGAATTTGGGTTAGGGTTAGGGTTAGGGTTAGTGTTAGTGTTAGGGTTCGGGTTAGGGTTCGGGTTAGGGTTAGGGTTGGAGTTAGGGTTTGGGGTTACGGTTAGGGTTAGGGTTAGGGTTCGGGTTAGGTTTAGGGTTCGGGTTAGGGTTAGGGTTAGGGTTAGTGTTCAGGTTAGGGTTAGGTTTAGGGTTAGGGTTAGGTTTAGGTTTAGGATTCGGATTAGGTTTAGGGTTAGTGTTAGGTTTCCGGTGAGGGTTAGGTTTTAAGGTTAGGGTTAGTGTTAGGGTTAGGGTTAGGGTTAGGGTTAGGGTAAGGGTTAGGGTTCGTGTTAGGGTTAGGGTTCGGGTTCGGGTTAGCGTTCTGGTTCGGGTTAGGTTTAGGGTTAGGGTTCGGGTTAGGGTTCGGGTTAGGGTTAGGGTTAGGGTTAGGATTAGGGTTAGGGTTCGGGTTAGGTATAGGGTCTGGTTTGGGTTCGGGTTCGGGGTAGGGTTAGGGTTCGGGTTCGGGTTATGTTACGGGTTTGGGTTCGGGTTAGGGTAAGGGTTCGGGTTAGGGTTAGGGTTAGGTTTCGGGTTCGGGTTAGCATTAGGGTTGGGGTTCGAGTTGGGTTTCGGGTTAGGGTTCGGGTTAGGGTTAGGGTTAGGGTTAGGGTTCGGGTTAGGATTAGGGTTAGGGTTAGGTTTAGGTTTCGGGTTAGGGTTCGGGTTAGGGTTAGGGTTCGGGTTAGGGTTAGGGTTAGTGTTTGGGTTAGGGTTCAGTTTCGGGTTAGCGTTAGGGTTCGGGTTAGGGTTAGTGTTAGGGTTCGTGTTAGGGTTTGGGTTAGGGTTCGGGTGAGGGTTAGGGTTCAGGTTAGGGTTCGGGTTAGGGTTAGGGTTAGTGTTCAGTTTAGGGTTCGGGTTAGGGTACGGGTTAGGTTTCGGGTTAGGGTTCGGGTTAGGGTTCGGGTTAGGGTTCGGGTTAGGGTTAGGGTTCGTGTTTGGGTTAGGGTTAGGGATCGGGTTAGGGTTAGGGTTAGGATTCGGGTTAGGGTTCGGGTTCGGGTTAGGGTTAGTGTCAGGGTTATGTTTCTGGTTAGGGTTAGGGTTAGGTTTAGGGTTCGGGTTAGTGTTCGGGTTAGGGATAGGGTTAGGTTTAGGGTTAGGTTTAGGGTTAGGGTTCGGGTTAGGGTTAGGGTTCGGGTTAGGGTTAGGGTTCGGGTTAGGGTTAGGGTTAGGGTTTGGGTTAGGGTTAGGTTTGGGGTTAGGTTTAGGGGTTAGGGTTAGGGTTAGGGTTAAAGTTAGGGTTCGGGTTAGGGTTAGGGTTAGGGTTAGGGTTAGGGTTAGGGTTCGTGTTAGGTTTCGGGTTAGGGGTCGGGTTAGGGTTAGGGTTAGGGTTCGGGTTCGGGTTAGGGTTTGGGTTCGGGTTAGGGTTCGGGTTAGGGTTAGGTTTCGGGTTAGGGTTCGGGTTAGGGTTCGGGTTAGGGTTCGGTTTAGGTTTCGGGTTAGGGTTCGGTTTAGGTTTCGGGTTAGGGTTCGTGTTAGGGTTCGAGTTAGGGTTAGGGTTCGGGTTTGGGTTAGGGTTAGGGTTCGGGTTAGGGTTAGGGTTAGGATTCGGTTTAGGGTTCGGGTTCGGGTTAGGGTAAGGGTTAGGGTTCGGGTTAGTGTTAGGTTTAGGGTTAGGGTTAGGATTATGGTTCGGGTTAGGGTTCGGGTTAGGGTTAGGTTTAGGGTTAGGTTTAGGGTTAGGTTTAGGGTTAGGGTTCGGGTTAGGGTTAGGGTTCGGTTTAGGGTTAGGGTTCGGGTTAGGGTTGGGGTCAGGGTTCGGGTTAGGGTTAGGGTTGGGGTTAGGGTTAGGGGTTAGAGTTAGGGTTAGGGTTAGGGTTAGGGTTAGGGTTCGGGTTAGGGTTAGGGTTAGGGTTAGGGTTAGGGTTCGGGTTAGGGTTAGGGTTAGGTTTAAGGTTAGGGTTCGGGTTAGGGTTCGCGTTAGGGTTAGGGTTAGGGTTCGGGTTAGGGTTAGGTTTAGGGTTCGAGTTAGGGTTAGGGTTCGGATTAGGGTTAGGGGTTAGGGTTAGGGTGAGGGTTAGGGTTAGGGTTAGGGTTCGGGTTAGGGTTCGGGTTAGGGTTAGGATTATGGTTTGGGTTCGAGTTCGGGTTCGGGTTAGGGTTCGGGTTCGGGTTCGGGTTCGAGTTCGGGTTCAGGTTAGGGGTTTGGGTTCGGGTTAGGTTTAGGGTTAGGGTTCGGGTTAGGGTTAGGTTTAGGGTTAGGGTTAGGTTTCCGGTTAGGGTTTGGGTTAGGGTTAGGGTTAGGATTCGGGTTAGGGTTAGGGTTAGGGTTCGGGTTAGGGTTCGGGTTAGGGTTAGGGTTAGGATTCGGGTTAGGGTTCGGTTTAGGGTTCGGGTTAGGGTTCGGGGTAGGGTTTGGGTTAGGGTTAGGGTTCGGGTTAGGGTTAGGGTTAGGGTTCGGGTTAGGGTTAGGTTTCGGGTTAGGGGAGGGTTAGGGTTAGGGTTAGGGTTCGGGTTAGGGTTAGGGTTCGGGTTAGGGTTAGGGTTAGGGTTAGGGATAGGGTTAGGTTTAGGGTTAGGTTTAGGGTTAGGGTTCGGGTTAGGGTTAGGGTTCGGGTTAGGGTTAGGGTTCGGGTTAGGGTTAGGGTTAGGGTTTGGGTTAGGGTTAGGGTTAGGGTTAGGGTTAGGGTTAGGGTTAGGGTTCGGGTTAGGGTTAGGTTTAGGGTTAGGGTTAGGGTTCGGGTTAGGGTTAGGGTTATGGTTTGGGTTAGGGTTCGGGTTCGGGTTAGGGTTCGGGTTCGGGTTCGGGTTCGAGTTCGAGTTCGGGTTAGGGGTTTGGGTTCGGGTTAGGGTTAGGGTTAGGGTTCGGGTTAGGGTTAGGTTTTGGGTTAGGGTTAGGTTTCGGGTTAGGTTTTGGGTTAGGGTTAGGGTTAGGATTCGGGTTAGGGTTAGGGTTAGGGTTCGGGTTAGGGTTCGGGTTAGGGTTAGTGTTAGGATTCGGGTTAGGGTTCGGTTTAGGGTTCGGGTTAGGGTTCGGGGTAGGTTTCGGGTTAGGGTTAGGGTTCGGGTTAGGTTTAGGGTTAGGGTTCGGGTTAGGGTTAGGGTTCGGGTTAGGGGAGGGTTAGGGTTAGGGTTAGGGTTCGGTTTAGGGTTAGGGTTCGGGTTAGGGTTAGGGTTAGGGTTAGGGTTAGGGTTAGGTTTAGGGTTAGGGTTCGGGTTCGGGTTAGGGTTAGGGTTAGGGTTAGGGTTCGGATTAGGGTTAGGTTTAGTGTTAGGGTTAGGTTTCGTGTTAGAGTTACGGGTTAGGTTTAGGGTTAGGGTCAGGTTTAGGGTTCGGTTTAGGGTTCGGGTTAGGGTTAGGTTTAGGGGTCGGGTTAGGGTTCGTGTTAGGGTTCGGGTTAGGGTTAGGGTTCGGGTTAGGGTTCGGGTTAGGGTTAGGGTTCGGGTTAGGGTTAGGGTTAGGGTTAGGGTTAGGTTTCGGGTTAGAGTTCGGGTTAGGGTTCGGGTTAGTGTTAGGGTTAGGGTTCGGGTTAGGGTTAGGTTTAGGGTTAGAGTTAGGGTTATGGTTAGGTTTCGGGTTAGGGTTAGGGTTAGGGTTAGGGTTAGGGGTTAGGTTTCGGGTTAGGGTTAGGGTTAGGCCTCGGGTTCGGGTTCTGGTTTGGCTTATGGTTCGGGTTCGGGTTCGGTTTAGGGTTCGGGTTCGGGTTAGGATTCGTGTTCGGGTTAGTGTTGGGGGTTAGTGTTAAGGTTAGGGTTAGGGTTAGGGTTCGGGTTAGGGTTCGGGTTAGGTTTAGGGTTAGGGTTCGGGTTAGGGTTAAGGTTAGGGTTAGGGTTAGGGTTAGGGTTAGGGTTCGGGTTAGGGTTAGGGTTAGAGTTAGGGTTCGGGTTACGGTTAGGTTTATGGTTAGTGTTAGGGTTCGGGTTAGGGTTAGGGTTATGGTTTGGGTTCGGGTTCGGGGTAGGGTTAGGGTTCAGGTTTGGTTTAGGGTTCGGTTTCGGGTTCGGGTTAGAGGTTAGGGTTCGTGTTAGGGTTAGGGTTCGGGTTCGGGTTAGCGTTCTGGTTCGGGTTAGGGTTAGGGTTAGGGTTCGGTTTAGGGTTCGGGTTAGGGTTAGGGTTAGGGTTAGGATTAGGGTTAGGGTTCGGGTTAGGTATAGGGTCTGGTTTGGGTTCGGGTTCGGGTTAGGGTTAGGGTTCGGGTTCGGGTTATGTTACGGGTTCGGGTTCGGGTTAGGGTAAGGGTTCGGGTTAGGTTTAGGGTTAGGTTTCGGGTTCGGGTTAGCGTTATGGTTGGGGTTCGAGTTGGGTTTCGGGTTAGGGTTCGGGTTAGGTTTAGGGTTAGGGTTAGGGTTAGGGTTAGGGTTAGGATTAGGGTTAGGGTTAGGGTTAGGGTTCGGGTTAGGGTTCGGTTAAGGGTTCGGGTTAGGGTTCGGGTTAGGGTTCGGTTTCGGGTTAGCCTTAGGGTTCGGGTTAGGGTTAGGGTTAGGGTTCGGGTTAGGGTTCGGGTTAGGGTTCGGGTTAGGGTTAGGGTTCGGGTTAGGGTTCGGTTTAGGGTTCGGGTTAGGGTTCGGTTTAGGGTTCGGGTTAGGGTTCGGTTTAGGTTTCAGGTTAGGGTTCGTGTTAGGGTTCGGGTTAGGGTTAGGGTTCGGGTTTGGGTTAGGGTTATGGTTCGGGTTAGGGTTAGGGTTAGGATTCGGTTTAGGGTTCGGGTTCGGGTTAGGGTAAGGGTTAGGGTTCGGGTTAGTGTTAGGTTTAGGGTTAGGGTTAGCGTTAGGGTTCGGGTTAGGGTTCGGGTTAGGGTTAGGTTTAGGGTTAGGTTTAGGGTTAGGGTTCGGGTTAGGGTTAGGGTTAGGATTCGGGTTAGGGTTAGGGTTATGTTCTGGGTAGGGTTAGTGTTCGGGTTAGGTTTAGGTTTCGGGTTAGGGTTAGGTTTAGGGTTCGGGTTAGGGTTAGGGTTCGGGTTCGGGTTAGGGTTAGGGTTCGGGTTCGGGTTAGGGTTCGGGTTTGGGTTAGGGTCCGGGTTAGGGTTAAGGTTAGGGTTCGGGTTAGGGTAGAGTTCGGGTTCGGGTTCGGGTTAGGGTTAGGGTTCGGGTTAGGGTTAGGGTTCGGGTTAGTGTTAGGGTTAGGGTTCGGGTTAGGGTTAGGGTTAGGGTTCGGGTTGGGGTTAGGTTTCGGGTTCGTGTTCGGGTTAGGGTTAGGGGTTAGGGTTCGGGTTAGGGTTAGTGTTAGGTTTCGGATTAGGGTTAGGGTTAGGGTTAGGGTTCGGGTTAGGGTTAGGGTTAGGGTTCGTTTTAGGGTTAGGTTTCGGTTTAGGGTTAGGGTTAGGTTCAGTGTTAGGGTTCGGGTAAGGTTTAGGGTTAGTGTTCTAGTTCGGGATAGGGTTAGGGTTCGGGTTAGGGTTAGGGTTAGGGTTAGGGTTCGGGCTAGGGTTCGGGTTAGGGTTAGGGTTAGGATTCGGGTTAGGGTTAGGGTTAGGGTTCGGGTTAGGGTTAGTGTTCGGGTTAGGTTTAGGTTTCGGTTTAGGGTTAGGGTTAGGGTTCGGGTTAGGGTTAGTGTTCAGGTTCGGGTTAGGGTTAGGGTTCGGGTTCGGGTTAGGGTTCGGGTTTGGGTTAGGGTTCGGGTTAGGGTTAAGGTTAGGGTTCGGGTTAGGGTTAGAGTTCGGGTTTGGGTTCGGGTTAGGGTTAGGGTTCGGGTTAGGGTTAGGGTTCGGGTTAGGGTTAGGGTTAGGGTTCGGGTTAGGGTTAGGGTTAGGGTTCGGGTTAGGGTTAGGGTTCGGGTTATGGTTAGGGTTCGGTTCGGGTTCGGGTTAGGGTTATGGGTTAGGGTTCGTGTTAGGGTTAGGGTTAGGGTTCGGGTTAGGTTTAGGCTTAGGTTTAGGGTTAGGGTTCAGGTTAGGGTTAGGGTTCGGTTTAGTGTTAGGGTTCGGGTTATTGTTAGGGTTCGGTTTCGGGTTCGGGTTAGGGTTAGGGGTTAGGGTTCGGGTTAGGGTTAGGGTTAGGGTTCGGGTTAGGGTTAGGGTTAGGTTTCGGGTTAGGTTTAGGGTTCGGGTTAGGTTTAGGGTTAGGTTTAGGGTTAGGGTTCGGGTAAGGGTTAGGGTTAGGGTTCGGGTTCGGGTTAGGGTTAGGGTTCGGGTTCGGGTTAGGGTTAGGTTTAGGGTTCGGGTTAGGGTTGGGTTAGGGTTAGGGTTAGGATTCGGGTTAGGGTTAGGTTTAGGGTTCGGGTTAGGGTTAGGGTTCGGGTTAGGGTTAGGTTTAGGGTTCGGGTTAGGGTTAGGTTTAGGGATCGGGTTAGGTTTAGGGTTCGGGTTCAGGTTAGGGATAGGGTTCGGGATCGGGTTAGGGTTCGGTTTTGGGTTAGGGTTCGGGTTAGGGTTAGGGTTCGGGTTAGGGTTAGTGATCGGTTTAGGGTTAGGGTTCGGATTAGGGTTAGGGTTCGGGTTAGAGTTAGGGTTAGGGTTCGGGTTCGGGTTCGGGTTCGGGTTAGGGTTAGGGTTCGGGTTAGGGTTAGGGTTTGGTTTAGGGTTAGGGTTCGGGTTAGGGTTAGGGTTAGGATTCGGGTTAGGGTTAGGGTTCGGGTTCGGGTTCGGGTTTGGGTTAGGGATCGGGTTCGGGTTAGGGTTCGGGTTCGGGTTAGGTTTAGGGGTTAGTGTTCAGGTTAGTGTTAGGGTTAGGGTTCGGGTTAGGGTTCGGGTTAGGGATAGGGTTCGGTTTAGGTTTAGGGTTAGGGTTAGGGTTAGGGTTCGGGTTAGGGTTAGGGGTTAGGGTTAGGGTTAGGGTTAGGGTTAGGGTTAGGGTTCGGGTTAGGGTTAGGTTTAGGTTTAGGGTTAGGGTTCGGGTTAGTGTTCGGGTTAGTGTTCGGGTTAGGGTTAGGGTTAGGGTTCGGTTTAGGGTTCGGGTTAGGGTTCGGTTTAGGGTTAGGTTTCGGGATAGGGTTAGGGTTAGGGTTCAGGTTAGGGTTCGGGTTCGGGTTAGGGTTCGGGTTTGGGTTAGGGTTAGGGTTAGGTATCGGGTTAGGGTTAGGGTTAGGGTTAGGGTTCGGGATAGGCTTCGGGTTAGGTTTAGGGTCCGGGTTAGGTTTAGGATTAGGGTTCGTGTTAGGGTTAGGGTTAGGGTTCGGGTTAGGGTTAGGGTTGGAGTTAGGGTTTGGGGTTACGGTTAGGGTTAGGGTTAGGGTTCGGGTTAGGTTTAGGGTTCGGGTTAGGGTTAGGGTTAGGGTTAGTGTTCAGGTTAAGGTTAGGTTTAGGGTTAGGGTTAGGTTTAGGTTTAGGATTCGGGTTAGGGTTAGGGTTAGTGTTAGGTTTCGGGTGAGGGTTAGGTTTTAAGGTTAGGGTTAGGGTTAGGGTTAGGGTTAGGGGTTAGGGTTAGGGTTAGGGTTAGGGTTAGGTTTAGGGTTAGGGTTAGGGTTAGGATTCGGGTTAGGGTTAGGTTTAGGGTTCGGGTTAGGGTTAGTGTTCGGGTTAGGTTTAGGTTTCGGGTTAGTTTTAGGGTTAGGGTTCGGGTTAGGGTTAGGGTTCGGGTTCGGGTTAGTTTTAGGGTTCGGGTTCCGGTTAGGGTTCGGGTTTGGGTTAGGGTACGGGTTAGGGTTAAGGTTAGGTTTCTGGTTAGGTTTAGAGTTCGGGTTCGGGTTCGGGTTAGGGTTAGTGTTCGGGTTAGGGTTCGGGTTAGGGTTAAGGTTAGGGTTCGGGTTAGGTTTAGGGTTAGGGTTAGGGTTAGGGTTCGGGTTAGGGTTAGGGGTTAGGGTTAGGGTTAGGGTTAGGGTTAGGGTTAGGGTTCGGGTTAGGGTTAGGGTTAGGTTTAGGGTTAGGGTTCGGGTTAGGTTTCGGGTTAGAGTTCGGGTTAGGGTTAGGGTTAGGGTTCAGTTTAGGGTTCGGGTTAGGGTTCGGTTTAGGGTTAGGGTTCGGGATAGTGTTAGGGTTAGGGTTCAGGTTAGGGTTCGGGTTCGGGTTAGGGTTCGGGTTCGGGTTCGGGTTAGGGTTAGGTATCGGGTTAGGGTTAGGGTTAGGGTTAGGGTTCGGGTTAGGCTTCAGGTTAGGTTTAGGGTTCGGGTTAGGTTTAGGGTTAGGGTTCGGGTTAGGGTTAGGGTTAGGGTTAGGGTTAGGGTAAGGTTTAGGGTTCGGGTTAGGTTTAGGGTTATGGTTAGGGTTAGGTTTCGGGTTAGGGTTAGGGGTTAGGGTTAGGGTCAGGGTTAGGGTTATGGTTCGGGTTAGGATTTGGGTTAGGGTTAGGGTTAGGGTTAGGGTCAGGGTTAGGGTTCGGGTTCGGGTTAGTGTTATGGTTCGGGTTAGGGTTCGGGTTAGGTTTAGGGTTCGGTTTAGGGTTAGGATTCGGGTTAGGGTTCGGGTTCTGGTTAGGGTTAGGGTTCGTGTTAGGGTTAGGGTTCGGGTTAGGGTTAGGTTTCGGGTTAGGCTTAGGGTTAGGGTTCGGGTTAGGATTAGGGTTAGGGTTCGGGTTCGGGTTCGGGTTTGGTTTAGGGATCGGGTTCGGGTTAGGGTTCGGGTTCGGGTTAGGGTTAGGGCTTAGAGTTCAGGTTAGTGTTAGTGTTAGGTTTCGGGTTAGGGTTCGGGTTAGGGTTAGGGTTCGGTTTAGGGTTAGGGTTAGGGTTAGGGTTAGGGTTCAGGTTAGGGTTAGGTTTAGGGTTAGGGTTAGGTTTAGGTTTAGGATTCGGGTTAGGGTTAGGGTTAGTGTTAGGTTTCGGGTGGGAGTTAGGTTTTAAGGTTAGGGTTAGGGTTAGGGTTAGGGTTAGGGGTTCGGGTTAGGGTTAGGGTTAGGGTTAGGGTTGGGGTTCGGGTTAGGGTTTGGGTTAGGGTTAGGGTTAGGGTTCGGGTTAGGGTCAGGGTTCGGGTTAGGGTTCGGTTTCGGGTTAGGTTTCGGGTTCGCTTTAGGGTTATGGTTATGTTTAGGGTTAGGGTTAGGGTTAGGGTTAGGGTTAGGGTTCGGGTTAGGGTTAGGGTTAGGGTTAGGGTTAGGGTTCGGGTTCGGGTTCGAGTTAGGTTTAGGGTTCGGGTTCGGGTAAGGGTTCCCGGGTTCGGGTTAGGGTTAGGGTACGGATTAGGGTATGGTTTAGGGTTAGGGTACGGATTAGTGTTAGGGTTAGGGTTAGGGTTAGGGTACGTGTTAGGGTTAGGGTTAGGGTTAGGGTACGGGTTAGGGTATTTGTTAGGGTTAGGGTACGTGTTAGGGTTAGGGTTAGGTTTAGGGTTAGGGTTAGGGTACGGGTTAGGGTTAGGTTACGGGTTAGGGTTAGGGTTAGGGTACTGGTTAGCGTTAGGGTTAGGGTACGGGTTAGGGTTAGGGTTAGGTTTAGGGTACGGGTTGGGTTAGGGTTAGGGGTTACGGTTAGGCTAAGGGTTAGGGTTAGGTTTAGGGTAAGGTTTAGGTTTAGGGTACGGGTTAGGGTTAGGGTTAGGGTTAGTGTTAGTGTTAAAGTACGGGTTAGGGTTAGGGTTAGGGTTAGGGGTTAGGGGTTAGGGTTAGGGTTAGGGTTAGGGTACTGGTTAGCGTTAGGGTTAGGGTACGGGTTAGGTTTAGGGTAAGGTTTAGGGTACGGGTTGGGTTAGGGTTAGGGGTTAGGGTTATGGTAAGGGTTAGGGTTAGGTTTAGGGTAAGGTTTAGGTTTAGGGTACGGGTTAGGGTTAGGGTTAGGGTTAGTGTTAGTGTTAAAGTACGGGTTAGGGTTAGGGTTAGGGTTAGGTTTAGGGGTTAGGGGTTAGGG
>JAVLSZ010000148.1:2500-45000 GCA_032313775.1 Urocyon cinereoargenteus
GGTTCGGGTTAGGGTTAGGGTTAGGGTTATGGTTAGGGTTAGGGTTCGGGATAGGGTTAGGGTTAGGTTTAGGGTTCGTATTATGGTTAGGGGTAGGGTTCGGGTTAGGGTTCGGGTTCGGGTTAGGGTTAGGGTTAGGGTTCGGGTATGTGTTAGGGTTCGGGTTAGTGGTCGGGTTAGGGTTAGGGTTAGGGTTCGGGTTAGGGTTAGGGTTAGGGTTAGGGTTCGGGTTAGGGTTAGAGTTCATGTTAGGCTTAGGGTTGGGTTCGGGTTAGGTTTAGGGTTTGGGTTCAGGTTAGGGTTAGGGTTAGGGTTCGGGTTAGGGTTAGGTTTAAGGTTAGGGTTAGGGTATGTGTTAGGGTTCGGGTTCGGGTTAGGGTTAGGTTTCGGGTTAGGTTTAGGGTTAGGGTTCGGGTTAGGGTTAGGGTTCGGGTTAGGGTTAGGTTTAGGGTTAGGGTTCGGGTTAGTGTTAGGGTTAAGGTTAGGGTAAGGGTATGTGTTAGGGTTCGGGTTAGGGGTCGTGTTAGCGTTAGGGTTAGGGTTCGGGTTAGGGTTAGGGTTAGGGTTAGTTTTCGGTTTAGGGTTAGAGTTCATGTTAGGCTTAGGGTTAGGGTTCGGGTTAGGTATAGGGTTAGGGTTCGGTTTAGGGTTAGGGTTAGGGTTAGTGTTAGGGTTCGGGTTAGGGTTAGTGTTAGGGTTCGGGTTAGGGTTAGGGTTAGGGTTTGGGTTAGGGTTAGGATTAGGGTTAGTGTTCGGGTTAGGGTTCGGGTTAGGGTTAGGGTTAGGATTCGGATTAGTGTTAGGGTTAGGGTTCGGGTTAGGTTAAGGGTTCAGGTTAGGGTTAGGTTTAGGGTTCGGGTTAGGGTTAGGGTTAGGGTTCGGGTTAGGGTCAGGGTTCGGGTTCGGGTTCAGGTTAGGGTTAGGTTTCGGTTTAGATTTAGGGTTAGGGTTAGGGTTAGGATTAGGGTTCGGGTTAGGGTTAGGGTTAGTGTTCGGGTTAGGGTTAGACTTCGGGTTAGGATTAGGGTTAGGGTTCGGGTTCGGGTTAGGGTTAGGGTTAGGTTTCGGGTTAGGGTTAGGGTTCGGGTTAGGGTTAGGATTCGGGTTAGGGTTAGGGTTCGGGTTCGGGATAGGGTTAGGGTTAGGGTTCGGGTTCGGGTTAGGTTTAGGGTTAGGGTTAGGGTTCGAATTAGGGTTTGGGGTAAGGTTCGGGTTAGGTTTCGGGTTCGGGTTAGGGTTAGGGTTAGGGTGAGGTTTCGGTTTGGGTTAGGGTTAGGGTTAGGGGTTAGGGTTAGGGTTCGGGTTAGGGTTATGGTTAGGGTTCGGGTTCGGGTTAGGGTTAGGGTAGGTTTCGGGTTAGGCTTAGGGTTTAGTGTTATTGTTAGTGTTAGGGTTAGGGTTAGGGTTAGGGTTCGGATTAGGGTTCAGTTAGGGTTAGGGTTAGGGTTCGGGTTAGGTTTCGGGTTAGGGTTAGGGTTAGGGTTAGGGTTCGGGTTAGGGTTAGGTTTAGGGTTAGGGTTAGGGTTAGGGTTAAGGTTCGGGGTAGGGTTAGGGTTAAGGTTCGGGTTAGGGTTAGTTGTAGGGTTAGGGTTCGTGTTAGGTTTAGGTTTAGGGTTAGGGTTCGGGTTAGGGTTCGGGTTCGGGTTAGGGTTAGTTTTAGGGTTCGGTTTAGGTTTAGGGTTCGGGTTAGTGTTCGGGTTAGGGTTCGGGTTAGCGTTAGGGTTTGGGTTAGGGTTAGGGTTCGGGTTAGAGTTAGGGTTCCGGTTAAGGTTAGGGTTAGGGTTCGGGTTCGGGTTAGGGTTAGTGTTAGGGTTAGGGTTAGGGTTAGGTTTCGGGTTCGGTTTAGGGTTAGTGTTACGGTTAGTGTTCGGGTTCGGGTTAGGGTTCGGGTTAGTGTTAGGGTTCGGGTTAGGGTTAGGGTTGGGGTTAGGGTTCGGGTTAGTATTAGGGTTAGGGTTAGGGTTCGGGTTCGGGTTAGTGTTCGGGTTAGGGTTCGGGTTAGGGTTAGGGTTAGGGTTATGGTTAGGGTTAGGGTTCGGGATAGGGTTAGGGTTAGGTTTAGGGTTCGTATTATGGTTAGGGGTAGGGTTCGGGTTAGGGTTCGGGTTCGGGTTAGGGTTAGGGTTAGGGTTCGGGTATGTGTTAGGGTTCGGGTTAGTGGTCGGGTTAGGGTTAGGGTTAGGGTTCGGGTTAGGGTTAGGGTTAGGGTTAGGGTTCGGGTTAGGGTTAGAGTTCATGTTAGGCTTAGGGTTGGGTTCGGGTTAGGTTTAGGGTTTGGGTTCAGGTTAGGGTTAGGGTTAGGGTTCGGGTTAGGGTTAGGTTTAAGGTTAGGGTTAGGGTATGTGTTAGGGTTCGGGTTCGGGTTAGGGTTAGGTTTCGGGTTAGGTTTAGGGTTAGGGTTCGGGTTAGGGTTAGGGTTCGGGTTAGGGTTAGGTTTAGGGTTAGGGTTCGGGTTAGTGTTAGGGTTAAGGTTAGGGTAAGGGTATGTGTTAGGGTTCGGGTTAGGGGTCGTGTTAGCGTTAGGGTTAGGGTTCGGGTTAGGGTTAGGGTTAGGGTTAGTTTTCGGTTTAGGGTTAGAGTTCATGTTAGGCTTAGGGTTAGGGTTCGGGTTAGGTATAGGGTTAGGGTTCGGTTTAGGGTTAGGGTTAGGGTTAGTGTTAGGGTTCGGGTTAGGGTTAGTGTTAGGGTTCGGGTTAGGGTTAGGGTTAGGGTTTGGGTTAGGGTTAGGATTAGGGTTAGTGTTCGGGTTAGGGTTCGGGTTAGGGTTAGGGTTAGGATTCGGATTAGTGTTAGGGTTAGGGTTCGGGTTAGGTTAAGGGTTCAGGTTAGGGTTAGGTTTAGGGTTCGGGTTAGGGTTAGGGTTAGGGTTCGGGTTAGGGTCAGGGTTCGGGTTCGGGTTCAGGTTAGGGTTAGGTTTCGGTTTAGATTTAGGGTTAGGGTTAGGGTTAGGATTAGGGTTCGGGTTAGGGTTAGGGTTAGTGTTCGGGTTAGGGTTAGACTTCGGGTTAGGATTAGGGTTAGGGTTCGGGTTCGGGTTAGGGTTAGGGTTAGGTTTCGGGTTAGGGTTAGGGTTCGGGTTAGGGTTAGGATTCGGGTTAGGGTTAGGGTTCGGGTTCGGGATAGGGTTAGGGTTAGGGTTCGGGTTCGGGTTAGGTTTAGGGTTAGGGTTAGGGTTCGAATTAGGGTTTGGGGTAAGGTTCGGGTTAGGTTTCGGGTTCGGGTTAGGGTTAGGGTTAGGGTGAGGTTTCGGTTTGGGTTAGGGTTAGGGTTAGGGGTTAGGGTTAGGGTTCGGGTTAGGGTTATGGTTAGGGTTCGGGTTCGGGTTAGGGTTAGGGTAGGTTTCGGGTTAGGCTTAGGGTTTAGTGTTATTGTTAGTGTTAGGGTTAGGGTTAGGGTTAGGGTTCGGATTAGGGTTCAGTTAGGGTTAGGGTTAGGGTTCGGGTTAGGGTTAGGGTTAGGGTTCGGGTTAGCGTTAGGGTTCGGGTTAGGGGTAGGGTTCGGGTTCGGGTTAGGGTTAGGGTTCGGGTTAGGGTTCGGGTTAGGGTTAGGGTTCGGGTTAAATTTAGGGTTCGGTTTAGGGTTAGGGTTAGGTTTAGGAGGTAGGGTTAGGGTTAGGATTCGGGTTAGGGTTAGGGTTAGGGTTAGGGGTTAGGGTTCGTGTTAGGGTTAGGGTTCGGGTTAGGGTTAGGGTTAGTGTTAGGGTTAGGGTTCGGGTTCGGGTTAGGGTTAGGGTTAGGTTTAGGGTTCGGGTTAGGGTTAGGGTTAGGGTTAGGGTTTGGTTTAAGTTTAGGGTTAGGGTTAGGGTTAGGGTTAGGGTTCGGGTTAGGGTTAGGGTTAAGGTTCGGGTTAGGGTTAGGGTTAGGGTTAGGGTTCGGTTTAGGGTTAGGGTTCGGGTTAGGGTTAGGGTTAGGGTTAGTGTTAGGGTTAGGGTTCGGATTAGGGTTAGGGGTAGGGTTCGGGTTAGGGTTCGGTTTCGAGTTAGGGTTAGGGTTAGGGTTAGGGTTAGGGTTTGGGTTAGGGTTAGGTTTAGGGTTAGGGTTAGGGGTTAGGGTTAGGGTTACCGTTCGGGTTAGTGTTAGGGTTAGGGTTCGGGTTAGGGTTAGGGATAGGGTTCGGGTTAGGGTTAGGGTTCGGGTTAGGGTTAGGGTTCGGGTTAGGGTTAGGGTTAGGGTTAGGGTTCGGGTTAGGGTTAGGGTTAGGGTTCAGGATAGCGTTCGTGTTAGGGTTAGGGTTAGGTTTAGGTTTCGGGTTAGGGTTAGGGTTAGGGTTAGGGTTCGGGTTAGGGTTAGGTTTAGGTTTAGGGTTAGTGTTAGGGTTAAGGTTCGGGGTAGGGTTAGGGTTAAGGTTCGGGTTAGGGTTAGGGTTACGGTTAGGGTTAGGGATCGCGTTAGGGTTCCGGTTAGGTTTCGGGTTAGGGTTAGGGTTAAGGTTCTGTTTAGGGTTAACGTTAGGTCAGGGTTCGGGTTAAGGTTAGGGTTCGGGTTAGGGTTAGGGTTAGGTTTCGGATTCGTGTTAGGGTTAGGGTTCGGGTTAGGGTTCGGGTTTGGGTTAGGATTCGGTTAAGGGGTTAGAGTTCGGGTTAGGGTTAGGGTTAGGTTTCGGGTTAGGCTTAGGGTTTAGTGTTATTGTTAGGGTTAGGGTTAGGGTTCGGGTTAGGGTTAGGGTTAGTGTTAGGGTTCAATTTAGGGTTAGGGTTCGGGTTCGGGTTAGGGTTAGATTTTGGGTTAGGGTTGGGGTTAGGGTTAGGGTTCGGGTTAGGGTTAGGGTTCGGGTTAGTGTTAGTGTTAGTGCTAGGGTTAGGGTTCGGTTTAGAGTTAGGGTTCGGGTTCGGGTTACGGTTAGGGTTAGGGTTAGGGTTCAGTTTCGGGTTAGGGTTAGGCTTAGGGTTAGGGTTAGGGTCAGGGTTCGGGTTAGGGTTAGGGTTAGGGATAGTGTTCGGGTTAGGGTTAGGGTTAGGTTTAGGGTTAGGGTTCGGGTTAGGGTTAGGTTTAGGGTTCAGGTTAGGGTTCGGGTTAGGGTTAGGGTTAGGGTTAGGTTTCGGGTTAGGGTTAGGGTTAGGGTTAGGGTTCGGGTTAGGGTTAGGTTTAGGGTTAGGGTTAGGGTTAGGGTTAAGGTTCGGGGTAGGGTTAGGGTTAAGGTTCGGGTTAGGGTTAGTTGTAGGGTTAGGGTTCGTGTTAGGTTTAGGTTTAGGGTTAGGGTTCGGGTTAGGGTTCGGGTTCGGGTTAGGGTTAGTTTTAGGGTTCGGTTTAGGTTTAGGGTTCGGGTTAGTGTTCGGGTTAGGGTTCGGGTTAGCGTTAGGGTTTGGGTTAGGGTTAGGGTTCGGGTTAGAGTTAGGGTTCCGGTTAAGGTTAGGGTTAGGGTTCGGGTTCGGGTTAGGGTTAGTGTTAGGGTTAGGGTTAGGGTTAGGTTTCGGGTTCGGTTTAGGGTTAGTGTTACGGTTAGTGTTCGGGTTCGGGTTAGGGTTCGGGTTAGTGTTAGGGTTCGGGTTAGGGTTAGGGTTGGGGTTAGGGTTCGGGTTAGTATTAGGGTTAGGGTTAGGGTTCGGGTTCGGGTTAGTGTTCGGGTTAGGGTTCGGGTTAGGGTTAGGGTTAGGGTTAGGGTTAGGGTTAGGGTTAGGGTTCGGGATAGGGTTAGGGTTAGGGTTAGGGTTCGGATTATGGTTAGGGGTAGGGTTCGGGTTAGGGTTCGGGTTCGGGTTAGGGTTAGGGTTAGGGTTCGAATATGTGTTAGGGTTCGGGTTAGTGGTCGGGTTAGGGTTAGGGTTAGGGTTCGGGTTAGGGTTAGGGTTAGGGTTAGGGTTCGGGTTAGGGTTAGAGTTCATGTTAGGCTTAGGGTTGGGTTCGGGTTAGGTTTAGGGTTTGGGTTCAGGTTAGGGTTAGGGTTAGGGTTCGGGTTAGGGTTAGGTTTAAGGTTAGGGTTAGGGTATGTTTTAGGGTTCGGGTTCGGGTTAGGGTTAGGTTTCGGGTTAGGTTTAGGGTTAGGGTTCGGGTTAGGGTTAGGGTTCGGGTTAGGGTTAGGTTTAGGGTTAGGGTTCGGGTTAGTGTTAGGGTTAAGGTTAGGGTAAGGGTATGTGTTAGGGTTCGGGTTAGGGGTCGTGTTAGCGTTAGGGTTAGGGTTCGGGTTAGGGTTAGGGTTAGGGTTAGTTTTCGGTTTAGGGTTAGAGTTCATGTTAGGCTTAGGGTTAGGGTTCGGGTTAGGTATAGGGTTAGGGTTCGGTTTAGGGTTAGGGTTAGGGTTAGGGTTAGGGTTCGGGTTAGGGTTAGTGTTAGGGTTCGGGTTAGGGTTAGGGTTAGGGTTTGGGTTAGGGTTAGGATTAGGGTTAGTGTTCGGGTTAGGGTTCGGGTTAGGGTTAGGGTTAGGATTCGGATTAGTGTTAGGGTTAGGGTTCGGGTTAGGTTTAGGGTTCAGGTTAGGGTTAGGTTTAGGGTTCGGGTTAGGGTTAGGGTTAGGGTTCGGGTTAGGGTCAGGGTTCGGGTTCGGGTTCAGGTTAGGGTTAGGTTTCGGTTTAGATTTAGGGTTCGGGTTAGGGTTAGGATTAGGGTTCGGGTTAGGGTTAGGGTTAGTGTTCGGGTTAGGGTTAGACTTCGGGTTAGGATTAGGGTTAGGGTTCGGGTTCGGGTTAGGGTGAGGGTTAGGTTTCGGGTTAGGGTTAGGGTTCGGGTTAGGGTTAGGATTCGGGTTAGGGTTAGGGTTCGGGTTCGGGATAGGGTTAGGGTTAGGGTTCGGGTTCGGGTTAGGTTTAGGGTTAGGGTTAGGGTTCGAATTAGGGTTTGGGGTAAGGTTCGGGTTAGGTTTCGGGTTCGGGTTAGGGTTAGGGTTAGGGTGAGGGTTCGGTTTGGGTTAGGGTTAGGGTTAGGGGTTAGGGTTAGGGTTCGGGTTAGGGTTATGGTTAGGGTTCGGGTTCGGGTTAGGGTTAGGGTAGGTTTCGGGTTAAGCTTAGGGTTTAGTGTTATTGTTAGTGTTAGGGTTAGGGTTAGGGTTAGGGTTCGGATTAGGGTTCAGTTAGGGTTAGGGTTAGGGTTCGGGTTAGGGTTAGGGTTAGGGTTAGGGTTAGGGTTATGTTTCGGGTTAGGGTTAGGGTTCAGTTTAAGGTTCGGGTTAGGGTTAGGTTTAGGTTTAGGGTTCGGGTTACGGTTAGGTTTAGGGTTCGGGTTAGGGTCAGGGTTCGGGTTCGGGTTCAGGTTAGGGTTAGGGTTCGGTTTAGATTTAGGGTTCGGGTTAGGGTTAGGATTAGGGTTCGGGTTAGGGTTAGGGTTAGGGTTCGGGTTAGGGTTAGACTTCGGGTTAGGATTAGGGTTAGGGTTCGGGTTCGGGTTAGGGTTAGGGTTAGGTTTCGGGTTAGGGTTAGGGTTCGGGTTAGGGTTAGGATTCGGGTTAGGGTTAGGGTTCGGGTTCGGGATAGGGTTAGGGTTAGGGTTCGGGTTCGGGTTAGGTTTAGGGTTAGGGTTAGGGTTCGAATTAGGGTTAAGGGTAAGGTTCGGGTTAGGTTTCGGGTTCGGTTTAGGGTTAGGGTTAGGGTGAGGGTTCGGGTTAGTGTTAGGGTTAGGGTTAGGGGTTAGGGTTAGGGTTCGGGTTAGTGTTACGGTTAGGGTTCGGGTTCGGGTTAGGGTTAGGTTAGGTTTCGGGTTAGGCTTAGGGTTTAGTGTTATTGTTAGGGTTAGGGTTAGGGTTAGGGTTAGGGTTCGGATTAGGGTTCAGTTAGGGTTAGGGTTAGGGTTCGGGTTAGGGTTAGGGTTAGGGTTAGGGTTATGTTCCGGGTTAGGGTTAGGGTTCAGTTTAAGGTTCGGGTTAGGGTTAGGGTTAGGGTTAGGGTTCGGGTTAGGGTTAGGTTAGGGTTAGGGTTCGGGTTAGGGTTAGGGTTAGGGTTCGAGTTAGGGTTCGGGTTAGGTTTAGGATTATGGTTCGGGTTAGGGTTCGGGTAGGGTTCGGGTTAGGGATAGGGTTAGGGTTCGGGTTAGGGTTAGGGTTCGGGTTAGGGTTAGGGTTATGGTTAGGATTAGGGTTCGGTTTAGGGTTCGGGTTAGGGTTCGGGTTAGGGATAGGGTTCGGGAGAGGGTTAGGTTTAGGGTTAGAGTTAGGGTTAGGGTTAGGGTTCTGGTTAGGGTTAGGGTTAGGTTTAGGGTTAGGGTTCGGGTTAGGGTTAGGGTTCGTGTTAGGGTTCGGGTTCGGGTTAGGGTTAGGTGTTAGTGTTCAGGTTAGGGTTAGGTTTAGGGTTCGGGTTAGGGTTCGGGTAAGGGTTAGGGTTAGGGTTCGGGTTAGGCTTAGGGTTAGGGTTCCTGTTCGGGTTAGGGTTAGGGTTCGGGTTAGGGTTAGGGTTAGGGTTCGGGTTAGGGTTATGGTTCATGTTAGGGTTAGGGTTAGGGTTAGGGTTCGGGTTAGGGTTAGGGTTAGGGTTAGTGTTAGGGTACGTGTTAGGGTTCGGGTTAGGGGTCGGGTTAGGTTTAGGGTTAGGTTTCGGGTTAGGGTTCGGGTTGGTTTAGGGTTAGGGTTAGGGTTCGGGTTAGGGTTAGGTTTCGGGTTAGGGTTCGGGTTAGGGTTCGGGTTAGTGTTAGGGTTTGGGTTAGGGTTAGGGTTCGGGTTAGGGTTAGGGTTAGGGTTAGGGTTAGGGTTAGGGTTAGGGTTAGAGTTCGGGTTAGGTTTCGGGTTAGGGTTAGGGTTAGTGTTCGGGTTAGTGTTAGGGTTTGGGTTAGGGTTAGGGTTCGGGTTAGGGTTAGGGTTCGGGTTAGGGTTAGGGTTATGGTTAGGGTTAGGGTTCCGGTTAGGTTTCGGATTAGGGTTAGGGTTAGTGTTAGGGTTAGGGTTAGGGTTAGGGTTCGGGTTCAGTTTAGGGTTAGTGTTAGGGTTAGGGTTCGGGTTCGGGTTAGGGTTCGGGTTCGGGTTAGGGTTAGGGTTCGGGTTCGGGTTAGGTTTAGGGTTCGGGTTAGCGTTAGGGTTCGGGTTAGGGGTAGGGTTAGGGTTCGGGTTAGGGTTAGGGTTCGGGTTAGGGTTCGGGTTAGGGTTAGGGTTCGGGTTAAAGTTAGGGTACGGTTTAGGGTTAGGGTTAGGTTTAGGAGGTAGGGTTAGGGTTAGGATTCGGGTTAGGGTTAGGGTTAGGGTTAGGGGTTAGGGTTCGGGATAGGGTTAGGGTTCGGGTTAGGGTTAGGGTTAGTGTTAGGGTTAGGGTTCGGGTTCGGGTTAGGGTTAGGTTTAGGTTTAGGGTTCGGGTTAGGGTTAGGGTTAGGGTTAGGGTCTGGTTTAGGTTTAGGGTTAGGGTTAGGGTTAGGGTTAGGGTTAGGGTTCGGGTTAGGGTTAGGGTTAAGGTTCGGGTTAGGGTTAGGGTTAGGGTTAGGGTTCGGTTTAGGGTTAGGGTTCGGGTTCGGGTTAGGGTTAGGGTTAGTGTTAGGGTTAGGGTTCGGATTAGGGTTAGGGGTAGGGTTCGGGTTAGGGTTCGGGTTCGAGTTAGGGTTAGGGTTAGGGTTAGGGTTAGGGTTTGGGTTAGGGTTAGGTTTAGGGTTAGGGTTAGGGGTTAGGGTTAGGGTTACCGTTCGGGTTAGTGTTAGGGTTAGGGTTCGGGTTCGGGTTTGGGATAGGGTTCGGGTTAGGGTTAGGGTTCGGGTTAGGGTTAGGGTTCGGGTTAGGGTTAGGTTTAGGGTTAGGGTTCGGGTTAGGGTTAGGGTTAGGGTTCAGGATAGCGTTCGTGTTAGGGTTAGGGTTAGGTTTAGGTTTCGGGTTAGGGTTAGGGTTAGGGTTAGGGTTCGGGTTAGGGTTAGGTTTAGGTTTAGGGTTAGTGTTAGGGTTAAGGTTCGGGGTAGGGTTAGGGTTAAGGTTCGGGTTAGGTTTAGGGTTACGGTTAGGGTTAGGGTTCGCGTTAGGGTTCCGGTTAGGTGTCGGGTTAGGGTTAGGGTTAATGTTCTGTTTAGGGTTAACGTTAGGTCAGGGTTCGGGTTAAGGTTAGGGTTCGGGTTAGGGTTAGGGTTCGGATTCGTGTTAGGGTTAGGGTTCGGGTTAGGGTTCGGGTTTGGGTTAGGATTCGGTTAAGGGGTTAGAGTTCGGGTTCGGGGTAGGGTTAGGGTTAGGGTTCCGGTTAAGGTTAGGGTTAGGGTTCGGGTTAGGGTTAGGGTTAGTGTTAGGGTTCGGTTTAGGGTTAGGGTTCGGGTTCGGGTTAGGGTTAGAGTTTGGGTTAGGGTTGGGGTTAGGGTTAGGTTTCGGGTTAGGGTTAGGGTTCGGGTTAGTGTTAGTGTTAGTGCTAGGGTTAGGGTTCGGGTTAGAGTTAGGGTTCGGGTTCGGGTTACGGTTAGGGTTAGGGTTAGGGTTCAGTTTCGGGTTAGGGTTAGGCTTAGGGTTAGGGTTAGGGTCAGGGTTCGGGTTAGGGTTAGGGTTAGGGTTAGTGTTCGGGTTAGGGTTAGGGTTAGGTTTAGGGTTAGGGTTCGGGTTAGGGTTAGGTTTAGGGTTCAGGTTAGGTTTCGGGTTAGGGTTAGGGTTAGGGTTAGGTTTCGGGTTAGGGTTAGGGTTAGGGTTAGGGTTCGGGTTAGGGTTAGGTTTAGGGTTACGGTTAGGGTTAGGGTTAAGGTTCGGGGTAGGGTTAGGGTTAAGTTTCGGGTTAGGGTTAGTTGTAGGGTTAGGGTTCGTGTTAGGTTTAGGTTTAGGGTTAGGGTTCGGGTTAGGGTTCGGGTTCGGGTTAGGGTTAGTTTTAGGGTTCGGTTTAGGTTTAGTGTTCAGTTTAGTGTTCGGGTTAGGGTTCGGGTTAGCGTTAGGGTTTGGGTTAGGGTTAGGGTTCGGGTTAGGGTTAGGGTTCCGGTTAAGTTTAGGGTTAGGGTTCGGGTTCGGGTTAGGGTTAGTGTTAGGGTTAGGGTTAGGGTTAGGGTTCGGGTTCGGTTTAGGGTTAGTGTTACGGTTAGTGTTCGGGTTCGGGTTAGGGTTCGGGTTAGTGTTAGGATTTGGGTTAGGGTTAGGGTTGGGGTTAGGGTTCGGGTTAGTATTAGGGTTAGGTTTAGTGTTCGGGTTCGGGTTAGTGTTCGGGTTAGGGTTCGGGTTAGGGTTAGGGTTAGGGTTAGGGTTAGGGTTAGGGTTCGGGATAGGGTTAGGGTTAGGGTTAGGGTTCGGATTATAGTTAGGGGTAGGGTTCGGGTTAGGGTTCGGGTTCGGGTTAGGGTTAGGGTTAGGGTTCGGGTATGTGTTAGGGTTCGGGTTAGGGGTCGGGTTAGGGTTAGGGTTAGGGTTCGGGTTAGGGTTAGGGTTAGGGTTAGGGTTCGGGTTAGGGTTAGAGTTCATGTTAGGCTTAGGGTTAGGGTTCGGGTTAGGTTTAGGGTTTGGGTTCAGGTTAGGGTTAGGTTTAGGGTTCGGGTTAGGGTTAGGTTTAAGGTTAGGGTTAGGGTATGTGTTAGGGTTCGGGTTCGGGTTAGGGTTAGGTTTCGGGTTAGGTTTAGGGTTAGGGTTCGGGTTAGGGTTAGGGTTCGGGTTAGGGTTAGGTTTAGGGTTAGGGTTCGGGTTAGGGTTAGGGTTAAGGTTAGGGTTAGGGTATGTGTTAGGTTTCGGGTTAGGGGTCGTGTTAGCGTTAGGGTTAGGGTTCGGGTTAGGGTTAGGGTTAGGGTTAGTTTTCGGTTTAGGGTTAGAGTTCATGTTAGGCTTAGGGTTAGGGTTCGGGTTAGGAATAGGGTTAGGGTTCGGTTTAGGGTTAGGGTTAGGGTTAGGGTTAGGGTTAGGGTTAGGGTTCGGGTTAGGGTTAGTGTTAGGGTTCGGGTTAGGGTTAGGGTTAGGGTTTGGGTTAGGGTTAGGATTAGGGTTAGTGTTTGGGTTAGGGTTCGGGTTAGGGTTAGGGTTAGGATTCGGATTAGTGTTAGGGTTAGGGTTCGGGTTAGGTTTAGGGTTCAGGTTAGGGTTAGGTTTAGGGTTCGGGTTAGGGTTAGGGTTAGGGTTCGGGTTAGGGTCAGGGTTCGGGTTCGGGTTAGGGTCAGGGTTCGGGTTCGGTTTAGATTTAGGGTTCGGGTTAGGGTTAGGATTAGGGTTCGGGTTAGGGTTAGGGTTAGTGTTCGGGTTAGGGTTAGACTTCGGGTTAGGATTAGGGTTAGGGTTCGGGTTCGGGTTAGGGTTAGGGTTAGGTTTCGGGTTAGGGTTAGGGTTCGGGTTAGGCTTAGGATTCGGGTTAGGGTTAGGGTTCGGGTTCGGGATAGGGTTAGGGTTAGGGTTCGGGTTCGGGTTAGGTTTAGGGTTAGGGTTAGGGTTCGAATTAGGGTTAGGGGTAAGGTTCGGGTTAGGTTTCGGGTTCGGGTTAGGGTTAGGGTTAGGGTGAGGGTTCGGTTTGGGTTAGGGTTAGGGTTAGGTGTTAGGGTTAGGGTTCGGGTTAGGGTTATGGTTAGGGTTCGGGTTTGGGTTAGGGTTAGGGTAGGTTTCGGGTTAGGCTTAGGGTTTAGTGTTATTGTTAGTGTGAGGGTCAGGGTTAGGGTTAGGGTTCGGATTAGGGTTCATTTAGGGTTAGGGTTAGGGTTCGGGTTAGGTTTAGGGTTAGGGTTAGGGTTAGGGTTATGTTTCGGGTTAGGGTTAGGGTTCAGTTTAAGGTTCGGGTTAGGGTTAGGGTTAGGGTTAGGGTTCGGGTTAGGGTTAGGTTAGGGTTAGGGTTCGGGTTAGGGTTAGGGTTAGGGTTCGGGTTAGGGTTCGGGTTAGGGTTAGGGTTCGGGTTAGGGTTAGGGTTAGAGTTCGGGTTAGGGTTAGGGTTAGGGTTAGGGTTAGGGTTCGGATAAGGGTTAGGGTTAGGGTTCGGGTTAGGGTTCGGGTTCGGGTTAGGGTTAGGTTTAGTGTTCGGGTTAGGGTTAGGGTTAGGGTTTGGGTTAGGGTTCGGGTTAGGGTTAGGGTTAGGGTTCGGGTTAGGTTTAGGGTTAGGGTTCGGTTTAGGGTTCGGGTTAGGTTTAGGATTATGGTTCGGGTTAGGGTTCGGGTAGGGTTCGGGTTAGGGATAGGGTTAGGGTTCGGGTTAGGGTTAGGGTTCGTGTTAGGGTTAGGGTTATGGTTAGGCTTAGGGTTCGGGTTAGGGTTAGGTTTAGGGTTCGGGTTAGGTTTCGGGTAAGGGTTAGGGTTAGGGTTCGGGAAAGGCTTAGGGTTAGGGTTCCTGTTCGGGTTAGGGTTAGGGTTCGGGTTAGGGTTAGGGTTCGGGTTAGGGTTATGGTTCATGTTAGGGTTAGTGTTAGGGTTAGGGTTCGGGTTAGGGTTAGGGTTAGGGTTAGTGTTAGGGTACGTGTTAGGGTTCGGGTTTGGGGTCGGGTTAGGTTTAGGGTTAGGTTTCGGGTTAGGGTTCGGGTTCGGCTTAGGGTTAGGTTTAGGGTTCGGGTTAGGGTTAGGTTTCGGGTTAGGGTTCGGGTTAGGGTTCGGGTTAGTGTTAGGGTTTGGGTTAGGTTTAGGGTTCGGGTTAGGGTTAGGGTTCCGGTTAGGGTTAGGGTTAGGGTTAGGATTAGGGTTCGGGTTAGGGTTCGGGTTAGGGTTAGGGTTAGTGTTCTTTTTAGTGTTAGGGTTTGGGTTAGGGTTAGGGTTCGGGTTAGGGTTAGGGTTCGGGTTAGGGTTAGGGTTAGGGTTAGGGTTAGGGTTCGGTTAGGGTTCGGGTTAGGGTTAGGGTTAGTGTTAGGTTTAGGTTTAGGGTTAGGGTTCGGGTTCAGTTTAGGGTTAGTGTTAGGGTTAGGGTTCGGGTTCGGGTTAGGGTTCGGGTTCTGGTTAGGGTTAGGGTTCGGGTTCGGGTTAGGTTTAGGGTTCGGGTTAGCGTTAGGGTTCGGGTTAGGGGTAGGGTTCGGGTTCGGGTTAGGGTTAGGGTTCGGGTTAGGGTTCGGGTTAAGGTTAGGGTTCGGGTTAAAGTTAGGGTTCGGTTTAGGGTTAGGGTTAGGTTTAGGAGGTAGGGTTAGGGTTAGGATTCGGGTTAGGGTTAGGGTTAGGGTTAGGGTTAGGGTTAGGCGTTAGGGTTCGGGTTAGGGTTAGGGTTCGGGTTAGGGTTAGGGTTAGTGTTAGGGTTAGGGTTCGGGTTCGGGTTAGGGTTAGGGTTAGGGTTAAGATTAGGGTTAGGGTTCGGATTAGGGATAGGGTAGAGTTCGGGTTAGGGTTCGGGTTCGGGTTAGGGTTAGGGTTAGGGTTAGGGTTCGGGTTATGTTTAGGGTTAGCGTTAGGGGTTAGGGTTAGGGTAGGGTTCGGGTTAGGGTTAGGGTTACGGTTAGGGTTAGTGTTCGGGTTAGGGTTAGGGTTGGGTTCGGGTTAGGGTTAGGGTTAGTGTATGGATAGGGTTAGGATTCGGGTTACGGTTAGGGTTAGGGTTAGGTTTCGGGTTAGGTTTAGGGTTAGGGTTCGGGTTAGGGTTTGGGTTAGGGTTAGGGTTATGGTTAGGGTTCGGGTTAGGGTTAGGGTTAGGGTTAGGGTTCGGTTTAGGGTTAGGGTTAGGGGTAGGTTTAGGGTTAGGGTTAGGGTTCAGGTTAGGGTTAGGGTTAAGGTTCGGGTTAGGGTTAGGGTTAGGGTTAGGGTTAGGGTTAGGGTTCGCGTTAGGGTTCGGGTTAGGGGTCGGGTTAGGGTTAGGTTTAGGGTTCGGGTTAGGGTTAGGGTTAGGGTTAGGGTTCGGGTTAGGGTTAGGTTTCGTGTTCGGGTTAGGGTTAAGGTTCGGGTTAGGTTTCGGGTTAGGGTTAGGGTTAAGGTTCGGGGTAGGGTTAGGGTTAAGTTTCGGGTTAGGGTTAGGGTTAGGGTTCGCGTTAGGTTTCGGGTTAGGTGTCGGGTTAGGTTTTGGGTTAGGGTTCGGGTTACGGTTAGGGTTACGGTTAGGGTTAGTGTTCGGGTTCGGGTTAGGGTTAGGGTTCGGGTTAGGGTTAGGGTTAGGGTTATGGTTAGGGTTAGGGTTCGGGTTAGGGTTAGGGTTAGGTTTCGGGTTAGGGTTAGGGTTAGGGTTCGGGTTAGGGTTAGGGTTAGGTTTAGGGTTCGGGTTAGGGTTAGGGTTAGGGTTAGGGTTTGGTTTAGGGTTAGGGTTAGGGTTAGGGTTAGGGTTAGGGTTCGGGTTAGGGTTAGGGTTAAGGTTCGGTTTAGGGTTAGGGTTAGGGTTAGGGTTCGGGTTAGGGTTAGGGTTCGGGTTAGGGTTAGGGTTAAGGTTTGGGTTCAGGTTAGGGTTAGGGTTCGGGTAAGTGTTAGGGTTAGGGTTCTGTTTGGGTTAGGGTTAGGGTTCGGGTTCGGGTTAGGGTTAGGGTTCGGTTTAGGGTTAGGGTTCGGGTTCGGGGTTAGGGTTATGGTTAGGGTTCGGGTTAGGTTTCGGGTTAGATTTAGGATTCGGGTAAGGGGTTAGGGTTCGGGTTCGGGTTAGGGTTAGGGTTAGGGTTCCGGTTAAGGTTAGGGTTAGGGTTCTGTTTAGGGTTAGGTTTAGGTTTAGGGTTAGGGTTCGGGTTAGGGTTAGGGTTAGTGTTCGGGTTAGGGTTAGGATTAGGGTTAGGGTTAGGGTTCATGTTAGGGTTAGGGTTCGGGTTAAGGTTAGGTTTAGGGTTCGGGTTAGGGTTAGGGTTCGGGTTCGGGTAAGGTTTAGGGTTAGGTTTAGGGTTAGGTTTAGGGTTCGGGTTCGGGTTAGGGTTAGGGGTTAGGGTTCGGGTTCGGGTTAGGGTTAGGGTTATGTTTCGGGTTAGGCTTAGGGGTTAGTGTTATTGTTAGGGTTAGGGTTAGGGTTAGGGTTAGGGTTCGAGTTAGGGTTCGGTTTAGGGTTAGGGTTCGGGTTAGTGTTAGGGTTAGAGTTCGGGTTAGGGTTAGGTTTAGTGTTAGCGTTAGGGTTAGGGTTCGGATAAGGGTTAGGGTTAGGGTTCGGGTTAGGGTTCGGGTTCGGTTTAGGGTTAGGTTTAGTGTTCGGGTTAGGGTTAAGGTTAGGGTTAGGGTTCTGGTTAGGGTTCGGGTTAGGGTTAGGGTTCGGGTTAGTGTTAGGGTTAGGGTTCGTGTTAGGGTTCGGGTTAGTGTTAGGGTTACGGTTCGGGTTAGGGTTCGGGTTAGGGGTCGGGTTAGGTTTAGTGTTCGGGTTAGTGTTCGGGTTAGGGTTAGGGTTCGGGTTAGGGGTTAGGGGTTAGGGTTCGGGTTCGGGTTAGGGTTAGGGTTAGGTTTCCGGTTAGGGTTAGGGTTTAGTGTTAGTCTTAGGGTTAGGGTTAGGGTTATGTTTCGGGTTAGGGTTAGGGTTCAGGTTAAGGTTCGGGTTAGGGTTAGGGTTAGTGTTAGGGTTAGGGTTAGGGTTAGGTTTGGGTTAGGGTTCGGGTTAGGGTTAGGGTTAGGGTTCGGGTTAGGGTTCGGGTTAGGGTTAGGGTTCGGGTTAGGGTTAGGGTTAGATTTCGGGTTGGGGTTAGGGTTAGGGTTAGGGTTACGGTTAGGGTTCGGATAAGGGTTAGGGTTAGGGTTCGGGTTAGGGTTCGGGTTCGGGTTAGGGTTAGGGTTAGGGTTAGGGTTAGGGTTAGGGTCCGGGTTAGGGTTCGGGTTAGGGTTAGGGTTAGTGTTCGGTTTAGGGTTAGGGTTAGGGTTCGGGTTAGTGTTCGGGTTAGGTTTAGGGTTAGGGTTCGGGTTAGTGTTCGGGTGAGGGTTCGGGTTAGTGTTAGGGTTAGGGTTCGGGTTTGGGTTAGGGTTCGGGTTAGGGTTAGGGTTATGGTTAGGATTAGGGTTCGGGTTAGGGTTCGGGTTAGGGTTAGGGTTCGGGTTAGGGTTAGGGTTCGGTGAGGGTTAGGTTTAGGGTTAGAGTTAGGGTTAGGGTTAGGGTTCGGGTTAGGGTTAGGGTTAGGGTTAGGGTTAGGGTTAGGGTTCGGGTTAGGTTTAGGGTGAGGGTTCGGGTTAGGGTTCGGGTTCGGGTTAGGGTTAGGGATTAGTGTTCAGGTTAGGTTTCGGGTTAGGGTTCGGGTTAGGGTTAGGGTTAGGTTTCGGGTTAGGCTTAGGGTTAGGGTTCGGGTTCGGGTTAGGGTTAGGGTTCGGGTTAGGTTTAGGGTTAGGGTTCGGGTTAGGGTTAGGGTTCGGGTTAGGGTTAGGGTTAGGGTTAGGGTTCGGGTTAGGGTTAGGGTTAGGGTTAGTGTTAGGGTTAGGGTACGTGTTAGGGTTCGGGTTAGGGGTCGGGTTAGGGTTAGGGTTTGGGTTAGGGTTAGGGTTCGGGTTAGGGTTAGGGTTCCGGTTAGGGTTAGGGTTAGGGTTCGGGTTCGGGTTAGCGTTAGGGTTCGGGTTAGGGTTAGGGTTCGGCTTAGTGTTAGGGTTCGGGTTAGGGTTAGTGTTCGGGTTAGGGTTAGGTTTCGGGTTAGGGTTAGGGTTAGGTTTAGGAGGTAGGGTTACGGTTAGGATTCGGGTTAGGGTTAGGGTTAGGGTTAGGGTTAGGTGTTAGGGTTCGGGTTAGGGTTAGGGTTCGGGTTAGGGTTAGGGTTAGGGTTAGGGTTAGGGTTCGGTTTCGGTTAGGGTAAGGATTAGGGTTAAGATTAGGGTTAGGGTTCGGATTAGGGTTAGGGTTAGAGTTCGGGTTAGGGTTCGGGTTCGGGTTAGGGTTAGGGTTAGGGTTAGGGTTCGGGTTATGGTTAGGGTTAGCGTTAGGGGTTAGGTTTAGGGTAGGGTTCGGGTTAGGGTTAGGGTTACGGTTAGGGTTAGTGTTCGGGTTAGGGTTAGGGTTGGGTTCAGGTTAGGGTTAGGGTTAATGTTATGGTTAGGGTTAGGGTTCGGGTTACGGTTAGGGTTAGGGTTAGGTTTCGGGTTAGGTTTAGGGTTAGGGTTCGGGTTAGGGTTCGGGTTAGGGTTAGGGTTATGGTTAGGGTTCGGGTTAGGGTTAGGGTTAGGGTTAGGGTTAGGGTTCGGTTTAGGGTTAGGGTTAGGGGTAGGTTTAGGGTTAGGGTTAGGGTTCAGGTTAGGGTTAGGTTTAAGGTTCGGGTTAGGGTTAGGGTTAGGGTTAGGGTTAGGGTTAGGGTTCGCGTTAGGGTTCGGGTTAGGGGTCGGGTTAGGGTTAGGTTTAGGGTTCGGGTTAGGGTTAGGGTTAGGGTTAGGGTTCGGGTTAGGGTTAGGTTTCGTGTTCGGGTTAGGGTTAACGTTCGGGTTAGGTTTCGGGTTAGGGTTAGGGTTAAGGTTCGGGGTAGGGTTAGGGTTAAGTTTCGGGTTAGGGTTAGGGTTAGGGTTCGCGTTAGGTTTCGGGTTAGGTGTCGGGTTAGGTTTTGGGTTAGGGTTCGGGTTACGGTTAGGGTTACGGTTAGGGTTAGGGTTCGGGTTCGGGTTAGGTTTAGGGTTCGGGTTAGGTTTAGGGTTAGGGTTATGATTAGGGTTAGGGTTCGGGTTAGGGTTAGGGTTAGGGTTCGGGTTAGGGTTAGGGTTAGGGTTCGGGTTAGGGTTAGGGTTAGGTTTAGGGTTCGGGTTAGGGTTAGGGTTAGGGTTAGGGTTTGGTTTAGGGTTAGGGTTAGGGTTAGGGTTAGGGTTAGGGTTCGGGTTAAGGTTAGGGTTCGGGTTAAAGTTAGGGTTCGGTTTAGGGTTAGGGTTAGGTTTAGGAGGTAGGGTTAGGGTTAGGATTCGGGTTAGGGTTAGGGTTAGGGTTAGGGTTAGGCGTTAGGGTTCGGGTTAGGGTTAGGGTTCGGGTTAGGGTTAGGGTTAGTGTTAGGATTAGGGTTCGGGTTCGGGTTAGGGTTAGGGTTAGGGTTAAGATTAGGGTTAGGGTTCGGATTAGGGATAGGGTAGAGTTCGGGTTAGGGTTCGGGTTCGGGTTAGGGTTAGGGTTAGGGTTAGGGTTCGGGTTATGTTTAGGGTTAGCGTTAGAGGTTAGGGTTAGGGTAGGGTTCGGGTTAGGGTTAGGGTTACGGTTAGGGTTAGTGTTCGGGTTAGGGTTAGGGTTGGGTTCGGGTTAGGGTTAGGGTTAGTGTATGGAAGGGTTAGGATTCGGGTTACGGTTAGGGTTAGGGTTAGGTTTCGGGTTAGGTTTAGGGTTAGGGTTCGGGTTAGGGTTCGGGTTAGGGTTAGGGTTATGGTTAGGGTTCGGGTTAGGGTTAGGGTTAGGGTTCGGTTTAGGGTTAGGGTTAGGGGTAGGTTTAGGGTTAGGGTTAGGGTTCAGGTTAGGGTTAGGTTTAAGGTTCGGGTTAGGGTTAGGGTTAGGGTTAGGGTTAGGGTTAGGGTTCGCGTTAGGGTTCGGGTTAGGGGTCGGGTTAGTGTTAGGTTTAGGGTTCGGGTTAGGGTTAGGGTTAGGGTTAGGGTTCGGGTTAGGGTTAGGTTTCGTGTTCGGGTTAGGGTTAAGGTTCGGGTTAGGTTTCGGGTTAGGGTTAGGGTTAAGGTTCGGGGTAGGGTTAGGGTTAAGTTTCGGGTTAGGGTTAGGGTTAGGGTTCGCGTTAGGTTTCGGGTTAGGTGTCGGGTTAGGTTTTGGGTTAGGGTTCGGGTTACGGTTAGGGTTACGGTTAGGGTTAGTGTTCGGGTTCGGGTTAGGGTTAGGTTTCGGGTTAGGGTTAGGGTTAGGGTTATGGTTAGGGTTCGGGTTAGGTTTCGGGTTAGGTTTAGGATTCGGGTAAGGGGTTAGGGTTCGGGTTCGGGTTAGGGTTAGGGTTAGGGTTCCGGTTAAGGTTAGGGTTAGGGTTCTGTTTAGGGTTAGGTTTAGGTTTAGGGTTAGGGTTCGGGTTAGGGTTAGGGTTAGTGTTCGGGTTAGGGTTAGGATTAGGGTTAGGGTTAGGGTTCATGTTAGGGTTAGGGTTCGGGTTAAGGTTAGGGTTAGTGTTCGGGTTAGGGTTAGGGTTCGGGTTCGGGTAAGGTTAAGGGTTAGGGTTAGGGTTAGGTTTAGGGTTCGGGTTCGGGTTAGGGTTAGGGGTTAGGGTTCGGGTTCGGGTTAGGGTTAGGGTTATGTTTCGGGTTAGGCTTAGGGGTTAGTGTTATTGTTAGGGTTAGGGTTAGGGTTAGGGTTAGGGTTAGGGTTAGGGTTCGAGTTAGGGTTCGGGTTAGGGTTAGGGTTCGGGTTAGGGTTAGGGTTAGAGTTCGGGTTAGGGTTAGGGTTAGTGTTAGGGTTAGGGTTAGGGTTCGGATAAGGGTTAGGGTTAGGGTTCGGGTTAGGGTTCGGGTTCGGTTTAGGGTTAGGTTTAGTGTTCGGGTTAGGGTTAAGGTTAGGGTTAGGGTTCTGGTTAGGGTTCGGGTTAGGGTTAGTGTTAGGGTTCGGGTTAGCGTTAGGGTTAGGGTTCGGGTTAGAGTTCGGGTTAGTGTTAGGGTTAGGGTTCGGGTTAGGGTTCGGGTTAGGGGTCGGGTTAGGTTTAGTGTTCGGGTTAGTGTTCGGGTTAGGGTTAGGGTTCGGGTTAGGGGTTAGGGGTTAGGGTTCGGGTTCGGGTTAGGGTTAGGGTTAGGTTTCCGGTTAGGGTTAGGGTTTAGTGTTAGTGTTAGGGTTAGGGTTAGGGTTATGTTTAGGGTTCGGATTAGGGTTCAGTTAGGGTTAGGGTTAGGGTTCGGGTTAGGGTTAGGGTTAGGGTTAGGGTTAGGGTTAGGGTTATGTTTCGGGTTAGGGTTAGGGTTCAGGTTAAGGTTCGGGTTAGGGTTAGGGTTAGTGTTAGGGTTAGGGTTAGGGTTAGGTTTGGGTTAGGGTTCGGGTTAGGGTTAGGGTTAGATTTCGGGTTGGGGTTAGGGTTAGGGTTAGGGTTATGTTTCGGGTTAGGGTTAGGGTTCAGGTTAAGGTTCGGGTTAGGGTTAGGGTTAGTGTTAGGGTTCGGGTTAGGGTTCGGGTTAGGGTTAGGGTTCGGGTTAGGGTTAGGGTTAGATTTCGGGTTGGGTTTAGGGTTAGGGTTAGGGTTAGGGTTAGGGTTCGGATAAGGGTTAGGGTTAGGGTTCGGGTTAGGGTTCGGGTTCGGGTTAGGGTTAGGGTTAGGGTTAGGGTTAGGGTTAGGGTCCGGGTTAGGGTTCGGGTTAGGGTTAGGGTTAGTGTTCGGTTTAGGGTTAGGGTTAGGGTTCGGGTTAGTGTTCGGGTTAGGTTTAGGGTTAGGGTTCGGGTTAGTGTTCGGGTGAGGGTTCGGGTTAGTGTTAGGGTTAGGGTTCGGGTTTGGGTTAGGGTTCGGGTTAGGGTTAGGGTTATGGTTAGGATTAGGGTTCGGGTTAGGGTTCGGGTTAGGGTTAGGGTTCGGGTTAGGGTTAGGGTTCGGTGAGGGTTAGGTTTAGGGTTAGAGTTAGGGTTAGGGTTAGGGTTCGGGTTAGGGTTAGGGTTAGGGTTAGGGTTAGGGTTAGGGTTCGGGTTAGGTTTAGGGTGAGGGTTCGGGTTAGGGTTCGGGTTCGGGTTAGGGTTAGGGATTAGTGTTCAGGTTAGGGTTCGGGTTAGGGTTCGGGTTAGGGTTAGAGTTAGGGTTAGGGTTAGGGTTCGGGTTAGGGTTAGGGTTAGGGTTAGTGTTAGGGTTAGGGTACGTGTTAGGGTTCGGGTTAGGGGTCGGGTTAGGGTTAGGGTTTGGGTTAGGGTTAGGGTTCGGGTTAGGGTTAGGGTTCCGGTTAGGGTTAGGGTTAGGGTTCGGGTTCGGGTTAGCGTTAGGGTTCGGGTTAGGGTTAGGGTTCGGCTTAGTGTTAGGGTTCGGGTTAGGGTTAGTGTTCGGGTTAGGGTTAGGTTTCGGGTTAGGGTTAGGGTTAGGTTTAGGAGGTAGGGTTACGGTTAGGATTCGGGTTAGGGTTAGGGTTAGGGTTAGGGTTAGGTGTTAGGGTTCGGGTTAGGGTTAGGATTCGGGTTAGGGTTAGGGTTAGGGTTAGGGTTAGGGTTCGGTTTCGGGTTAGGGTAAGGATTAGGGTTATGATTAGGGTTAGGGTTCGGATTAGGGTTAGGGGTAGAGTTCGGGTTAGGGTTAGGTTCCGGGTTAGGGTTCGGGTTAGGGTTAGGGTTAGTGTTCGGTTTAGGGTTAGGGTTAGCGTTAGGGGTTAGGTTTAGGGTAGGGTTCGGGTTAGGGTTAGGGTTACGGTTAGGGTTAGTGTTCGGGTTAGGGTTAGGGTTGGGTTCAGGTTAGGGTTAGGGTTAATGTTATGGTTAGGGTTAGGGTTCGGGTTACGGTTAGGGTTAGGGTTAGGTTTCGGGTTAGGTTTAGGGTTAGGGTTCGGGTTAGGGTTCGGGTTAGGGTTAGGGTTATGGTTAGGGTTCGGGTTAGGGTTAGGGTTAGGTTTAGGGTTCGGTTTAGGGTTAGGGTTAGGGGTAGGTTTAGGGTTAGGGTTAGGGTTCAGGTTAGGGTTAGGGTTAAGGTTCGGGTTAGGGTTAGGGTTAGGGTTAGGGTTAGGGTTAGGGTTCGCGTTAGGGTTCGGGTTAGGGGTCGGGTTAGGGTTAGGTTTAGGGTTCGGGTTAGGGTTAGGGTTAGGGTTCGGGTTAGGGTTAGGTTTCGTGTTCGGGTTAGGGTTAAGGTTCGGGTTAGGTTTCGGGTTAGGGTTAGGGTTAAGGTTCGGGGTAGGGTTAGGGTTAAGTTTCGGGTTAGGGTTAGGGTTAGGGTTCGCGTTAGGTTTCGGGTTAGGTGTCGGGTTAGGTTTTGGGTTAGGGTTCGGGTTACGGTTAGGGTTACGGTTAGGGTTAGGGTTCGGGTTCGGGTTAGGGTTAGGGTTCGGGTTAGGGTTAGGGTTAGGGTTATGGTTAGGGTTAGGGTTCGGGTTAGGGTTAGGGTTAGGGTTCGGGTTAGGGTTAGGGTTAGGCTTAGGGTTAGGGTTAGGGTTTGGTTTAGGGTTAGGGTTAGGGTTAGGGTTAGGGTTAGGTTCCGGGTTAGGGTTCGGGTTAGGGTTAGGGTTAGTGTTCGGTTTAGGGTTAGGGTTAGGTTTCGGGTTAGTGTTCGGGTTAGGTTTAGGGTTAGGGTTCGGGTTAGTGTTCTGGTGAGGGTTCGGGTTAGTGTTAGGGTTAGGGTTCGGGTTTGGGTTAGGCTTCGGGTTAGGGTTAGGGTTATGGTTAGGATTAGGGTTCGGGTTAGGGTTCGGGTTAGGGTTAGGGTTCGGGTTAGGGTTAGGGTTCGGTGAGGGTTAGGTTTAGGGTTAGAGTTAGGGTTAGGGTTAGGGTTCGGGTTAGGGTTAGGGTTACGGTTAGGTTTAGGGTTAGGGTTCGGGTTAGGTTTAGGGTGAGGGTTCGGGTTAGGGTTCGGGTTCGGGTTAGGGTTAGGGATTAGTGTTCAGGTTAGGGTTCGGGTTAGGGTTCGGGTTAGGGTTAGGGTTAGGGTTCGGGTTAGGCTTAGGATTAGGGTTCGGGTTCGGGTTAGGGTTAGGGTTCGGGTTAGGTTTAGGGTTAGGGTTCGGGTTAGTGTTAGGGTTCGGGTTAGGGTTAGGGGTAGGGTTAGGGTTCGGGTTAGGGTTAGGGTTAGGGTTAGTGTTAGGGTTAGGGTACGTGTTAGGGTTCGGGTTAGGGGTCGGGTTAGGGTTAGGGTTTGGGTTAGGGTTAGGGTTCGGGTTAGGGTTAGGGTTCCGGTTAGGGTTAGGTTTAGGTTTCGGGTTCGGGTTAGCGTTAGGGTTCGGGTTAGGGTTAGGGTTCGGCTTAGTGTTAGGGTTCGGGTTAGGATTAGTGTTCGGGTTAGGGTTAGGTTTCGGGTTAGGGTTAGGGTTAGGTTTAGGAGGTAGGGTTACGGTTAGGATTCGGGTTAGGGTTAGGGTTAGGGTTAGGGTTAGGTGTTAGGGTTCGGGTTAGGGTTAGGGTTCGGGTTAGGGTTAGGGTTAGGGTTAGGGTTAGGGTTCGGTTTCGGGTTAGGGTAAGGATTAGGGTTATGATTAGGGTTAGGGTTCGGATTAGGGTTAGGGGTAGAGTTCGGGTTAGGGTTCGGGTTCGGGTTAGGGTTAGGGTTAGGGTTAGGGTTCGGGTTATGGTTAGGGTTAGCGTTAGGGGTTAGGTTTAGGGTAGGGTTCGGGTTAGGGTTAGGGTTACGGTTAGGGTTAGTGTTCGGGTTAGGGTTAGGGTTGGGTTCAGGTTAGGGTTAGGGTTAATGTTATGGTTAGGGTTAGGGTTCGGGTTACGGTTAGGGTTAGGGTTAGGTTTCGGGTTAGGGTTAGGGTTAGGGTTCGGGTTAGGGTTCGGGTTAGGCTTAGGGTTAGGGTCAGGGTTCGGGTTAGGGTAAGGGTTAGGGTTCGGTTTAGGGTTAGGGTTAGGGGTAGGATTAGGGTTAGGGTTCGGGTGAGGGTTCGGGTTAGGGTTAGGGTTAGGGTTAGGGTTCGGTTTAGGGTTCGGGTTCGGGTTAGGGTTAGGGTTAGTGTTCGGGTTAGGGTTCGGGTTAGGGTTAGGGTTAGGGTTCGGATTAGGGTTAGGGTTAGGGATCGGGTTAGGGTTCGGGTTAGGGTTAGGTTTAGGGTTAGGGTTCGGGTTAGGGTTCGGGTTCGGGTTAGGGTTAGGGGTTAGTGTTCAGGTTAGGGTTAGGGTTAGGGTTCGGGTTAGGGTTCGGGTTAGGGTTCGGGTAGGGTTAGGGTTCGGGTTAGTGTCAGAGTTAGGGTTCGGGTTAGGTTTAGGGTTCGGGTTAGGGTAAGGCTTAGGGTTCGGTTTAGGGTTTGGTTAGCGGTAGTGTTAGGGTTAGGTTTCGGGTTCGGGTTCGGGTTAGGGTTAGGGTTAAGATTAGATTTAGGGTTCGGATTAGGGTTAGGGGTAGAGTTCGGGTTAGGGTTCGGGTTCGGGTTAGGGTTAGGGTTAGGGTTAGGGTTCGGGTTATGGTTAGGGTTAGCGTTAGGGGTTAGTGTTAGGGTAGGGTTCGGTTTAGGGTTAGGGTTATGGTTAGGGTTAGTGTTCGGGTTAGGGTTAGGTTTGGGTTCGGATTAGGGTTAGGGTTAGTGTTATGGTTATGGTTAGGGTTCCGGTTACGGTTAGTGTTAGGGTTAAGTTTCGGGTTAGGGTTAGGGTTAGGGTTCGGGTTAGAGTTCGGGTTAGGGTTAGGGTTCGGGTTAGGGTTCGGGTTAGGGTTAGGGTTAGGCTTAGGGTTCGGTTTAGGGTTAGGGTTAGGGGTATGTTTAGGGTTAGGGTTAGGGTTCGGGTTAGGGTTAGGGTTAAGGTTCGGGTTAGGGTTAGGGTTAGGGTTCGTGTTCGGGTTAGGGTTAAGGTTCGGGTTAGGGTTCGGGTTAGGGTTAGGGTTAAGGTTCGGGGTAGGGTTAGGGTTAAGGTTCGGGTTATGGTTAGGGTTAGGGTTAGGGTTAGGGTTAAGGTTCGCGTTAGGGTTTGGGTTAGGGTTAGGATTAGAGGTTAGGGTTAGGTTTTGTGTTAGGGTTATGGTTAGGGTTAGGGTTCGGGTTAGGGTTAGGGTTAGGGTTCGGGTTAGGGTTCGGTTAGGGTTAGGGTTAGGGTTCTGGTTAGGGTTAGGGTTCGGGTTCAGGTTAGGGATCGGGTTAGGGTTCGGGTTAGGGTTCGGTTTAGGGTTATGGTTCGGGTTAGGGTTCGGGTTAGGGTTCGGGTTAGGGTGGGGTTAGGGTTAGGGTTAGGGTTAGGGTTCGGGTTAGGGTGAGGTTTAGGGTTATTGTTCGGGTTCGGGTTAGGGTTAGGGTTCGGGTTAGGTTTCGGAATAGGGTTAGGGTTAGGGTTCGGGTTAGGGTTCGGGTTAGGGTTCGGGTTAGTGTTCGGGTTCGGGTTCGGGTTGGGGTTAGGGTTAGGGTTAGTGTTCGGGTTCGGGTTAGGGTTCGGGTTAGTGTTTGGGTTAGGGTTATTGTTAGGGTTCGGGTTAGGGTTCGGGTTAGGGTTCGGGTTGGGGTTAGGGTTAGGGTTAGTGTTCGGGTTCGGGTTAGGGTTCGGGTTAGTGTTTGGGTTAGGGTTAGGGTTAGGGTTCGGGTTAGGGTTCGGGTTAGGGTTCGGGTTAGGTTTAGGATTCGGGTTAGGGTTAGGGTTCGGGTTAGGGGTTAGGGTTAGGGTTCGGGTTAGGGTTAGGGTTAGGGTTCGGGTTAGGGTTCGGGTTCGGGTTCGGGTTGGGGTTAGGGTTAGGGTTAGTGTTCAGGTTCGGGTTACTATTCGGGTTAGTGTTTGGGTTAGGGTTAGGGTTAGGGTTCGGGTTAGGGTTCGGGTTCGGGTTCGGGTTGGGTTTAGGGTTAGGGTTAGTGTTCGGGTTCGGGTTAGGGTTCGGGTTAGTGTTTGGGTTAGTGTTAGGGTTAGGGTTCGGGTTAGGGTTCGGGTTAGGGTTCCGGTTAGGTTTAGGGTTCGGGTTAGGGTTAGGGTTCGGGTTAGGGGTTAGGTTTAGGGTTCGGGTTAAGGTTAGGGTTAGGGTTAGGGTTAGGGTTCATGTTAGGGTTAGGTTTCGGGTTAGGGTTAGGGTTCGGGTTATGTTTCGGGTTAGGGTTAGGGTTCAGGTTAAGGTTCGGGTTAGGGTTCGGGTTAGGGTTAGGGTTCGGGTTAGGGTTAGGTTAGGGTTCGGGTTCGGGTTAGGGTTAGGGTTAGGGTTCGGGTTAGGGTTCGGGTTAGAGTTAGGGTTCGGGTTAGGGTTAGGGTTAGATTTCGGGTTGGGGTTAGGGTTATGGTTAGGGTTAGGGTTAGGGTTCGGATAAGGGTTAGGGTTATGTTTCGGGTTAGGGTTAGGGTTCAGGTTAAGGTTCGGGTTAGGGTTCGGGTTAGGGTTAGGGTTCGGGTTAGGGTTAGGTTAGGGTTCGGGTTCGGGTTAGGGTTAGGGTTAGGGTTCGGGTTATGGTTAGGGTTAGCGTTAGGGGTTAGGGTTAGGGTGGGGTTCGGGTTAGGGTTAGGGTTACGGTTAGGGTTAGTGTTCGGGTTAGCGTTAGGGTTGGGTTCGGGTTAGGGTTAGGGTTAATGTTATGGTTAGGGTTAGGGTTCGGGTTACGGTTAGGGTTAGGGTTAGGTTTCGGGTTAGGGTTAGGGTTAGGGTTCGGGTTAGGGTTCGGGTTAGGGTTAGGGTTAGGGTTAGGGTTCGGTTTAGGGTAAGGCTTAGGGTTCGGTTTAGGGTTAGGGTTAGGGGTAAGTTTAGGGTTAGGGTTTGGGTTAGGGTTCGGGTTAGGGTTAGGGTTAGGGTTAGGGTTAGGGTTCGGTTTAGGGTTCGGGTTAGGGTTAGGGTTAGGGTTCGGGTTAGGGTTAGGGTTAGGGATCGGGTTAGGGTTCGGTTTAGGGTTAGGGTTAGGGGTAAGTTTAGGGTTAGGGTTCGGGTTAGGGTTCGGGTTAGGGTTAGGGTTAGGGTTAGGGTTAGGGTTAGGGTTAGGGTTCGGGTTAGGGTTAGAGTTAGGGTTCGGGTTAGGGTTCGGGTTCGGGTTAGGGTTAGGGGTTAGTGTTCAGGTTAGGGTTAGGGTTAGGGTTCGGGTTAGGGTTCGGGTTAGGGTTCGGGTTCGGGTTAGGGTTAGGGGTTAGTGTTCAGGTTAGGGTTAGGGTTAGGGTTCGGGTTAGGGTTCGGGTTAGGGTTAGGGTTAGCGTTCGGGTTAGGCTTAGTGTTAGGGTTCGTGTTCGGGTTAGGGTTAGGGTTCGGGTTAGGGTTAGGGTTAGGGTTCGGGTTAGGTTTAGGGTTCGGGTTAGGGTTAGAGTTAGGGTTAGGGTTCGGGTTAGGGTTAGGGTTAGGGTTAGCGTTAGGGTACGTGTTAGGGTTCGGGATAGGTGTCGGGTTAAGGTTAGGGTTAGGTTTCGGGTTTGGGTTAGGGTTAGGGTTAGGGTTCGGGTTAGGGTTCGGTTTCGCGTTAGGGTTAGGGTTAGGGTTTGTGTTAGGGTTAGATTTCGGGTTAGGGTTCGGGTTAGGGTTCGGGTTAGGGTTAGGGTTTGGGTTAGGGTTAGGGTTCGGGTTAGGGTTAGGGTTCCGTTTAGGGTTAGGGTTAGGGTTCGGGTTTGGGTTAGGGTTAGGGTTCGGGTTAGGGTTAGGGTTCGGGTTGGTGTTAGGGTTCGGGTTAGGGTTAGGTTTCGGGTTAGGGTTAGGGTTAGGTTTAGGAGGTAGGGTTACGGTTCGGATTCGGGTTAGGGTTAGGGTTAGGGTTAGGGTTAGGGGTTAGGGTTCGGGTTAGGGTTAGGGTTAGGGTTAGGGTTAGGGTTAGGGTTAGGGTTCGGTTTCGGGTTAGGGTAAGGATTAGGTTTAAGATTAGGGTTAGGGTTCGGATTAGGGTTAGGGGTAGAGTTCGGGTTAGGGTTCGGGTTCGGGTTAGGGTTAGGGTTAGGGTTAGGGTTAGGGTTCGGGTTATGGTTAGGGTTAGCGTTAGGGGTTAGGGTTAGGGTAGGGTTCGGGTGAGGGTTAGGGTTACGGTTAGGGTTAGTGTTCGGGTTAGCGTTAGGGTTGGGTTCGGGTTAGGGTTAGGGTTAATGTTATGGTTAGGGTTAGGGTTCGGGTTACGGTTAGGGTTAGGGTTAGGTTTCGGGTTAGGGTTAGGGTTAGGTTTCGGGTTAGGGTTCGGGTTAGGGTTAGGGTTTGGGTTAGGGTTCGGGTTAGGGTAAGGGTTAGGGTTCGGTTTAGGGTTAGGGTTAGGGGTAAGTTTAGGGTTAGGGTTCGGGTTAGGGTTCGGGTTAGGGTTAGGGTTAGGGTTAGGGTTCGGTTTAGGGTTCGGGTTCGGGTTAGTGTTAGGCTTAGGGTTCGGATTAGGGTTCGGGTTAGGGTTAGGGTTCGGGTTAGGGTTAGGGTTAGGGATCGGGTTAGGGTTCGGGTTAGGGTTAGGGTTAGGGTTCGGGTTAGGGTTCGGGTTCGGGTTAGGGTTAGGGGTTAGTGTTCAGGTTAGGGTTAGGGTTAGGGTTCGGGTTAGGGTTCGGGTTAGGTTTAGGGTTAGCTTTCGGGTTAGGCTTAGTGTTAGGGTTCGGGTTCGGTTTAGGGTTAGGGTTCGGGTTAGGGTTAGGTTTAGGGTTCGGGTTAGGGTTAGGGTTCGGGTTAGGTTTAGAGTTATGGTTAGGGTTCGGGTTAGGGTTAGGGTTAGGGTTAGCGTTAGGGTACGTGTTAGGGTTCGGGTTAGGTGTCGGGTTAGGGTTAGGGTTAGGTTTCGGGTTAGGGTTAGGGTTAGGGTTAGGGTTAGGGTTCGGGTTAGGGTTCGGGTTCGGGTTCGGGTTAGGGTTAGGGTTTGTGTTAGGGTTAGATTTCGGGTTAGGGTTCGGGTTAGGGTTCGGGTTAGGGTTAGGGTTTGGGTTAGGGTTAGGGTTCGGGTTAGGGTTAGGGTTCCGGTTAGGGTTAGGGTTAGGGTTCGGGTTTGTGTTAGGGTTAGGGTTCGGATTAGGGTTAGGTTTCGGGTTGGTGTTAGGGTTCGTGTTAGGGTTAGGGTTATGGTTCGGGTTAGGGTTAGGGTTCGGCTTCGGGTTCAGGTTAGGGTTAGGGTTCGGGTTAGATTTAGGCTTCGGGTTAGGATTAGGATTAGGGTTCGGGTTAGGGTTAGACTTCGGGTTAGGATTAGGGTTAGGGTTCGGGTTCGGGTACGGGTTAGGGTTAGGGTTAGGTTTCGGGTTAGGGTTAGGGTTCAGGTTAGGGTTAGGGTTCGGGTTCGGGTTAGGGTTAGGGTTCGGGTTCGGGAAAGGGTTAGGGTTAGGTTTCGGGTTCGGATTAGGTTTAGGGTTAGGGTTAGGGTTCGGATTAGGGTTAGGGGTAAGGTTCGAGTTAGGTTCCGGGTTCGGGTTAGGGTTAGGGTTAGGGTTAGGGTGAGGGTTCGGTTTAGGGTTAGGGTTAGGTTAAGTGTTAGGGTTAGGTTTAGTGTTCGGGTTAGCGTTAGGGTTGGGTTCGGGTTAGGGTTAGGGTTAATGTTATGGTTAGGGTTAGGGTTCGGGTTACGGTTAGGGTTAGGGTTAGGTTTCGGGTTAGGGTTAGGGTTAGGGTTCGGGTTAGGGTTCGGGTTAGGGTTAGGGTTAGGGTTAGGGTTCGGGTTAGGGTTAGGGTTAGGGGTTAGGGTTAGGGTTTGTGTTAGGGTTATGGTTAGGGTTATGGTTCGGGTTAGGGTTAGGGTTCGGGTTAGTGTTCGGGTTAGGGTTAGGGTTCGGGTTAGGGTTAGGGTTAGGGTTCGGGTTAGGGATCGGGTTAGGGTTCGGGTTAGGGTTCGGTTTAGGGTTATGGTTCGGGTTAGGGTTCGGTTTAGGGTTCAGGTTAGGGTTGGGGTTGGGGTTAGGGTTAGGGTTAGGTTTCGCTTTAGGGTTAGGTTTAGGGTTAGTGTTCGGGTTCGTGTTAGGGTTAGGGTTCGGGTTAGGTTTCGGAATAGGGTTAGGGTTAGGGTTCGGGATAGGGTTCGGGTTAGGGTTCGGGTTAGTGTTCGGGTCGGTTATGGGTTGAGGTTAGGGTTAGGGTTAGTGTTCGGGTTCGAGTTAGGTTTAGGGTTAGGGTTCGGGTTAGGGTTTGGGTTAGGGTTAGGGTTAGGGGTAGGGTTCGGGTTAGGGTTTGGGTTAGGGTTAGGGTTAGGGTTCGGGTTAGGGTTCGGGGTAGGGTTCGGGTTGGGTTTAGGGTTCAGGTTAGGGTTAGGGTTCGGGTTAGGGGTTAGTGTTAGGGTTCGGGTTAGGGTTAGGGTTAGGGTTAGGGTTAGGGTTCATGTTAGGGTTAGGTTTCGGGTTAGGGTTAGGGTTTGGGTTAGGGTTAGGGTTCGGGTTCGGGTTAGGGTTAGGGTTAGGGTTAGGGTTAGGTTTAGGGTTCGGGTTCGGGTTAGGGTTAGGGGTTAGTGTTCGGGTTCGGGTTAGGGTTAGGGTTAGGTTTCCGGTTAGGGTTAGGGTTTAGTGTTAGTGTTAGGGTTAGGGTTAGGGTTAGGTTTAGGAGGTAGGGTTACGGTTAGGATTCGGGTTAGGGTTAGGATTAGTGTTAGGGTTAGGGGTTAGGGTTCGGGTTAGGGTTAGGGTTCGGGTTAGGGTTAGTGTTAGGGTTAGGGTTAGGGTTCGGTTTCGGGTTAGGGTAAGGATTAGGGTTAAGATTAGGGTTAGGGTTCGGATTAGGGTTAGGGGTAGATTTCGGGTTAGGGTTCGGGTTCGGGTTAGGGTTAGGGTTAGGGTTAGGGTTCGGGTTAGGGTTAGGTTTAGTGTTCGGGTTAGGGTTCGGGTTAGGGTTAGGGTTAAGTTTAGGGTTAGGGTTCGGGTTAGGGTTAAGTTTCGGGTTAGGGTTAGGGTTAGGTTTAGGGTTAGGGTTCGGATTAGGGTTAGGGGTAGTGTTCGGGTTAGTGTTCGGGTTAGGGTTCGGGTTAGGGTTTGGGTTAGGTTTCGGGTTAGGGTTAGGGTTTCGTTTAGGGTTAGGGTTCGGGTTAGGGTTAGGGTTCCGGTTAGGGTTAGTGTTAGGGTTCGGGTTCAGGTTAGGGTTAGGGTTAGGTTTCGGTTTAGGGTTAGGGTTCGGGTTCGAGTTCGGGTTATTGTTAGGGTTAGGGTTAGGTTTAGGGTTCGGGTTCGGGTTAGGGTTAGGGGTTAGGGTTCGGGTTCGGGTTAGGGTTAGGGTTAGGGTTAGGGTTAGGTTTCGGGTTAGGGTTCGGGGTTAGTGTTAGTGTTAGGGTTAGGGTTAGGGTTAGGGTTAGGGTTCGGATTAGGGTTCAGTTAGGGTTATGGTTAGGGTTCGGGTTAGGGTTAGGGTTAGGGTTAGGGTTAGCGTTCGGGTTAGGGTTAGGGTTAGGGTTCAGGTTAAGTTTCGGATTAGGGTTAGGGTTCGGATTAGGGTTCAGTTAGGGTTATGGTTAGGGTTCGGGTTATGGTTAGGGTTAGGGTTCGGGTTAGGGTTAGGGTTCGGGTTAGGGTTAGAGTTAGGGTTAGGGTTCGGGTTAGGGTTAGGGTTAGGGTTAGGGTTAGGGTACGTGTTAGGGTTCGGGTTAGGTGTTGGGTTAGGGTTAGTGTTAGGGTTCGGGTTCGGGTTAGGGTTAGGGTTAGGGTTAGGGTTCGGGTTAGGGTTCGGGTTCGGTTTAGGGTTAGGGTTAGAGTTTGTGTTAGGGTTAGATTTCGGGTTAGGGTTCGGGTTAGGGTTCGGGTTAGGGTTAGGGTTTGGGTTAGGGTTCGGGTTCGGGTTAGGTTTAGGGTTCCCTTTAGGGTTAGGGTTAGGGTTCGGGTTTGGGTTAGGGTTAGGTTTCGGTTTAGGGTTAGGGTTCGGGTTGGTGTTAGGGTTCGGGTTAGGGTTAGGGTTATGGTTCGGGTTAGGGTTAGGGTTCGGGTTGGGTTCAGGTTAGGGTTAGGGTTCGGGTTAGATTTAGGCTTCGGGTTAGGGTTAGTATTAGGGTTCGGGTTAGGATTAGGGTTAGGGTTCGGGTTAGGGTTAGACTTCGGGTTAGGATTAGTGTTAGGGTTCGGGTTCGGGTACGGGTTAGTGTTAGGGTTAGGTTTCGGGTTAGGGTTAGCGTTCGGGTTAGGGTTAGGGTTCGGGTTCGGGTTAGGGTTTGGGTTCGGGTTCGGGAAAGGGTTAGGGTTAGGTTTCGGGTTCGGATTAGTTTTAGGGTTAGGGTTAGGGTTCGGATTAGGGTTAGGGGTAAGGTTCGGGTTAGGTTCCGGGTTCGGGTTAGGGTTAGGGTTAGGGTTAGGGTGAGGGTTCGTTTTAGGGTTAGGGTTAGGGTTAAGGGTTAGGTTTAGGGTTAGTGTTCGGGTTCGTGTTAGAGTTAGGGTAAGGGTTAGGGGTTAGGGTTAAGGTTTGTGTTAGGGTTATGATTAGGGTTAGGGTTCGGGTTAGGGTTAGGGTTAGGGTTCAGGTTAGGGTTCGGTTTAGGGTTAGGGTTCGGGTGGGTTAGGGTTAGGTTTCCGGTTAGGGATCGGGTTAGGGTTCGGGTTAGGGTTCGGTTTAGGTTTATGGTTCGGGTTATGGTTCGGGTTAGGGTTCGGGTTAGGGTTGGGGTTAGGGTTAGGGTTAGGGTTAGGTTTCGGTTTAGGGTTAGGTTTAGGGTTAGTGTTTGGGTTCGGGTTAGGGTTAGGGTTTGGGTTAGGTTTCGGAATAGGGTTAGGGTTAGGGTTCGGGATAGGGTTCGTGTTAGGTTTCGGGTTAGGGTTTGGGTTAGGGTTAGGGTTAGGGGTAGGGTTTGGGTTAGGCTTTGGGTTAGGTTTAGGGTTAGGTTTCGGGTTAGTGTTCGGGTTAGGGTTCGGGTTAGGGTTCGGGTTCGGGTTAGGGTTAGGGTTCGGGTTAGGGGTTAGTGTTAGAGTTCGGGTTAGGGTTAGGGTTAGGGTTAGGGTTAGGGTTAGGGTTCATGTTAGGGTTAGGGTTAGGTTTAGGGTTCGGGTTCGGGTTAGGGTTAGGGGTTAGTGTTCGGGTTCGTGTTAGGGTTAGGGTTAGGTTTCCGGTTAGGGTTAGGGTTTAGTGTTAGTGTTAGGGTTAGGGTTAGGTTTAGGAGGTAGGGTTACGGTTAGGTTTCGGGTTAGGGTTAGGGTTAGTGTTAGGGTTAGGGGTTAGGGTTCGGGTTAGGGTTAGGGTTCGGGTTAGGGTTAGGGTTAGGGTTATGGTTCGGTTTCAGGTTAGGGTAAGGATTAGGTTTAAGATTAGGGTTAGGGTTCGGATTAGGGTTAGGGGTAGAGTTCGGGTTAGGGTTCGGGTTCGGGTTAGGGTTAGGGTTAGGGTTAGGGTTCGGGTTATGGTTAGGGTTAGGGTTCGGGTTGGGTTTAGGGTTCGGGTTAGGGTTAGGGTTCGGGTAAGTGTTTTGGGTTAGGGTTAGGGTTAGGGTTCGGGTTAGGGTCCGGGTTAGGGTTCGGGTTGGGTTTAGGGTTCGAATTAGGGTTAGGGTTCGGGTTAGGGGTTAGTGTTAGGGTTCGGGTTAGGGTTAGGGTTAGGGTTAGGGTTAGGGTTCATGTTAGGGTTAGGTTTCGGGTTAGGGTTAGGGTTCGGGTTAGGGTTAGGGTTCGGGTTCGGGTTAGGGTTAGGGTTAGGGTTAGGGTTAGGTTTAGGGTTCGGGGTCGGGTTAGGGTTAGGGGTTAGTGTTCGGGTTCGGGTTAGGGTTAGGGTTAGGTTTCCGGTTAGGGTTAGGTTTTATTGTTAGTGTTAGGGTTAGGGTTAGGGTTAGGTTTAGGAGGTAGGGTTACGGTTAGGATTCGGGTTAGGGTTAGGTATAGTGTTAGGGTTAGGGGTTAGGGTTCGGGTTAGGGTTAGGGTTCGGGTTAGGGTTAGTGTTAGGGTTAGGGTTAGGGTTCGGTTTCGGGTTAGGGTAAGGATTAGGGTTAAGATTAGGGTTAGGGTTCGGATTAGGGTTAGGGGTAGATTTCGGGTTAGGGTTCGGGTTCGGGTTAGGGTTAGGGTTAGGGTTAGGTTTAGGGTTCGGGTTATGGTTAGGGTTAGCGTTAGGGGTTAGGGTTAGGGTAGGGTTCGGGTTAGGATTAGGGTTACGGTTAGGGTTATTGTTCGGGTTAGGGTTAGGGTTGGGTTCGGGTTAGGGTTAGGGTTAATGTTATGGTTAGGGTTAGGGTTCGGGTTACGGTTAGGGTTAGGGTTAGGTTTCGGGTTAGGGTTAGGGTTAGGGTTCGGGTTAGGGTTCGGGTTAGGGTTAGGGTTAGGGTTAGGGTTCGGGTTAGGGTTAGGGTTAGGGTTCGGGTTCGGGTTAGGTTTCGGGTTAGGGTTAGGGTTAGGGTTAGGGTTCGGGTTAGGTTTAGGGTTAGGGTTCGGTTTAGGGTTAGGGTTAGGGCTAGGTTTAGGGTTAGGGTTCGGGTTAGGGTTAGGGCTAGGTTTAGGGTTAGGGTTCGGTTTAGGGTTAGGTTTAGGGCTAGGTTTAGGGTTAGGGTTCGGTTTAGGGTTCGGGTTCGGTCTAGGGTTAGGGTTAGGGTTCGGGTTAGGGTTCGGGTTAGGGTTAGGGTTAGGGTTTGGGTTAGGGTTAGTGTTAGTGTTACGGTTAGGTTTAGGGTTAGGGTTAGGGTTCAGTTTAGGGTTAGTGTTAGGGTTAGGGTTCGGATTCGTGTTAGGGTTCGGGTTCGGGTTAGGGTTAGGGTTTGGTTTAGGGGTAGGTTTCGGGTTCATGTTAGGGTTAGGGTTCGGGTTAGGGTTAGGGTTCGGGTTAGGGTTAGGGTTCGGGTTAGGGTTAGGGTTCGGGTTAGGGTTAGGGTTAGTGTTAGTTTTAGGAGGTAGGGTTAGGGTTAGGGTTAGGGTTAGGGTTAGGGTTAGGGGTTAGGAAACGGGTTAGGGTTAGGGTTCGGGTTAGGGTTAGGGTTAGGTTTAGGGTTAGGGTTCGGGTTCGGGTTAGGGTTAGGGTTAGGGTTAAGATTAGGGTTAGGGTTAGGGTTAGGTTTAGGGTTCGGGTTATGGTTAGGGTTAGCGTTAGGGGTTTGGATTAGGGTAGGGTTCGGGTTAGGGTTAGGGTTACGGTTAGGGTTAGTGTTCGGGTTAGGGTTAGGGTTGGGTTCGGGTTAGGGTTAGGGTTAGGGTTATGGTTAGGGTTAGGGTTAGGGTTAGGGTTAGGGATAGGGTTCAGGTTAGGGTTAGGGTTAAGGTTAGGGTTAGGGTTAGGGTTAGGGTTAGGGTTAGGGTTAGTGTTCGCGTTAGGGTTCGGTTTAGGGGTCGGGTTAGGGTTAGGTTTAGGGTTCGGGTTAGGGTTAGGTTTAGGGTTAGGGTTCGTGTTAGGGTTATGGTTCGGGTTCGGGTTAGGGTTAGGTTTCGGGTTAGGGTTCGGGTTAGGGTTGGGGTTAGGTTTAGGGTTCGGGTTCGGGGTTAGGGTTATCGTTAGGGTTCGGGTTATGTTTCGGGTTAAGGTTAGGATTCGGGTTAGGGTTCGGGTTAGGGTTAGGTTTAGGGTTCGGGTTAGGGTTAGGTTTAGGGTTCGGGTTCGGGTTAGGGTTCGGTTTCCGGTTCGGGTTAGGGTTAGGGTTCGGGTTAGGGTTCGGGTTAGGGTTCGGTTTAGGGTTAGGGTTAGGGTTAGGGTTCGGGTTCGGGTTTAGGGTTATGGTTAGGTTTCGGGTTAGGGTTCGGTTTAGGTTTAGGATTCGGGTAAGGGGTTAGGGTTCGGGTTCGTGTTAGGGTTAGTGTTAGGGTTCCGGTTAAGGTTAGGTGTAGGGTTCGGTTTAGGGTTAGGGTTAGGGTTAGGGTTAGGGTTCATGTTAGGGTTAGGTTTAGTGTTCGGGTTAGGGTTCGGGTTAGGGTTAGGGTTAAGGTTAGGGTTAGGGTTCGGGTTAGGGTTAAGTTTCGGGTTAGGGTTAGGGTTAGGTTTAGTGTTAGGGTTCGGATTACGGTTAGGGGTAGTGTTCGGGTTAGTGTTCGGGTTAGGGTTCGGGTTAGGGTTTGGGTTAGGTTTCGGGTTAGGGTTAGGGTTTCGTTTAGGGTTAGGGTTCGGGTTAGGGTTAGGGTTCCGGTTAGGGTTAGTGTTAGGGTTCGGGTTCAGGTTAGGGTTAGGGTTAGGGTTCGGGTTAGGGTTAGGGTTCGTGTTCGAGTTCGGGTTAGGCTTAGGGTTAGGGTTAGGTTTAGGCTTCGGGTTCGGGTTAGGGTTAGGGGTTAGGGTTCGGGTTCGGGTTAGTGTTAGGGTTAGGTTTCGGGTTAGGGTTAGGGATTAGTGTTAGTGTTAGGGTTAGGGTTAGGGTTAGGGTTAGGGTTCGGATTAGGGTTCAGTTAGGGTTATGGTTAGGGTTCGGGTTAGGGTTAGGGTTAGCGTTCGGGTTAGGGTTAGGGTTAGGGTTCAGGTTAAGTTTCGGGTTAGGGTTAGGGTTCGGATTAGGGTTCAGTTAGGGTTATGGTTAGGGTTCGGTTTAGGGTTAGGGTTAGGGTTCGGGTTAGGGTTAGGGTTCGGGTTAGGGTTAGAGTTAGGGTTAGGGTTCGGGTTAGGGTTAGGGTTAGGGTTAGGTTTAGGGTACGTGTTAGGGTTCGGGTTAGGTGTCGGGTTAGGGTTAGTGTTAGGGTTCGTGTTAGGGTTAGGGTTAGGGTTAGGGTTAGGGTTCGGGTTAGGGTTCGGGTTCGGTTTAGGTTTAGGGTTAGGGTTTGTGTTAGGGTTAGATTTCGGGTTAGGGTTCGGGTTAGGGTTCGGGTTAGGGTTAGGGTTTGGGTTAGGGTTAGGGTTCGGGTTAGGGTTAGGGTTCCGGTTAGGGTTAGGGTTAGGGTTCGGGTTTGGGTTAGGGTTAGGGTTCGGTTTAGGGTTAGGGTTCGGGTTGGTGTTAGGGTTCGGATTAGGGTTAGGGTTATGGTTCGGGTTAGGGTTAGGGTTCGGGTTGGGTTCAGGTTAGGGTTAGGGTTCGGGTTAGATTTAGGCTTCGGGTTAGGGTTAGTATTAGGGTTCGGGTTAGGATTAGGGTTAGGGTTCGGGTTAGGGTTAGACTTCGGGTTAGGATTAGTGTTAGGGTTCGGGTTCGGGTACGGGTTAGTGTTAGGGTTAGGTTTCGGGTTAGGGTTAGCGTTCGGGTTAGGGTTAGGGTTCGGGTTCGGGTTAGGGTTTGGGTTCGGGTTCGGGAAAGGGTTAGGGTTAGGTTTCGGGTTCGGATTAGGTTTAGGGTTAGGGTTAGGGTTCGGATTAGGGTTAGGGGTAAGGTTCGGGTTAGGTTCCGGGTTCGGGTTAGGGTTAGGGTTAGGGTGAGGGTTCGTTTTAGGGTTAGGGTTAGGGTTAAGGGTTAGGTTTAGGGTTAGTGTTCGGGTTCGTGTTAGAGTTAGGGTTAGGGTTAGGGGTTAGGGTTAAGGTTTGTGTTAGGGTTATGATTAGGGTTAGGGTTCGGGTTAGGGTTAGGGTTAGGGTTCAGGTTAGGGTTCGGTTTAGGGTTAGGGTTCGGGTGGGTTAGGGTTAGGTTTCCGGTTAGGGATCGGGTTAGGGTTCGGGTTAGGGTTCGGTTTAGGGTTATGGTTCGGGTTAGGGTTCGGGTTAGGGTTCGGGTTAGGGTTGGGGTTAGGGTTAGGGTTAGGGTTAGGTTTCGGTTTAGGGTTAGGTTTAGGGTTAGTGTTTGGGTTCGGGTTAGGGTTAGGGTTTGGGTTAGGTTTCGGAATAGGGTTAGGGTTAGGGTTCGGGATAGGGTTCGGGTTAGGTTTCGGGTTAGGGTTTGGGTTAGGGTTAGGGTTAGGGGTAGGGTTTGGGTTAGGCTTTGGGTTAGGTTTAGGGTTAGGTTTCGGGTTAGTGTTCGGGTTAGGGTTCGGGTTAGGGTTCGGGTTCGGGTTAGGGTTAGGGTTCGGGTTAGGGGTTAGTGTTAGAGTTCGGGTTAGGGTTAGGGTTAGGGTTAGTGTTAGGGTTCATGTTAGGGTTAGGGTTAGGTTTAGGGTTCGGGTTCGGGTTAGGGTTAGGGGTTAGTGTTCGGGTTCGTGTTAGGGTTAGGGTTAGGTTTCCGGTTAGGGTTAGGGTTTAGTGTTAGTGTTAGGGTTAGGGTTAGGTTTAGGAGGTAGGGTTACGGTTAGGTTTCGGGTTAGGGTTAGGGTTAGTGTTAGGGTTAGGGGTTAGGGTTCGGGTTAGGGTTAGGGTTCGGGTTAGGGTTAGGGTTAGGGTTATGGTTCGGTTTCAGGTTAGGGTAAGGATTAGGTTTAAGATTAGGGTTAGGGTTCGGATTAGGGTTAGGGGTAGAGTTCGGGTTAGGGTTCGGGTTCGGGTTAGGGTTAGGGTTAGGGTTAGGGTTCGGGTTATGGTTAGGGTTAGGGTTCGGGTTGGGTTTAGGGTTCGGGTTAGGGTTAGGGTTCGGGTAAGTGTTTTGGGTTAGGGTTAGGGTTAGGGTTCGGGTTAGGGTTCGGGTTAGGGTTCGGGTTGGGTTTAGGGTTCGAATTAGGGTTAGGGTTCGGGTTAGGGGTTAGTGTTAGGGTTCGGGTTAGTGTTAGGGTTAGGGTTAGGGTTAGGGTTCATGTTAGGGTTAGGTTTCGGGTTAGGGTTAGGGTTCGGGTTAGGGTTAGGGTTCGGGTTCGGGTTAGGGTTAGGGTTAGGGTTAGGGTTAGGTTTAGGGTTCGGGGTCGGGTTAGGGTTAGGGGTTAGTGTTCGGGTTCGGGTTAGGGTTAGGGTTAGGTTTCCGGTTAGGGTTAGGGTTTATTGTTAGTGTTAGGGTTAGGGTTAGGGTTAGGTTTAGGAGGTAGGGTTACGGTTAGGATTCGGGTTAGGGTTAGGTATAGTGTTAGGGTTAGGGGTTAGGGTTCGGGTTAGGGTTAGGGTTCGGGTTAGGGTTAGTGTTAGGGTTAGGGTTAGGGTTCGGTTTCGGGTTAGGGTAAGGATTAGGGTTAAGATTAGGGTTAGGGTTCGGATTAGGGTTAGGGGTAGATTTCGGGTTAGGGTTCGGGTTCGGGTTAGGGTTAGGGTTAGGGTTAGGGTTAGGGTTCGGGTTATGGTTAGGGTTAGCGTTAGGGGTTAGGGTTAGGGTAGGGTTCGGGTTAGGATTAGGGTTACGGTTAGGGTTATTGTTCGGGTTAGGGTTAGGGTTGGGTTCGGGTTAGGGTTAGGGTTAATGTTATGGTTAGGGTTAGGGTTCGGGTTACGGTTAGGGTTAGGGTTAGGTTTCGGGTTAGGGTTAGGGTTAGGGTTCGGGTTAGGGTTCGGGTTAGGGTTAGGGTTAGGGTTAGGGTTCGGGTTAGGGTTAGGGTTAGGGTTCGGGTTCGGGTTAGGTTTCGGGTTAGGGTTAGGGTTAGGGTTAGGGTTCGGGTTAGGTTTAGGGTTAGGGTTCGGTTTAGGGTTAGGGTTAGGGCTAGGTTTAGGGTTAGGGTTCGGGTTAGGGTTAGGGCTAGGTTTAGGGTTAGGGTTCGGTTTAGGGTTAGGTTTAGGGCTAGGTTTAGGGTTAGGGTTCGGTTTAGGGTTCGGGTTCGGTCTAGGGTTAGGGTTAGGGTTCGGGTTAGGGTTCGGGTTAGGGTTAGGGTTAGGGTTTGGGTTAGGGTTAGTGTTAGTGTTACGGTTAGGTTTAGGGTTAGGGTTAGGGTTCAGTTTAGGGTTAGTGTTAGGGTTAGGGTTCGGATTCGTGTTAGAGTTCGGGTTCGGGTTAGGGTTAGGGTTTGGTTTAGGGGTAGGTTTCGGGTTCATGTTAGGGTTAGGGTTCGGGTTAGGGTTAGGGTTCGGGTTAGGGTTAGGGTTCGGGTTAGGGTTAGGGTTCGGGTTAGGGTTAGGGTTAGTGTTAGTTTTAGGAGGTAGGGTTAGGGTTAGGGTTAGGGTTAGGGTTAGGGTTAGGGGTTAGGAAACGGGTTAGGGTTAGGGTTCGGGTTAGGGTTAGGGTTAGGTTTAGGGTTAGGGTTCGGGTTCGGGTTAGGGTTAGGGTTAGGGTTAAGATTAGGGTTAGGGTTAGGGTTAGGTTTAGGGTTCGGGTTATGGTTAGGGTTAGCGTTAGGGGTTTGGATTAGGGTAGGGTTCGGGTTAGGGTTAGGGTTACGGTTAGGGTTAGTGTTCGGTTTAGGGTTAGGGTTGGGTTCGGGTTAGGGTTAGGGTTAGGGTTATGGTTAGGGTTAGGGTTAGGGTTAGGGTTAGGGATAGGGTTCAGGTTAGGGTTAGGGTTAAGGTTAGGGTTAGGGTTAGGGTTAGGGTTAGGGTTAGGGTTAGTGTTCGCGTTAGGGTTCGGTTTAGGGGTCGGGTTAGGGTTAGGTTTAGGGTTCGGGTTAGGGTTAGGTTTAGGGTTAGGGTTCGTGTTAGGGTTATGGTTCGGGTTCGGGTTAGGGTTAGGTTTCGGGTTAGGGTTCGGGTTAGGGTTGGGGTTAGGCTTAGGGTTCGGGTTCGGGGTTAGGGTTATCGTTAGGGTTCGGGTTATGTTTCGGGTTAAGGTTAGGATTCGGGTTAGGGTTCGGGTTAGGGTTAGGTTTAGGGTTCGGGTTAGGGTTAGGTTTAGGGTTCGGGTTCGGGTTAGGGTTCGGTTTCCGGTTCGGGTTAGGGTTAGGGTTCGGGTTAGGGTTCGGGTTAGGGTTCGGTTTAGGGTTAGGGTTAGGGTTAGGGTTCGGGTTCGGGTTTAGGGTTATGGTTAGGTTTCGGGTTAGGGTTCGGTTTAGGTTTAGGATTCGGGTAAGGGGTTAGGGTTCGGGTTCGTGTTAGGGTTAGTGTTAGGGTTCCGGTTAAGGTTAGGTGTAGGGTTCGGTTTAGGGTTAGGGTTAGGGTTAGGGTTAGGGTTCATGTTAGGGTTAGGTTTAGTGTTCGGGTTAGGGTTCGGGTTAGGGTTAGGGTTAAGGTTAGGGTTAGGGTTCGGGTTAGGGTTAAGTTTCGGGTTAGGGTTAGGGTTAGGTTTAGTGTTAGGGTTCGGATTAGGGTTAGGGGTAGTGTTCGGGTTAGTGTTCGGGTTAGGGTTCGGGTTAGGGTTTGGGTTAGGTTTCGGGTTAGGGTTAGGGTTTCGTTTAGGGTTAGGGTTCGGGTTAGGGTTAGGGTTCCGGTTAGGGTTAGTGTTAGGGTTCGGGTTCAGGTTAGGGTTAGGGTTAGGGTTCGGGTTAGGGTTAGGGTTCGTGTTCGAGTTCGGGTTAGGGTTAGGGTTAGGGTTAGGTTTAGGCTTCGGGTTCGGGTTAGGGTTAGGGGTTAGGGTTCGGGTTCGGGTTAGTGTTAGGGTTAGGTTTCGGGTTAGGGTTAGGGATTAGTGTTAGTGTTAGGGTTAGGGTTAGGGTTAGGGTTAGGGTTCGGATTAGGGTTCAGTTAGGGTTATGGTTAGGGTTCGGGTTAGGGTTAGGGTTAGCGTTCGGGTTAGGGTTAGGGTTAGGGTTCAGGTTAAGTTTCGGGTTAGGGTTAGGGTTCGGATTAGGGTTCAGTTAGGGTTATGGTTAGGGTTCGGTTTAGGGTTAGGATTAGGGTTCGGGTTAGGGTTAGGGTTCGGGTTAGGGTTAGAGTTAGGGTTAGGGTTCGGGTTAGGGTTAGGGTTAGGGTTAGGTTTAGGGTACGTGTTAGGGTTCGGGTTAGGTGTCGGGTTAGGGTTAGTGTTAGGGTTCGTGTTAGGGTTAGGGTTAGGGTTAGGGTTAGGGTTCGGGTTAGGGTTCGGGTTCGGTTTAGGTTTAGGGTTAGGGTTTGTGTTAGGGTTAGATTTCGGGTTAGGGTTCGGGTTAGGGTTCGGGTTAGGGTTAGGGTTTGGGTTAGGGTTAGGGTTCGGGTTAGGGTTAGGGTTCCGGTTAGGGTTAGGGTTAGGGTTCGGGTTTGGGTCAGGGTTAGGGTTCGGTTTAGGGTTAGGGTTCGGGTTGGTGTTAGGGTTCGGGTTAGGGTTAGGGTTATGGTTCGGGTTAGGTTTAGGGTTCGGGTTCGGGTTCAGGTTAGGGTTAGGGTTCGGGTTAGATTTAGGCTTCGGGTTAGGGTTAGGATTAGGGTTCGGGTTAGGATTAGGGTTAGGGTTCGGGTTAGGGTTAGACTTCGGGTTAGGATTAGGGTTAGGGTTCGGGTTCGTGTACGGGTTAGTGTTAGGGTTAGGTTTCGGGTTAGGGTTAGCGTTCGGGTTAGGGTTAGGGTTCGGGTTCGGTTAGGGTTTGGGTTCGGGTTCGGGAAAGGGTTAGGGTTAGGTTTCGTGTTCGGATTAGGTTTAGGGTTAGGGTTAGGGTTCGGATTAGGGTTAGGGGTAAGGTTCGGTTTAGGTTTCGGGTTCGGGTTAGGGTTAGGGTTAGGGTTAGGGTGAGGGTTCGGTTTAGGGTTAGGTTTAGGGTTAAGGGTTAGGGTTAGGGTTAGTGTTCGGGTTCGTGTTAGAGTTAGGGTTAGGGTTAGGGGTTAGGGTTAAGGTTTATGTTAGGGTTATGGTTAGGGTTAGGGTTCGGGTTAGGGTTAGGGTTAGGTTTCGGGTTAGGGTTAGGGTTCGGGTTAGGGTTAGGGTTCGGGTTAGGGTTAGGGTTAGGGTTCCGGTTAGGGATCGGGTTAGGGTTCGTGTTAGGGTTCGGTTTAGGGTTATGGTTCGGGTTAGGGTTCGGGTTAGGGTTCGGGTTAGGGTTGGGGTTAGGGTTAGGGTTAGGGTTCATGTTAGGGTTAGGTTTCGGGTTAGGGTTCGGGTTAGGGTTAGGGTTAGGGTTAGGGTTAGGGGTAGGGTTCGGGTT
>JAVLSZ010000148.1:50000-70000 GCA_032313775.1 Urocyon cinereoargenteus
GGTAGTGTTCGGGTTAGTGTTCGGGTTAGGGTTCGGGTTAGGGTTTGGGTTAGGTTTCGGGTTAGGGTTAGGGTTTCGTTTAGGGTTAGGTTTCGGGTTAGGGTTAGGGTTCCGGTTAGGGTTAGTGTTAGGTTTCGGGTTCAGGTTAGGGTTAGGGTTAGTGTTCGGGTTAGGGTTAGGGTTCGGTTTCGATTCGGGTTAGGGTTAGGGTTAGGGTTAGGTTTAGGGTTCGGGTTCGGGTTAGGGTTAGGGGTTAGGGTTCGGGTTCGGGTTAGGGTTAGGGTTAGGTTTCGGGTTAGGGTTAGGGGTTAGTGTTAGTGTTAGGGTTAGGGTTAGGGTTAGGGTTAGGGTTCGGATTAGGGTTCAGTTAGGGTTATGGTTAGGGTTCGGTTTAGGGTTAGGGTTAGGGTTAGGGTTAGCGTTCGGGTTAGGGTTAGGGTTAGGGTTCAGGTTAAGTTTCGGGTTAGGGTTAGGGTTCGGGTTAGGGTTAGGGTTCGCGTTTGTGGTTGGGTTAGGGTTAGGTTTAGCGTTCGGGATAGGGTTAGGGTTAGGGTTAAGGTTCGGGTTAGGGTTAGGTTTCGGGTTAGGGTTAGGGTTCGGGTTCGGGTTCGGGTTAGGGTTAGGGTTCGGGTTCGGGTTAGGGTTAGGGTTCGGGTTAGGGTTCGGGTTCGGGTTCGGGTTAGGGTTAGGTTTAGGGTTAGGTTTAGGGTTAGGGTTCGGGTTCGGGTTTAGGGTTAGGGTTAGGGTTTGGGTTAGGTTTCGGGTTAGTTTTATGATTCGGGTAAGGGTTTAGGGTTCGGGTTCGGTTTGGGTTAGGGTTAGGGTTCCGGTTAAGGTTAGGGTTAGGGTTCGGGATAGGGTTAGGGTTAGGGTTAGGGTTAGGGTTCGGGTTAGGGTTAGGGTTAGGGTTCGGGTTAGGGTTCGGGTTAGGGTTAGGGTTAGGGTAAGGGTTAGGGTTCGGGTTAGGGTTAGGGTTCGGGTTCGGGTTAGGGTTAGGTTTAGGGTTAGGGTTAGGGTTCGGATTAGGGTTAGGGGTAGGGTTCGGGTTAGGGTTCGGGTTCGGGTTAGGGTTAGGGATAGGGTTAGGGTTAGGGTTCGGTTTAGGGTTATGGTTAGGGTTATGGTTCAGGTTAGGGTTCAGGTTAGGATTAGGTTAGGGTTAGGTTTCGGGTTAGGGTTAGGGTTAGGGTTAAGGTTCGGGTTAGGGTTAGGTTTAGGTTTAGGGTTAGGGTTAGGGTTAAGGATCGGGTTAGGGTTAGGGTTAAGGTTCGGGATAGGGTTAGAGTTTGGGTTAGGTTTCGGGTTAGGATTAGGGTTCGGGTTAGGGTTAGGGTTCGGGTTAGGGTTAGGGTTAGTGTTAGGGTTAGGTTTCGGGTTAGGGTTAGGGTTCGGGTTCGGGTTACGTTTAGGGTTAGGGTTAGGGTTAGTGTTAGGGTTAGGGTTCGGGTTCGGGTTAGGGTTCGGGTTAGGGTTAGGATTCGGGTAAGGTGTTATGGTTCGGGTTCGGGTTAGTGTTAGAGTTCGGGTTAAGGTTAGGTTTAGGGTTCGGGTTAGGGTTCAGGTTAGGGTTAGGGTTAGGGTTAGGGTTCCGGTTAGGGTTAGGGTTCGGGTTAGGGTTAGGGTTCGGGTTAGGGTTCGGATTAGGGTTAGGGGTAGGGTTCGTGTTAGGGTTCGGGTTCGGGTTAGGGTTAGGGTTAGCGTTAGGGTTCGGGTTAGGGTTAGGGTTAGGGTTAGGGTTAGGGGTTAGGGTTAGGGTTACCGTTTGGGTTAGGGTTAGGGTTAGGGTTAGGGTTCGGGTTCGGGTTAGGGTTAGTGTTAGGGTTAGGATTCGGGTTAGGGTTAGGGTTCGGGCTAGGGTTAGGGTTCGGGTTCGGGTTAGGGTTAGGGTTAGGGTTATGGTTCGGGTTAGGGTTAGGGTTCGGATTAGGGTTAGGGGTCGGGTTCGGGTTAGGTTTAGGGTTAGGTTTAGGGTTAGGGTTAGGGTTAGGGGTTAGGGTTAGGGTTACCGTTCGGGTTAGGTTTAGGGTTAGGGTTCGGATTAGGGTTAGGGGTAGGGTTCGGGTTGGGGTTCGGGTTCGGGTTAGGTTTAGGGTTAGGGTTAGGGTTAGGGTTCGGGTTAGGGTTAGGGTTAGGGTTAGGGTTAGGGGTTAGGGTTAGGGTTACCGTTCGGTTTAGGGTTAGGTTTAGGGTTAGGGTTAGGGTTCGGGATAGGGTTAGGGTTAGGGTTCGGGTTAGGGTTAGGGTTAGGGTTAGGGTTCGGGTTAGGGTTAGGGTTAGGTTTCGGGCTAGGGGTAGGGTTCGGGTTAGGGTTAGGGTTAGGGTTCGGGTTCGGGTTAGGGTTAGAGTTCCGGTTAAGTTTACGGTTAGGGTTCGGGTTAGGGTTAGGGTTAGGGTTCGGGTTCGGGTTAGGGTTAGTGTTAGGGTTAGGGTTCCGGTTAGGGTTAGGGTTCGGTTTAGGGTTAGGGTTCTCGTTCGTGTTAGGGTTAGAGTTTGGTTTAGGTTTCGGTTTAGGGTAAGGGTTCGGGTTCGGGTTAGGGTTCGGGTTAGGGTTAGGGTTAGGGTTAGGGTTCGGGTTCGGGTTTAGGGTTATGGTTAGGTTTCGGGTTAGGGTTCGGTTTAGGGTTAGGATTCGGGTAAGGGGTTAGGGTTCGGGTTCGTGTTAGGGTTAGTGTTAGGGTTCCGGTTAAGGTTAGGTGTAGGGTTCGGTAGGGTTAGGGTTAGTGTTAGGGTTCGGGTTAGGGTTAGGTTTAGTGTTCGGGTTAGGGTTCGGGTTAGGGTTAGGGTTAGGGTTAGGGTTAGGATTAGGATTCGGGTTAGGGTTAAGGTTTGGGTTAGGGTTAAGGTTAGGTTTAGGGTTAGGGTTCGGATTAGGGTTAGGGGTAGGGTTCGGGTTAGGGTTCGGTTTAGGGTTCGGGTTAGGGTTCGCGTTAGGTTTCGGGTTAGGATTAGGGTTTCGTTTAGGGTTAGGGTTCGGGTTAGGGTTAGGGTTCCGGTTAGGGTTAGTGTTAGGGTTCGGGTTCAGGTTAGGGTTAGGGTTAGGGTTCGGGTTAGTGTTAGGGTTCGGGTTCGAGTTCGGGTTAGGGTTAGGGTTAGGGTTAGGTTTAGGGTTCGGGTTCGGGTTAGGGTTAGGGGTTAGGGTTTGGGTTCGGGTTAGGGTTAGGGTTAGGTTTCGGGTTAGGGTTAGGGATTAGTGTTAGTGTTAGGGTTAGGGTTAGGGTTAGGGTTAGGGTTCGGATTAGGGTTCAGTTAGGGTTATGGTTAGGGTTCGGGTTAGGGTTAGGTTTAGGGTTAGGGTTAGGGTTAGCGTTCCGGTTAGGGTTAGGGTTAGGGTTCAGGTTAAGGTTCGGGTTAGGGTTAGGGTTCGGGTAAGGGTTAGGGTTCGCGTTAGGAGTTGGGTTAGGGTTAGGTTTAGCGTTCGGGATAGGGTTAGGGTTAGGGTTAAGGTTCGGGTTAGGGTTAGGTTTCGGGTTAGGGTTAGGGTTCGGGTTCGGTTTCGGGTTAGGGTTCGGGTTCGGGTTAGGGTTAGGGTTCGGGTTAGGGTTCGGGTTCGGGTTCGGGTTAGGGTTAGGGTTAGGGTTAGGTTTAGGGTTAGGGTTCGGGTTCGGGTTTAGGGTTAGGGTTAGGGTTTGGGTTAGGTTTCGGGTTAGGTTTATGATTCAGGTAAGGGTTTAGGGTTCGGGTTCGGTTTGGGTTAGGGTTAGGTTTAGGGTTCCGGTTAAGGTTAGGGTTAGGGTTCGGGATAAGGTTAGGGTTAGGGTTAGGGTTCGGGTTAGGGTTAGGGTTAGGGTTCGGGTTAGGGTTCGGTTTAGGGTTAGGGTTAGGTTAAGGGTTAGGGTTCGGGTTAGGGTTAGGGTTAGGGTTCTGGTTAGGGTTAGGGTTAGGGTTAGGGTTAGGGTTAGGGTTCGGATTAGGGTTAGGGGTAGGGTTCGGTTTAGGGTTCGGGTTCGGGTTAGGGTTAGTGATAGGGTTAGGGTTAGGGTTCGGGTTATGGTTAGGTTTAGGGTTAGGGTTAGTGGTTAGGGTTAGTGTTACCTTCGGGTTAGGGTTAGGTTTAGGGTTAGGGTTAGGGTTCGGGTTAGGGTTAGGGTTAGGATTAGAGTTCGTGTTTGGGGTTAGGGTTATGGTTCGGGTTAGGGTTAGGGTTAGGGTTCAGGTTAGGGTTCGGGTTAGGATTAGGTTAGGGTTAGGTTTCGGGTTAGGGTCAGGGTTAGGGTTAGGGTTCGGGTTAGAGTTAGGTTTAGGTTTAGGGTTAGGGTTAGGGTTAAGGATCGGGTTAGGGTTAGGGTTAAGGTTCGGGATAGGGTTAGAGTTTGGGTTAGGTTTCGGATTAGGGTTAGGGTTCAGGTAAGGCTTAGGGTTCGGGTTAGGGTTAGGGTTAGTGTTAGGGTTAGGTTTCGGATTAGGGTTAGGTTTCGGGTTCGGGTTACGGTTAGGGTTAGTGTTAGGGTTAGTGTTAGGGTTAGTGTTCGGGTTCGGGTTAGGGTTCGGGTTAGGGTTAGGATTCGGGTAAGGTGTTATGGTTCGGGTTCTGGTTAGGGTTAGAGTTCGAGTTAAGTTTAGGGTTAGGGTTCGGGTTAGGTTTCGGGTTAGTGTTAGGGTTAGGGTTAGGGTTCCGGTTAGGGTTAGGGTTCGGGTTAGGGTTAGGGTTCGGGTTAGGGTTCGGATTAGGGTTAGGGGTAGGTTTCGTGTTAGGGTTCGGGTTCGGGTTAGGTTTAGGGTTAGGGTTAGGGTTCGGGTTAGGGTTAGGGTTAGGGTTAGGGTTAGGGGTTAGGGTTAGGGTTACCGTTCGGGTTAGGGTTAGGGTTAGGGTTCGGGTTTGGGTTAGGGTTAGTGTTAGGGTTAGGATTCTGGTTAGGGTTAGGGTTCGGGTTAGGGTTAGGGTTCGGGTTCGGGTTAGGGTTAGGGTTAGGGTTATGGTTCGGGTTAGGGTTAGGGTTCGGGTTAGGGTTAGGGGATAGGGTTAGGGTTACCGTTCGGGTTAGGTTTAGGGTTAGGGTTCGGATTAGGGTTAGGGGTAGTGTTCGGGTTAGGGTTCGGGTTCGGGTTAGGTTTAGGGTTAGGGTTAGTGTTAGGGTTCGGGTTAGGGTTAGGGTTAGGGTTAGGGTTAGGGGTTAGGGTTAGGGTTGCCGTTCGGGTTAGGGTTAGGTTTAGGGTTAGGGTTCGGGTTAGGGTTAGGGTTAGGGTTAGGGTTAGGGTTAGGGTTAGGGTACGTGTTAGGGTTCATGTTAGGGGTCGGGTTAGGGTTAGGGTTAGGGTTCGGGTTAGGGTTAGGGTTAGGGTTAGGGTTAGGATTCGGGTTAGGGTTCGGGTTCGGGTTAGGGTTAGGGTTAGGGTTCGGGTTAGGGTTAGGTTTCGGGTTAGGGTTCGGGTTAGGGTTCGGGTTAGGGTTAGGGTTTGGGTTAGGGTTAGGGTTCGGTTTAGGGTTAGGGTTCCGGTTAGGGTTAGGGTTAGGGTTCGGGTTCGGGTTAGGGTTAGGGTTATGGTTCGGGTTAGGGTTTGGGTTAGGGTTAGGGTTAGGGGTAGGGTTCGGGTTAGGGTTTGGGTTAGGGTTAGGGTTAGGGTTCGGGTTAGGGTTCGGGTTAGGTTTCGGGTTAGGGTTAGGGTTAGGGTTAGGGTTAGGGTTCATGTTAGGGTTAGGTTTCGGGTTAGGGTTAGGGTTCGGGTTAGGGTTAGGGTTCGGGTTCGGGTTAGGGTTAGGGTTAGGGTTAGGGTTAGGTTTAGGGTTCGGGTTCGGGTTAGGGTTAGGGGTTAGGGTTCGGGTTCGGGTTAGGGTTAGGGTTAGGTTTCCGGTTAGGGTTAGGGTTTAGTGTTAGTGTTAGGGTTAGGGTTAGGGTTAGGTTTAGGGTTCGGATTAGGTTTCAGTTAGGGTTCGGTTTGGGGTTAGGTTTAGGGTTAGGGTTAGGGTTAGGGTTCGGATAAGGGTTAGTGTTAGGGTTCGGGTTAGGGTTCGGGTTCGGGTTAGGGTTAGGTTTAGTGTTCGGGTTAGGGTTAGGGTTAGGGTTAGTTTCCGGGTTAGTGTTCGGGTTATGGTTAGGGTTAGTGTTCGGGTTAGGGTTAGGGTTAGGGTTCGGGTTAGGGTTTGGGTTAGGTTTAGGGTTAGCGTTCGGGTTAGGGTTAGGGTTAGGTTTCGGGTTAGGGTTCGGGTTAGGGTTCGGGTTAGGGTTAGGGTTTGGGTTAGGGTTAGGGTTCGGGTTAGGGTTAGGGTTCGGTGAGGGTTAGGGTTAGGGTTCAGGTTCGGGTAAGTTTTAGTGTTAGGGTTAGGGTTCGGGTTAGGGTTAGGGTTCGGTTTAGGGGTAGGGTTCGGGTTCGTGTTAGCGTTAGGGTTCGGGTTAGTGTTCGGGTTAGGGTTAGGGTTCGGGTTACGGTTAGGGTTCGGGTTAGGGTTAGGGTTAGGTTTAGGAGGTAGGGTTAGGGTTAGGGTTCGGGTTAGTGTTAGGGTTAGGGTTAGGGTTAGTGTTCGGGTTAGGGTTAGGGTTTGGGTTAGGGTTAGGGTTCGGGTTTGGGTTAGGGTTAGGTTTATGAGGTAGGGTTAGGGTTAGGGTTCGGGTTAGGGTTAGGGTTAGGGTTAGGGTTAGGGTTAGGGGTTAGGGAACGGGTTAGGGTTAGGGTTCGGGTTAGGGTTAGGGTTAAGATTAGGGTTAGGGTTCGGATTAGGGTTAGGTTTAGGGTTCGGGTTAGGGTTCGGGTTCGGGTTAGGGTTACGGTTAGGGTTAGGGTTAGGGTTAGGGTTCGGGTTATGGTTAGGGTTAGCGTTAGGGGTTTGGATTAGGGTAGGGTTCGGGTTAGGGTTAGGGTTACGGTTAGGGATAGTGTTCGGGTTAGGGTTAGGGTTGGGTTCGGGTTAGGGTTAGGGTTAGGGTTAGGGTTAGGGTTAGGGTTAGGGATAGGGTTCAGGTTAGGATTAGGTTTAAGGTTCGTGTTAGGGTTAGGGTTAGGTTAGGGTTAGGGTTCGCGTTAGGGTTCGGTTTAGGGGTCGGGTTAGGGTTAGGTTTAGGGTTCGGGTTAGGGTTAGGTTTCGGGTTAGGGTTCGGGTTAGGGTTAGGGTTAGGGTTAGGGTTCGGGTTAGGGTTAGGGTTAGGGTTAGGGTTAGGGTTAGGGTAGGTTTCGGGTTAGGGTTCGGGTTCGGGTTCGGGTTAGGGTTAGGGTTAGGGTTCGGGTTAGGGTTAGGGTTAGGGTTAGGGTTAGGTTTCGGGTTAGGGTTACGGTTAGGGTTAGGGTACGTGTTAGGGTTCGGGTTAGGGGTCGGGTTCGGATTAGGGTTAGGGTTAGGTTTCCGGTTAGGGTTAGGGTTTAGTGTTAGTGTTAGGGTTAGAGTTAGGGTTAGGTTTAGGGTTCGGATTAGGTTTCAGTTAGGGTTAGGGTTAGGGTTCGGATTAGGGTTAGGGTTAGGGTTAGGGTTAGGGTTATGTTTCGGGTTAGGGTTAGGGTTCAGGTTAAGGTTCGGGTTAGGGTTAGGGTTAGGGTTAGGGTTCGGGTTAGGGTTAGGTTAGGGTTAGGGTTCGGGTTAGGGTTAGGGTTAGGGTTCGGGTTAAGTTTCGGGTTAGGGTTAGGGTTCGGGTTCGGGTTAGGGTTAGAGTTCGGGTTGGGGTTAGGGTTAGGGTTAAGGTTAGGGTTAGGGTTCGGATAAGGGTTAGGGTTAGGGTTCGGGTTAGGGTTCGGGTTCGGGTTAGGGTTAGGTTTAGTGTTCGGGTTAGGGTTAGGGTTAGGGTTAGTTTCCGGGTTAGTGTTCGGGTTATGGTTAGGGTTAGTGTTCGGGTTAGGGTTAGGGTTAGGGTTCGGGTTAGGGTTTGGGTTAGGTTTAGGGTTAGCGTTCGGGTTAGGGTTCGGGTTAGGGTTCGGGTTAGGGTTAGTTTTAGGGTTCGGGTTAGGGTTAGGGTTCGGATTAGGGTTGGGGTTATGGTTAGGATTAGGGTTCGGGGTGGGGTCGGGTTAGGGTTAGGGTTCGGGTTAGGGTTAGGGTTCGGTGAGGGTTAGGTTTAGGGTTAGAGTTAGGGTTAGGGTTAGGGTTCGGGTTAGGGTTAGGGTTAGGGATAGGGTTAGGGTTCGGGTTAGGGTTAGGGTTAGGTTTCGGGTTAGGTTTCGGGTTCGGGTTAGGGTTAGGGGTTAGTGTTCAGGTTAGGGTTAGGGTTAGGGTTCGGGTTAGGTTTCGGGTTAGGGTTAGGGTTAGGGTTCGGTTTAGGCTTAGGGTTAGGGTTCGTGTTCGGGTTAGGGTTCGGGTTAGGGTTAGGGTTAGGGTTCGGGTTAGGTTTAGGTTTCGGGTTAGGGTTAGGGTTAGGGTTAGGGTTCGGGTTAGGGTTAGGGTTAGGGTTAGGGTCCGTGTTAGGGTTCGGGTTAGGGGTCGGGTTAGGGTTAGGGTTAGGGTTCGGGTTATGGTTAGGGTTAGGGTTAGGGTTAGGTTTCGGGTAAGGGTTCGGGTTTGGGTTAGGGTTAGGGTTAGGGTTCGGGTTAGGGTTAGGTTTCGGGTTAGGGTTCGGGTTAGGGTTCGGGTTAGGGTTAGGGTTCGGGTTAGTGTTAGGGTTCGGGTTAGGGTTAGGGTTCGGGTTAGGGTTAGGGTTCGGGTTAGGGTTAGGGTTAGGTTTAAGAGGTAGGGTTATGGTTAGGATTCGGGTTTGGGTTAGGGTTAGGGTTAGGGTTAGGGGTTAGGGTTCGGGTTAGGGTTAGGGTTCGGGTTAGGGTTAGGGTTAGGGTTAGGGTTAGGGTTCGGTTTCGGGTTAGGGTAAGGATTAGGGTTAAGATTAGGGTTAGGGTTCGGATTAGGGTTAGGGGTAGAGTTCGGGTTAGGGTTCGGGTTCGGGTTAGGGTTAGGGTTAGGGTTAGGGTTAGGGTTCGGGTTATGGTTAGGGTTAGCCTTAGGGGTTAGGGTTAGGGTAGGGTTCGGGTTAGGGTTAGGGTTACGGTTAGGGTTAATGTTCGGGTTAGGGTTAGGTTTGGGTTCGGGTTAGGGTTAGGGTTAATGTTATGGTTAGGGTTAGGGTTCGGGTTACGGTTAGGGTTAGGGTTAGGTTTCGGGTTAGGGTTAGGGTTAGGGTTCGGGTTAGGGTTCGGGTTAGGGTTAGGGTTAGGGTTCGGGTTAGGTTTAGGGTTAGGGTTAGGGTTCGGTTTAGGGTTTGGGTTCAGGTTAGGGTTAGGGTTAGGGTTCGGGTTAGGGTTCGGGTTAGGGTTCGGGTTAGGGTTCGGGTGAGGGTTAGGGTTAGGGATCGGGTTAGGGTTCGGGTTAGGGTTAGGGTTAGGGTTCGGGTTAGGGTTAGGGTTAGGCTTAGGGTTCGGGTTAGGGTTAGGTTGAGGGTTAGCGTTCGGGTAAGGGTTCGGGTTAGGGTTAGGGTTAGGGTTAGGGTTAGGGTTAGGGTTAGGGTTCGGGTGAGGGTTCGGGTTAGGGTTAGGGTTAGGGTTAGGGTTCGGTTTAGGGTTAGGTGTTAGGGTTAGGGTTAGGGTTCGGGTTACGGTTAGGGTTAGGGTTAGGTTTCGGGTTAGGGTTAGGGTTAGGGTTCGGGTTAGGGTTCGGGTTAGGGTTAGGGTTAGGGTTCGGGTTAGGTTTAGGGTTAAGGTTAGGGTTCGGTTTAGGGTTTGGGTTCAGGTTAGGGTTAGGTTTAGGGTTCGGGTTAGGGTTCGGGTTAGGGTTCGGGTTAGGGTTAGGGTTAGGGTTCGGGTTAGGGTTAGGGTTAGGGTTAGGGTTCGGGTTAGGGTTAGGTTGAGGGTTAGCGTTCGGGTAAGGGTTCGGGTTAGGGTTAGGGTTAGGGTTAGGGTTAGGGTTAGGGTTAGGTTTCGGGTGAGGGTTCGGGTTAGGGTTAGGGTTAGGGTTAGGTTTCGGTTTAGGGTTAGGTGTTAGGGTTAGGGTTAGGGTTCGGGTTAGGGTTAGGGTTAGGGTTCGGGTTCGGGTTAGGGTTCGGGGTTAGGGTTAGGGTTAGGTTTCGGTTTAGGGTTAGGGTTCGGGTATCGTTAGGGTTCGGGTTAGAGTTTGGGTTTGGGTTAGGGTTAGGGTTAGGGTTCGGGTTCGGGTTAGGTTTAGGGTTAGGGTTCGGGTTAGGGTTCGGTTTAGGGTTAGAGTGAGTGTTAGCGTTCAGGTTAGGGTTCGGGTTAGGGTTCGGGTTAGGGTTAGGGTCAGGGTTAGGGTTCGGGTTAGGGTTTGGGGTTAGGGTTAGGGTTAGGGTTCGGGTTAGGGTTAGGGTTCAGGGTTAGGGTTAGTGTTAGGTTTAGGTTTAGGGTTAGGGTTCGGGTTAAGGTTAGGGTTAGTGTTAGGGTTAGGGTTAGGGTTCGTGTTAGGGTTAGGGTTAGGGTTAAGTTTAGGGTTAGGTTTCGGTTTCGAGTTAGGGTTAGGGTTCGGGTAAGGGTTAGGTTTAGGGTTAGGGTTAGGGTTAGGGTTCGGTTTCGAGTTAGGGTTAGGGTGCGGGTTAGGTTTAGGGATAGGGTTAGGGTTCGGGTTCGGGTTAGGGTTAGGGTTCGTGTTAGGGTTAGGGTTCGGGTTAGGGTTGGGGTTAGGGTTCGGGATAGGGTTCGTGTTCGGGTTAGGGTTACGGTTAGGGTTCGGGTTAGGGTTAGGGTTCGGGTTCGTGTTAGGGTTAGGGTTAGGGTTAGGTTCAGTGTTCGGGTTCGGGTTAGGGTTAGGGGTTAGGGTTCGGGTTCGGGTTAGGGTTAGGGTTAGGTTTCGGGTTAGGGTTAGCGGTTAGTGTTAAGGTTAGGGTTAGGGTTAGGGTTAGGGTTAGGGTTAGGGTTCGGATTAGTGTTAGGTTAGGGTTAGGGTTAGGGTTCGGGTTAGGGTTAGTGTTAGGGTTAGGGTTAGGTTTCGGGTTAGGGTTAGTGTTCGGGTTAGGGTTAGGGTTAGGGTTAGGGTTCGGGTTCGGGTTAGGGTTAGGGTTCGGGTTAAGGTTCGGGTTAGGGTTAGGGTTAGGGTTAGGGTTAGGGTTCGGGTTAGGGTTAGGGTTTGGGTTAGGGTTCGGGTTAGGCTTAGGGTTAGGTTTCGGGTTAGGGTTCGGGTTAGGGTTCGGGTTAGGGTTCGGGTTAGGGTTAGGGTAAGGGTTAGGGGTTAGTGTTCGTGTTATGTTTAGGGTTAGGGTTAGGGTTAGGGTTAGGGATTAGGGTTCGAGTTAGGGTTAGTGTTCGGGTTAGACTTAGGGTTAGGGTTCGGGTTAGGGTTCGGGTTAGGGTTCGGGTTAGGGTTCGGGTTAGGGTTCGGGTTCGGGTTAGGGTTAGGGTTAGGGTTAGGGTTCGGGTTAGGGTTAGGTTGAGGGTTAGCGTTCGGGTTAGGGTTCGGGTTAGGGTTAGGGTTAGGGTTAGGGTTCGGGTTAGGGTTAGGGTTAGGGTTAGGGTTCGGGATTAGGGTTAGTGTTAGGTTTAGGGTTAGGGTTCGGTTTAGGGTTAGGGTTAGGGTTCGGGTTAGGGTTAGGTTGAGGGTTAGCGTTCGGGTTAGGGTTCGGGTGAGGGTTCGGGTTAGGGTTAGGGTTAGGGTTAGGTTTCGGGTTAGGGTTAGGTGTTAGGGTTAGGGTTAGGGTTCGGGTTAGGGTTAGGATTCGGGTTCGGGTTCGGGTTAGGGTTCGGGGTTAGGGTTAGTGTTAGGTTTCTGGTTCGGGTTAGGGTTCGTGTTAGGGTTAGGGTTAGGGTTAAGTTTAGGGTTAGGGTTTGGGTTCGGGTTAGGGTTAGTGTTAGAGTTAGGGTTCGGGTTAGGGGTAGGTTTCGGGTTAGGGTTAGGGTTCGGGTTCGGTTTCGGGTTAGAGTTTGGGCTAGGGTTCGGGTTAGGGTTCGTGTTAGGGTTAGGGTTAGTGTTAAGTTTAGGGTTAGAGTTCGGGTTTGGGTTAGGGTTAGTGTTAGTGTTAGGGTTAGGGTTCGGGTTATGGTTAGGGTTCGGGTTCGGGTTAGGGTTAGTGTTAGGGTTAGGGTTAGGGTTCGGTTTAGGGTTCGGGTTCAGGTTAGGGTTAGGGTTAGGGTTCGGGTTAGGGTTCGTGTTAGGGTTAGGGTTAGGGTTCGGGTTAGGGTTACGGTTAGGGATCGGGTTAGGGTTCGGGTTAGGGTTAGGTTTAGGGTTAGGGTTCGGGTTAGGGTTCGGGTTCAGGTTAGCGTTAGGGGTTAGTGTTCACGTTAGGGTTAGGGTTAGGTTTCGGGTTAGGGTTCGGGTTAGGTTTAGGGTTAGCGTTCGTGTTAGGCTTAGTGTTAGGCTTCGGGTTCGGGTTAGGGTTAGGATTCGGGTTAGGGTTAGGGTTAGGGATCGGGTTAGGGTTAGGGTTCGGGTTAGGGTTAGAGTTAGGGTTAGGGTTCGGGTTAGGGTTAGGGTTAGGGTTAGGGTTAGGGTACGTGTTAGGGTTCGGTTTAGGTGTCGGATTAGGGTTAGGGTTAGGGTTCGGGTTAGGGTTAGGGTTAGGGTTAGGGTTAGGGTTCGGGTTAGGGTTCGGGTTCGGATTAGGGTTAGGGTTAGGGTTTGTGTTAGGGTTAGATTTCGGGTTAGGGTTCGGGTTAGGGTTCGGGTTAGGGTTAGGGTTTGGGTTAGGGTTAGGGTTCGGGTTAGGGTTAGGGTTCCGGTTAGGGTTAGGGTTAGGGTTCGGGTTCGGGTTAGTGTTAGGGTTCGGGTTAGGGTTAGGGTTCGGTTTAGGGTTAGGGTTTGGGTTAGGGTTAGGGTTAGGTTTAGGGTTCGGGTTAGGGTTTGGGTTAGGGTTAGTGTTAGTGTTACGGTTAGGGTTAGGGTTAGGGTTCGGGTTCAGTTTATGGTTAGTGTTAGGGTTAGGGTTCGGGTTCGTGTTAGGGTTCGGGTTCGGGTTAGGGTTAGGGTTCGTGTTCGGGTAAGTGTTAGTGTTAGGGTTAGGGTTCGGGTTAGGTTTAGGGTTCGGTTTAGGGGTAGGGTTCGGGTTCGTGTTAGCGTTAGGGTTCGGGTTAGTGTTCGGGTTAGGGTTAGGGTTCGGGTTAGGGTTAGGGTTCGGGTTAGGGTTAGGGTTAGGTTTAGGAGGTAGGGTTAGGGTTAGGGTTAGGGTTCGGGTTAGGGTTAGGGTTAGAGTTAGGGTTAGGGGTTAGGGAAAGGGTTAGGGTTAGGGTTCGGGTTAGGGTTAGGGTTAGGGTTAGGTTTAGGGTTAGGGTTCGGGTTCGGGTTAGGGTTAGGGTTAGCGTTAAGATTAGGGTTAGGGTTCGGATTAGGGTTAGGGGTAGGGTTCGGGTTAGGGTTCGTGTTCGGGTTAGGGTTAGGGTTAGGGTTAGTGTTAGGGTTAGGGTTAGGGTTCGGGTTATGGTTAGGGTTAGCGTTAGGTGTTTGGATTAGGGTAGGGTTCGGGTTAGGGTTAGGGTTACGGTTAGGGATAGTGTTCGGGTTAGGGTTAGGGTTGGGTTCGGTTTAGGGTTAGGGTTAGGGTTAGGGTTAGGGTTAGGGTTAGGGATAGGGTTCAGGTTAGGGTTAGGGTTAAGTTTCGGGTTAGGGTTAGGGTTAGGGTTAGGGTTAGGGTTCGCGTTAGGGTTCGGTTTAGGGGTTGGGTTAGGGTTACGTTTAGGGTTCGGGTTAGGGTTAGGTTTTGGGTTAGGGTTCGGGTTAGGGTTAGGGTTAGGGTTAGGGTTCGGGTTCGGGGTTAGGGTTATCATTAGGGTTCGGGTTGGGTTTCGGGTTAGGGTTAGGATTCGGGTTAGGGTTCGCGTTAGGGTTAGGTTTAGGGTTCGGGTTAGGGTTAGGGTTAGGGTTCGGGTTCGGGTTAGGGTTCGGTTTCGGGTTCGGGTTAGTGTTAGGGTTCGGGTTAGGGTTCGGGTTAGGGTTCGGTTTAGGGTTAGGGTTAGGGTTAGGGTTCGGGTTCGGGTTTAGGGTTATGGTTAGGTTTCGGGTTAGGGTTCGGTTTAGGGTTAGGATTCGGGTAAGGGGTTAGGGTTCGGGTTCGTGTTAGGGTTAGGGTTAGGTTTAGGTTTAGGGTTCGGATTAGGGTTAGGGGTAGGGTTCGGGTTAGGGTTCGGGTTAGGGTTCGGGTTAGGGTTCGGGTTAGGTTTCGGGTTAGGGTTAGGGTTTCGTTTAGGGTTAGGGTTCGGGTTAGGGTTAGGGTTCCGGTTAGGGTTAGTGTTAGGTTTCGGGTTCAGGTTAGGGTTAGGGTTAGGGTTCCGGTTAGGGTTAGGGTTCGGGTTCGGGTTCGGGTTAGGGTTAGGTTTAGGGTTAGGTTTAGGGTTCGGGTTCGGGTTAGGGTTAGGGGTTAGGGTTCGGGTTCGGGTTAAGGTTAGGGTTAGGTTTCGGGTTAGGGTTAGGGGTTAGTGTTAGTGTTAGTGTTAGGGTTAGGGTTAGGGTTAGGGTTCGGATTAGGGTTCAGTTAGGGTTATGGTTAGGGTTCGGGTTAGGGTTAGGGTTAGGGTTAGGGTTAGGGTTAGGTTTCAGGTTAAGGTTCGGGTTAGGGTTAGGGTTCGAGTTAGGGTTAGGGTTCGCGTTAGGGTTCCGGTTAGGGTTAGGTTTAGCGTTCGGGTTAGGGTTAGGGTTCGGGTTCGGGTTCAGGTTAGGGTTAGGGTTCGGGTTAGATTTAGGGTTCGGGTTAGGGTTAGGATTAGGGTTCGGGTTAGGGTTAGGGTTAGTGTTCGGGTTAGGGTTAGACTTCGGGTTAGGATTAGGGTTAGGGTTCGGGTTAGGGTTAGGGTTCGGGTTAGGGTTAGGGTTCGGGTTCGGGTTAGGGTTAGGGTTCGGGTTCGGGAAAGGGTTAGGGTTAGTGTTCGGGTTCGGATTAGGTTTAGGGTTAGGGTTAGGGTTCGGATTAGGGTTAGGGGTAAGGTTCGGGTTAGGTTTCGGGTTCGGGTTAGGGTTAGGGTTAGGGTAAGTGTGAGGGTTCGGTTTAGGGTTAGGGTTCGGGTTAAGGGTTAGGGTTAGGGTTAGGTTTCGGGTTCGGGTTAGGGTTAGGGTTAGGGTTAGGGGTTAGGGTTAGGGTTTGTGTTAGGGTTATGGTTAGGGTTAGGGTTCGGGTTAGTGTTCGGGTAGGGTTCCGGTTAGGGTTCGGGTTAGGGTTAGGGTTCGGGTTAGTTTTAGGGTTCGGGTTAGGGTTAGGGTTCGGGTTAGGGTTAGGGTTATGGTTAGGATTAGGGTTCGGGGTGGGGTCGGGTTAGGGTTAGGGTTCGGGTTAGGGTTAGGGTTCGGTGAGGGTTAGGTTTAGGGTTAGAGTTAGGGTTAGGGTTAGGGTTCGGGTTAGGGTTAGGGTTAGGGTTAGGGTTCGGGTTAGGGTTAGGGTTAGGTTTTGGGTTAGGGTTCGGGTTCGGGTTAGGGTTAGGGGTTAGTGTTCAGGTTAGGGTTAGGGTTAGGTTTCGGGTTAGGGTTAGGGTTAGGGTTCGGGTTAGGCTTAGGGTTAGGGTTCGTGTTCGGGTTAGGGTTCGGGTTAGGTTTAGGGTTAGGGTTCGGGTTAGGGTTAGGGTTCGGGTTAGGGTTAGGGTTAGGGTTAGGGTTCGGGTTAGGGTTAGGGTTAGGGTTAGGGTACGTGTTAGGGTTCGGGTTATGGGTTGGGTTAGGGTTAGGGTTAGGGTTCGGGTTAGGGTTAGGGTTAGGGTTAGGGTTAGGGTTAGGGGTTAGGGAACGGGTTAGGGTTAGGGTTCGGGTTAGGGTTAGGGTTAAGATTAGGGTTAGGGTTCGGATTAGGGTTAGGGGTAGGGTTCGGGTTAGGGTTCGGGTTCGGGTTAGGGTTACGGTTAGGGTTAGGGTTAGGGTTAGGGTTCGGGTTATGGTTAGGGTTAGCGTTAGGGGTTTGGATTAGGGTAGGGTTCGGGTTAGGGTTAGGGTTACGGTTAGGGATAGTGTTCGGGTTAGGGTTAGGGTTGGGTTCGGGTTAGGGTTAGGGTTAGGGTTAGGGTTAGGGTTAGGGTTAGGGATAGGGTTCAGGTTAGGATTAGGGTTAAGGTTCGTGTTAGGGTTAGGGTTAGGGTTAGGGTTAGGGTTCGCGTTAGGGTTCGGTTTAGGGGTCGGGTTAGGGTTAGGTTTAGGGTTCGGGTTAGGGTTAGGTTTCGGGTTAGGGTTCGGGTTAGGGTTAGGGTTAGGTTTAGGGTTCGGGTTAGGGTTAGGGTTAGGGTTAGGGTTAGGGTTAGGGTAGGTTTCGGGTTAGGGTTCGGGTTCGGGTTCGGGTTAGGGTTAGGGTTAGGGTTCGGGTTAGGGTTAGGGTTAGGGTTAGGGTTAGGTTTCGGGTTAGGGTTACGGTTAGGGTTAGGGTACGTGTTAGGGTTCGGGTTAGGGGTCGGGTTCGGATTAGGGTTAGGGTTAGGTTTCCGGTTAGGGTTAGGGTTTAGTGTTAGTGTTAGGGTTAGAGTTAGGGTTAGGTTTAGGGTTCGGATTAGGTTTCAGTTAGGGTTAGGGTTAGGGTTCGGATTAGGGTTAGGGTTAGGGTTAGGGTTAGGGTTATGTTTCGGGTTAGGGTTAGGGTTCAGGTTAAGGTTCGGGTTAGGGTTAGATTTAGGGTTAGGGTTCGGGTTAGGGTTAGGTTAGGGTTAGGGTTCGGGTTAGGGTTAGGGTTAGGGTTCGGGTTAAGTTTCGGGTTAGGGTTAGGGTTCGGGTTCGGGTTAGGGTTAGAGTTCGGGTTGGGGTTAGGGTTAGGGTTAAGGTTAGGGTTAGGTTTCGGATAAGGGTTAGGGTTAGGGTTCGGGTTAGGGTTCGGGTTCGGGTTAGGGTTAGGTTTAGTGTTCGGGTTAGGGTTAGGGTTAGGGTTAGTTTCCGGGTTAGTGTTCGGGTTATGGTTAGGGTTAGTGTTCGGGTTAGGGTTAGGGTTAGGGTTCGGGTTAGGGTTTGGGTTAGGTTTAGGGTTAGCGTTCGGGTTAGGGTTCGGGTTAGGGTTCGGGTTAGGGTTAGTTTTAGGGTTCGGGTTAGGGTTAGGGTTCGGATTAGGGTTGGGGTTATGGTTAGGATTAGGGTTCGGGGTGGGGTCGGGTTAGGGTTAGGGTTCGGGTTAGGGTTAGGGTTCGGTGAGGGTTAGGTTTAGGGTTAGAGTTAGGGTTAGGGTTAGGGTTCGGGTTAGGGTTAGGGTTAGGGATAGGGTTAGGGTTCGGGTTAGGGTTAGGGTTAGGTTTCGGGTTAGGTTTCGGGTTCGGGTTAGGGTTAGGGGTTAGTGTTCAGGTTAGGGTTAGGGTTAGGGTTCGGGTTAGGTTTCGGGTTAGGGTTAGGGTTAGGGTTCGGTTTAGGCTTAGGGTTAGGGTTCGTGTTCGGGTTAGGGTTCGGGTTAGGGTTAGGGTTAGGGTTCGGGTTAGGTTTAGGTTTCGGGTTAGGGTTAGGGTTAGGGTTAGGGTTCGGGTTAGGGTTAGGGTTAGGGTTAGGGTCCGTGTTAGGGTTCGGGTTAGGGGTCGGGTTAGGGTTAGGGTTAGGGTTCGGGTTATGGTTAGGGTTAGGGTTAGGGTTAGGTTTCGGGTAAGGGTTCGGGTTTGGGTTAGGGTTAGGGTTAGGGTTCGGGTTAGGGTTAGGTTTCGGGTTAGGGTTCGGGTTAGGGTTCGGGTTAGGGTTAGGGTTCGGGTTAGTGTTAGGGTTCGGGTTAGGGTTAGGGTTCGGGTTAGGGTTAGGGTTCGGGTTAGGGTTAGGGTTAGGTTTAAGAGGTAGGGTTATGGTTAGGATTCGGGTTAGGGTTAGGGTTAGGGTTAGGGTTAGGGGTTAGGGTTCGGGTTAGGGTTAGGGTTCGGGTTAGGGTTAGGGTTAGGGTTAGGGTTAGGGTTCGGTTTCGGGTTAGGGTAAGGATTAGGGTTAAGATTAGGGTTAGGGTTCGGATTAGGGTTAGGGGTAGAGTTCGGGTTAGGGTTCGGGTTCGGGTTAGGGTTAGGGTTAGGGTTAGGGTTAGGGTTCGGGTTATGGTTAGGGTTAGCCTTAGGGGTTAGGGTTAGGGTAGGGTTCGGGTTAGGGTTAGGGTTACGGTTAGGGTTAATGTTCGGGTTAGGGTTAGGTTTGGGTTCGGGTTAGGGTTAGGGTTAATGTTATGGTTAGGGTTAGGGTTCGGGTTACGGTTAGGGTTAGGGTTAGGTTTCGGGTTAGGGTTAGGGTTAGGGTTCGGGTTAGGGTTCGGGTTAGGGTTAGGGTTAGGGTTCGGGTTAGGTTTAGGGTTAGGGTTAGGGTTCGGTTTAGGGTTTGGGTTCAGGTTAGGGTTAGGGTTAGGGTTCGGGTTAGGGTTCGGGTTAGGGTTCGGGTTAGGGTTCGGGTGAGGGTTAGGGTTAGGGATCGGGTTAGGGTTCGGGTTAGGGTTAGGGTTAGGGTTCGGGTTAGGGTTAGGGTTAGGGTTAGGGTTCGGGTTAGGGTTAGGTTGAGGGTTAGCGTTCGGGTAAGGGTTCGGGTTAGGGTTAGGGTTAGGGTTAGGGTTAGGGTTAGGGTTTGGGTGAGCGTTCGGGTTAGGGTTAGGGTTAGGGTTAGGTTTCGGTTTAGGGTTAGGTGTTAGGGTTAGGGTTAGGGTTCGGGTTACGGTTAGGGTTAGGGTTAGGTTTCGGGTTAGGGTTAGGGTTAGGGTTCGGGTTAGGGTTCGGGTTAGGGTTAGGGTTAGGGTTCGGGTTAGGTTTAGGGTTAGGGTTAGGGTTCGGTTTAGGGTTTGGGTTCAGGTTAGGGTTAGGTTTAGGGTTCGGGTTAGGGTTCGGGTTAGGGTTCGGGTTAGGGTTCGGGTGAGGGTTAGGGTTAGGGATCGGGTTAGGGTTCGGGTTAGGGTTAGGGTTAGGGTTCGGGTTAGGGTTAGGGTTAGGGTTAGGGTTCGGGTTAGGGTTAGGTTGAGGGTTAGCGTTCGGGTAAGGGTTCGGGTTAGGGTTAGGGTTAGGGTTAGGGTTAGGGTTAGGGTTAGGGTTCGGGTGAGGGTTCGGGTTAGGGTTAGGGTTAGGGTTAGGTTTCGGTTTAGGGTTAGGTGTTAGGGTTAGGGTTAGGGTTCGGGTTAGGGTTAGGGTTAGGGTTCGTGTTCGGGTTAGGGTTCGGGGTTAGGGTTAGGGTTAGGGTTCGGTTTATGGTTAGGGTTCGGGTATCGTTAGGGTTCGGGTTAGAGTTCGGGTTTGGGTTAGGGTTAGGGTTAGGGTTCGGGTTCGGGTTAGGTTTAGGGTTAGGGTTCGGGTTAGGGTTCGGTTTAGGGTTAGAGTGAGTGTTAGCGTTCAGGTTAGGGTTCGGGTTAGGGTTCGGGTTAGGGTTAGGGTCAGGGTTAGGGTTCGGGTTAGGGTTTGGGGTTAGGGTTAGGGTTAGGGTTCGGGTTAGGGTTAGGCTTCAGGGTTAGGGTTAGTGTTAGGTTTAGGTTTAGGGTTAGGGTTCGGGTTAAGGTTAGGGTTAGTGTTAGGGTTAGGGTTAGGGTTCGTGTTAGGGTTAGGGTTAGGGTTAAGTTTAGGGTTAGGTTTCGGGTTCGAGTTAGGGTTAGGGTTCGGGTAAGGGTTAGGTTTAGGGTTAGGGTTAGGGTTAGGGTTCGGTTTCGAGTTAGGGTTAGGGTGCGGGTTAGGTTTAGGGATAGGGTTAGGGTTCGGGTTCGGGTTAGGGTTAGGGTTCGTGTTAGGGTTAGGGTTCGGGTTAGGGTTGGGGTTAGGGTTCGGGATAGGGTTCGTGTTCGGGTTAGGGTTACGGTTAGGGTTCGGGTTAGGGTTAGGGTTCGGGTTCGTGTTAGGGTTAGGGTTAGGGTTAGGTTCAGTGTTCGGGTTCGTGTTAGGGTTAGGGGTTAGGGTTCGGGTTCGGGTTAGGGTTAGGGTTAGGTTTCGGGTTAGGGTTAGCGGTTAGTGTTAAGGTTAGGGTTAGGGTTAGGGTTAGGGTTAGGGTTAGGGTTCGGATTAGTGTTAGGTTAGGGTTAGGGTTAGGGTTCGGGTTAGGGTTAGTGTTAGGGTTAGGGTTAGGTTTCGGGTTAGGGTTAGTGTTCGGGTTAGGGTTAGGGTTAGGGTTAGGGTTCGGGTTCGGGTTAGGGTTAGGGTTCGGGGTAAGGTTCGGGTTAGGGTTAGGGTTAGGGTTAGGGTTAGGGTTCGGGTTAGGGTTAGGGTTTGGGTTAGGGTTCGGGTTAGGCTTAGGGTTAGGTTTCGGGTTAGGGTTCGGGTTAGGGTTCGGGTTAGGGTTCGGGTTAGGGTTAGGGTAAGGGTTAGTGGTTAGTGTTCGTGTTATGTTTAGGGTTAGGTTTAGGGTT
>JAVLSZ010000148.1:75000-187500 GCA_032313775.1 Urocyon cinereoargenteus
GGGTTACCGTTCGGGTTAGGGTTAGGTTTAGGGTTAGGGTTAGGGTTCGGGATAGGGTTAGGGTTAGGGTTCGGGTTAGGGTTAGGGTTAGGGTTAGGATTAGGGTTAGGGTTCGGGTTAGGGTTAGGGTTAGGGTTCGGGTTAGGGTTAGGGTTCGGGTTAGGGTTAGGGTTAGGGTTCGGGTTCGATTTAGGGTTAGGGTTCCGGTTAAGGTTACGGTTAGGGTTCGGGTTAGGGTTAGGGTTAGGGTTCGGGTTCGGGTTCGGGTTAGTGTTAGGGTTAGGGTTAGGGTTAGGGTTAGGGTTAGGGTTCGGTTTAGGGTTAGGTTTCTGGTTCGTGTTAGGGTTAGAGTTTGGTTTAGGTTTCGGTTTAGGGTAAGGGTTCGGGTTAGGGTTAGGGTTCGGGTTAGGGTTAGGGTTAGTGTTAGGGTTAGGGTTCGGGTTAGGGTTAGGGTTCGGGTTCGGGTTACGGTTTGGGTTAGGGTTAGGTTTCGGTTTCAGGTTAGTTTTAGGGTTAGGGTTAGGGTTAGGGTCAGGGTTCGGGTTAGGGTTAGGGTTATGGTTAGGGTTCGGGTTAGGGTTAGGTTTAGTGTTCGGTTTAGGGTTCGGGTTAGGGTTCGTGTTAGGGTTCGGGTTAGGGTTAGGGTTAGGGTTAGGGTTAGGGTTCGGGTTCGGGTTAGGGTTAGGGTTAGGGTTCAGGTTAGGGTTAGGGTTCGGGTTAGGTTTCGGGTTAGGGTTCGTTTTAGGGTTAGGGTTTGGGTTAGGGTTAGGGTTAGGGTTCGGGTTAGGGTTAGGGTTCCGGTTAGGGTTAGGGTTAGGGTTCGGTTTCGGGTTAGGGTTAGGGTTCGTGTTAGTGTTAGTGTTCGAGTTAGGGTTAGGGTTCGGTTTAGGGTTAAGGTTAGGGTTAGGGTTAGGGTTCGCGTCAGGGTTAGGGTTAGTGTTATGGTTAGGGTTGGGGTTAGGGTTCGGGTTAGGGTTAGGGTTAGGGTTAGGGTTCGGGTTAGGGTTAGGGTTAGGGTTCGGGTTAGGGTTCAGGTTAGGGTAGGTTTAGGGTTAGGGTTCGGGTTAGGGTTAGGGTTAGGGTTCGGTTTAGGGTTAGGGTTAGGGTTAGGGTTTGGGTTAGGGTTCGGGTTAGGGTTAGGTTTAAGGTTCGGGTTAGGGTTAGGGTTAGGGTTAGTGTTCGTGTTAGGGTTCGGGTTAGGGGTCGGTTTAGGGTTAGGGTAAGGGTTCGGGTTAGGGTTAGGGTTAGGGTTAGGGTTCAGTTTAGGGTTAGGGTTCGGGTTAGTGTTAGGGTTAGGGTTCAGGTTCGATTTAGGGTTAGAGTTCGGGTTCGGATTAGGGTTAGGGTTCGGATTAGGTTTCGGGTTAGGGTTAGGGTTAGGGTTAGGGTTCAGGTTCGGGGTTAGGGTTATGGTTAGGGTTCGGGTTAGGGTTCGGGTTAGGGTTAGGGTTCGGGTAAGGGGTTAGGGTTCGGGTTCGGGTTCAGGTTAGGGTTAGGGTTAGGGTTCCGGTTAAGGTTAGGGTTAGGGTTCGGTTTAGGTTTAGGGATAGGTTTAGGGTTAGGGTTCGGGTTAGGGTTAGGGTTAGTGTTCGGGTTAGGGTTCGGGTTAGGGTTACGTTTAGGGTTAGGGTTAGGGTTCGGGTTAGGGTTAAGGTTCGGGTTAGAGTTCGGGTTAGGGTTAGGGTTAGGAGTTAGGGTTAGGGTTACCGTTCGTGTTAGGGTTAGGGTTAGGGTTAGGGTTCGGGTTAGGGTTAGGGTTAGGGTTAGGGGCAGGGTTAGGGTTAGGGTTCGGGTTAAGGTTAGGGTTAGGGTTCAGGTTAGGGTTCAGGTTAGGGTTAGGTTTAGGGTTAGGGTTCGGGTTAGGGTCAGGGTTAGGGTTAGGGTTCGGGTTAGGGTTAGGTTTAGGTTTAGGGTTAGGGTTAGGTTTAAGGTTCGGGGTAGGGTTAGGGTTAAGATTCGGGTTAGGGTTAGGGTTAGGATTAGGGTTAGGGTTCGCGTTAGGGTTTGGGTTAGGTGTCGGGTTAGGGTTAGGGTTAGGGTTCGGTTTAGGGTTACGGTTAGGTCAGGGTTCGGGTTAGGGTTAGGGTTAGGGTTAGGGTTAGGGTTCGGGTTCGGGTTAGGATTAGGGTTCGGGTTAGGGTTCGGGTTAGGGTTAGGATTCGGGTAAGGTGTTAGGGTTCGGGTTCGTGGTAGGGTTAGTGTTAGGGTTCCGGTTAAGGTTAGGGTTAGGGTTCAGGTTAGGGTTAGGGTTAGGGTTAGGGTTTAGGGTTCGGGTTAGGGTTAGTGTTAGGGTTAGTGTTAGGATTAGGGTTAGGGTTCGGGTTCGGGTTAGGGTTAGGGTTAGGCTTAGGGTTAAGGTTAGGGTTAGGGTTCGGATTAGGGTTAGGGGTAGGGTTCGGGTTAGGGTTCGGGTTCGGGTTAGGTTTAGGTTTAGGGTTAGAGTTCGGGTTATGGTTAGGTTTAGGGTTAGGGTTTAGGGTTAGGGTTATGTTTCGGGTTAGGGTTAGGGTTACGGTTAGGGTTAGGGTGCGGGTTAGGGTTATGGATAGGTTTCGGGTTAGGGTTAGGTTTAGGGTTATGGTTAGGGTTAGGGTTCGGGTTAGGGTTAGGGTTAGGGTTAGGGTTCGGGTTAGGGTTAGGGTTAGGGTTCGGGTTAGGGTTCAGGTTAGGGTTAGGGTTAGGGTTAGGGTTCAGGTTAGGGTTAGGGTAAGGGTTCGGTTTAGGGTTAGGGTTAGGGTTAGGGTTTGGGTTAGGGTTCGGGTTAGTGTTAGGTTTAAGGTTCGGGTTAGGGTTCGGGTTAGGGTTAGGGTTAGGGTTCGCGTTATGGTTCGGGTTAAGGGTCGGTTTAGGGTTAGGGTTAGGGTTCGGGTTAGGGTTAGGGTTAGGGTTAGTGTTCAGGTTAAGGTTAGGGTTCGGGTTAGTGTTAGGGTTAGGGTTCGGGTTCGGTTTAGGGTTAGACTTCGGGTTCGGGTTAGGGTTAGGGTTCGGGTTAGGGTTCGGTTTAGGGTTAGGGTTAGGGTTAGGGTTCAGGTTCGGGGTTTGGTTTATGGTTAGGGTTCGGGTTAGGGTTCGGGTTAGGGTTAGGGTTCGGGTAAGGGGTTAGGGTTCGGGTTCGGGTTCGGGTTAGGGTTAGGGTTATGGTTCCGGTTAAGGTTAGGGTTAGGGTTCGGTTTAGGTTTAGGGTTAGGGATAGGGTTAGGGTTCGGGTTAGGGTTAGGGTTACTGTTCGGGTTAGGGTTCGGGATAGGGTTACTGTTAGGGTTAGGGTTAGGGTTCGGGTTAGGGTTAAGGTTCGGGTTAGTGTTCGGGTTAGGTTTAGGGTTAGGGGTTAGGGTTAGGTTTACCGTTCGTGTTAGGGTTAGGGTTAGGGTTAGGATTCGGGTTAGGGTTAGGTTTAGGGTTCGGGTTAGGGTTAGGGTTAGGGTTAGGGTTCGGGTTAGGGACAGGGTTAGGGTTAGGGTTCGGGTTAGGGTTAGGGTTAGGGTTCAGGTTAGGGTTCAGGTTAGGGTTAGGTTTAGGGTTAGGGTTCGGGTTAGGGTTAGGGTTAGGGTTAGGGTTCGGGTTAGGGTTAGGTTTAGGTTTAGGTTTAGGGTTAGGTTTAAGGTTCGGGGTAGGGTTAGGGTTAAGATTCGGGTTAGGGTTAGGGTTAGGGTTAGGGTTAGGGTTCGCGTTAGGGTTCGGGTTAGGTGTCGGGTTAGGGTTAGGGTTAGGGTTCGGGTTCGGGTTAGGATTAGGGTTCGGGTTAGGGTTCGGGTTAGGGTTAGGATTCGGGTAAGGGGTTAGGGTTCGGGTTCGTGGTAGGCTTAGGGTTAGGGTTCCGGTTAAGTTTAGGGTTAGGGTTCAAGTTAGGGTTAGGGTTAGTGTTCGGGTTCATGTTAGGGTTAGTGTTAGGGTTAGGGTTCGTGTTAGGTTTAGGGTTCGGGTTAGGGTTAGGGTTCGCGTTCGGATTAGGTTTAGAGTTTGGGTTAGGGTTCGGGTTAGGGTTAGGGTTCAGGTTGGGGATAGGGTTCGGGTTAGGGTTAGGGTTAGTGTTAGGATTAGTGTTCGGGTTAGGGTTAGGGTTCGGGTTCGGGTTACGGTTAGGGTTAGGGTTAGGGTTCAGTTTCGGGTTAGGGTTAGGGTTAGGGTTAGGGTTAGGGTTATGGTCAGGGTTCGGGTTAGGGTTAGGGTTAGGGTTAGGGTTAGGGTTCGGGTTAGGGTTAGGGTTAGGTTTAGGGTTAGGGGTTAGGGTTAGGGTTACCGTTCGGGTTAGGGTTTGGGTTAGGGTTAGGTTTCGGGTTCAGGTTAGGGATAGTGTTAGGGTTAGGATTCGGGTTAGGGTTAGGGTTCGCGTTAGGGTTAGGGTTCGGGTTCGGGTTAGGGTTAGGGTTAGCGTTATGGTTCGGGTTAGGGTTAGGGTTCGGGTTAGGGTTAGGGGTCGGGTTCGGGTTAGGATTAGGGTTAGGGTTAGGGTTAGGGTTAGGGTTAGGGGTTAGGGTTAGGGTTACCGTTCGGGTTAGGTTTAGGGTTAGGGTTCGGATTAGGGTTAGGGGTAGGGTTCGGGTTAGGGTTCGAGTTCGGGTTAGGTTTATGGTTAGGGTTAGGGTTAGGGTTCGGGTTAGGGTTAGGGTTAGGGGTTAGGGTTAGGGTTACCTTTCGGTTTAGGGTTAGGTTTAGGGTTAGGGTTCGGGTTCGGGATAGGGTTAGGGTTAGGGTTCGGGTTAGGGTTAGGGTTAGGGTTAGGGTTAGGGTTAGGGTTCCGGTTAGGTTTAGAGTTAGGGTTCGGGTTAGGGATAGGGTTCGGGTTAGGGTTAGGGTTAGGGTTCGGGTTCGGTTTAGGGTTAGGGTTCCGGTTAAGGTTACGGTTAGGGTTCGGGTTAGGGTTAGGGTTAGGGTTCGGGTTCGGGTTAGGGTTAGTGTTAGGGTTAGGGTTCGGGTTAGGGTTTGGGTTCGGTTTAGGGTTAGGGTTCTGGTTCGTGTTAGGGTTAGAGTTTGGTTTAGGTTTCGGTTCAGGGTTAGGGTTCGGGTTAGGGTTAGGGTTCGGGTTAGGGTTAGGGTTAGTGTTAGGGTTAGGGTTCGGGTTAGGGTTAGGGTTCGGTTCGGGTTACGGTTTGGGTTAGGTTTAGGTTTCGGTTTCGGGTTAGTTTTAGGGTTAGGGTTAGGGTTAGGGTCAGGGTTCGGGTTAGGGTTAGGGTTATGGTTAGGGTTCGGGTTAGGGTTAGGTTTAGTGTTCGGTTTAGGGTTCGGGTTAGGGTTCGGGTTATGGTTCGGGTTAGGGTTAGGGTTAGGTTTAGGGTTAGGGTTCGGGTTAGGGTTAGGGTTAGGTTTAGGGTTCGGGTAAGTGTTAGGGTTCAGGTTAGGTTTCGGGTTAGGGTTCGTGTTAGGGTTAGGGTTTGGGTTAGGGTTAGGGTTAGGGTTCGGGTTAGGGTTAGGGTTCCGGTTAGGGTTAGGGTTAGGGTTCGGTTTCGGGTTATGGTTAGGGTTCGGGTTAGTGTTAGTGTTCGAGTTAGGGTTAGGGTTCGGGTTAGGGTTAAGTTTAGGGTTAGGGTTAGGGTTCGCGTCAGGGTTAGGGTTAGTGTTATGGTTAGGGTTGGGGTTAGGTTTCGGGTTCGGTTTAGTGTTATTGTTAGGGTTAGGGTTCCGGTTCGGGTTAGGGTTCGGGTTCGGGTTATGGTTAGGGTTCGGGTTCGGTTTAGGGTTAGTGTTAGGGTTAGGGTTCGTGTTAGGGTTAGGGTTCTGGTTAGGGGTAGGGTTCGGGTTCGGGTTAGGGTTAGGGTTCGGGTTAGGTTTCCGGTTAGGTTTAGGGTTCGGGTTAGGGCTAGGGTTCGGGTTAGGGTTAGGGTTAGGTTTAGGAGGTAGGGTTAGGGTTAGGGTTCGGGTTAGGGTTAGGGTTAGGGTTAGGGTTAGGGGTTAGGCTTTGGGTTAGGGTTAGTGTTAGGGTTAGTGTTAGGATTAGGGTTAGGTTTTGGGTTCGGGTTAGGGTTAGGTTTAGGGTTAAGGTTAGGGTTAGGGTTCGGATTAGGGTTAGGGGTAGGGTTCGGATTAGGGTTCGGGTTCGGGTTAGGGTTAGGGTTCGGGTTCGGGTTACGGTTAGGGTTAGGGTTAGGGTTAGGGGTTAGGGTTAGGGTTACCGTTCGGGTTAGGGTTAGGGTTAGGGTTAGGTTTCGGTTTCGTGTTAGGGATAGTGTTAGGGTTAGGATTCGGGTTAGGGTTAGGGTTCGGGTTAGGGTTAGGGTTCGGGTTCGGGTTAGGGTTAGGGTTCGGGTTAGGGTTAGGGGTCGGTTTCGGGTTAGGTTTAGGGTTAGGGTTAGGGTTAGGGGTTAGGGTTAGGGTTACCGTTCGGGTTAGGTTTAGGGTTAGGGTTCGAATTAGGGTTAGGGGTAGGGTTCGGGTTAGGGTTCGAGTTCGGGTTAGGTTTATGGTTAGGGTTAGGGTTAGGGTTCGGGTTAGGGTTAGGGTTAGGGTTAGGGGTTAGGGTTAGGGTTACCGTTCGGGTTAGGGTTAGGTTTAGGGTTTTGGTTAGGGTTCGGGATAGGGTTAGGGTTAGGGTTCGGGTTAGGGTTAGGGTTAGGGTTAGGGTTAGGGTTAGGGTTAGGGTTCGGGTTAGGGTTAGGGTTAGGGTTCGGGTTAGGGTTAGGGTTCGGGTTAGGGTTAGGGTTAGGGTTCAGGTTCGGTTTAGGGTTAGGGTTCCGGTTAAGGTTACGGTTAGGGTTCGGGTTAGGGTTAGGGTTAGGGTTCGGGTTCGGGTTAGGGTTAGTGTTAGGGTTAGGGTTCGGGTTAGGGTTTGGGTTCGGTTTAGGGTTAGGGTTCTGGTTCGTGTTAGGGTTAGAGTTTGGTTTAGGTTTCGGGTTAGGGTAAGGGTTCGGGTTAGGGTTAGGGTTCGGGTTAGGGTTAGGGTTAGTGTTAGGGTTAGAGTTCGGGTTAGGGTTAGGGTTCGGGTTCGGGTTACGGTTTGGGTTAGGGTTAGGTTTCGGTTTCGGGTTAGTTTTAGGGTTAGGGTTAGGGTTAGGGTTAGGGTCAGGGTTCGGGTTAGGGTTAGGGTTATGGTTAGGGTTCGGGTTAGGGTTAGGTTTAGTGTTCGGTTTAGGGTTCGGGTTAGGGTTCGGGTTATGTTTCGGGTTAGGGTTAGGGTGAGGGTTAGGGTTAGGGTTAGGGTTAGGGTTCGGGTTAGGGTTAGGGTGAGGGTTAGGTTTCGGGTAAGGGTTAGGGTTCGGGTTAGGTTTCGGGTTAGGGTTCGTGTTAGGGTTAGGGTTTGGGTTAGGGTTAGGGTTAGGGTTCGGGTTAGGGTTATGGTTCCGGTTAGGGTTAGGGTTAGGGTTCGGTTTAGTGTTATTGTTAGTGTTAGGGTTCCGGTTCGGGTTAGGGATCGGGTTCGGGTTAGGGTTAGGGATCGGGTTCGGTTTAGGGTTAGTGTTAGGGTTAGGGTTCGTGTTAGGGTTAGGGTTCGGGTTAGGGGTAGGGTTCGGGTTCGGGTTAGGGTTAGGGTTCGGGTTAGGTTTCCGGTTAGGTTTAGGGTTCGGGTTAGGGCTAGGGTTCGGGTTAGGGTTAGGGTTAGGTTTAGGAGGTAGGGTTAGGGTTAGGTTTCGGGTTAGGGTTAGGGTTAGGGTTAGGGTTAGGGGTTAGGCTTCGGGTTAGGGTTAGTGTTAGGGTTATTGTTAGGATTAGGGTTAGTGTTTGGGTTCGGGTTAGGGTTAGGTTTAGGGTTAAGGTTAGGGTTAGGGTTCGGATTAGGGTTAGGGGTAGGGTTCGGATTAGGGTTCGGGTTCTGGTTAGGGTTAGGGTTACGGTTAGGGTTAGGTTGCGGGTTAGGGTTATGGTTAGGTTTCGGGTTAGGGTAAGGTTTAGGGTTATAGTTAGGGTTAGGTTTCGGGTTAGGGTTAGGGTTAGGGTTAGGGTTCGGGTTAGGGTTAGAGATAGGGTTCGGGTTAGGATTCAGGTTAGGGTTAGGTTTAGGGTTAGGGTTCGAGTTAGGGTCAGGGTTAGGGTTCGGTTTAGGGTTAGGGTTAGGGTTAGGGTTTGGGTTAGGGTTCGGGTTAGGGTTAGGTTTAAGGTTCGGGTTAGGGTTAGGGTTAGGGTTAGGGTTCGGGTTAGTGTTAGGGTTAGGGTTCGGGTTCGGCTTAGGGTTAGAGTTCGGGTTCGGGTTAGGGTTAGGGTTCTGGTTAGGGTTCGGGTTAGGGTTAGTGTTAGGGTTCAGGTTCGGGGTTAGGGTTATGGTTAGGGTTCGGGTTAGGGTTCGGGTTAGGGTTAGGGTTCGGGTAAGGGGTTAGGGTTCGGGTTCGGGTTCGGGTTAGGGTTAGGGTTAGGGTTCCGGTTAAGTTTAGGGTTAGGGTTCGGTTTAGGTTTAGGGTTAGGGTTAGGGTTAGGGTTCGGGTTAGGGTTAGGGTTAGGGTTCGGGTTAGGTTTCGGGTTAGGGTTAGGGTTAGGGTTAGGTTTTGGGTTCGGGTTAGGGTTAAGGTTCGGGTTAGGGTTCGGGTTAGGGTTAGGGTTAGGGGTTAGGGTTAGGGTTACCTTTGTGTTAGGGTTAGGGTTAGGGTTAGGGTTAGGGTTAGGGTTAGGGTTCGGGTTAGGGTTAGGTTTAGGGTTCGGGTTAGGGTTAGGGTTAGGGTTAGGGTTAGGGTTCGGGTTAGGGGCAGGGTTAGGGTTAGGGTTCGGGTTAGGGTTAGGGTTAGGGTTCAGGTTAGGGTTCAGGTTAGGGTTAGGTTTAGGGTTAGGGTTCGGGTTAGGGTTAGGGTTAGGGTTAGGGTTCGGGTTAGGGTTAGGTTTAGGTTTAGGGTTAGGGTTAGGTTTAAGGTTCGGGGTAGGGTTAGGGTTAAGATTCGGGTTAGGGTTAGGGTTAGGGTTAGGGTTAGGGTTAGGGTTCGCGTTAGGGTTCGGGTGAGGTGTCGGGTTAGGGTTAGGGTTAGGGTTCTGTTTAGGGTTACGGTTAGGTCAGGGTTCGGGTTAGGGTTAGGGTTAGGGTTAGGGTTCGGGTTCGGGTTAGGGTTAGGGTTCGGGTTAGGGTTCGGGTTAGGGTTATGATTCGGGTAAGGGGTTAGGGTTAGGTTTAGGGGTTAGGGTTAGGTTACCGTTCGGGTTCGGGTTAGGGTTAGGGTTAGGGTTAGGTTTAGGGTTCGCGTTAGGGTTCGGTTTTGGGGTCGGGTTAGGGTTAGGTTTAGGGTTAGGTTTAGGGTTAGGGTTAGGGTTCGGGATAGGGTTAGGGTTAGGGTTCGGGTTAGGGTTAGGGTTAGGGTTAGGGTTAGGGTTCGGGTTAGGGTTAGGTTTAGGGTTCGGGTTAGGGTTAGGGTTCGGGTTAGGGTTAGGGTTAGGGTTCGGGTTCGGGTTATGGTTAGGGTTCCAGTTAAGGTTACGGTTAGTGTCGGGTTAGGGTTAGGGTTAGGGTTCTGGTTCGGGTTAGGGTTAGTGTTAGGTTTAGGGTTCGGGTTAGGGTTAGGGTTCGGTTTAGGGTTAGGGTTCTGGTTCGTGTTAGGGTTAGAGTTTGGTTTAGGTTTCGGTTTAGGGTAAGGGTTCGGGTTAGGGTTAGGGTTCGGGTTAGGGTTAGGGTTAGTGTTAGGTTTAGGGTTCGGGTTAGGGTTAGGGTTCGGGTTCGGGTTACGTTTAGGGTTAGGGTTAGGTTTCCGTTTCGGATTAGTTTTAGGGTTAGGGTTAGGGTTAGGGTCAGGGTTCGGGTTAGGGTTAGGGTTATGGTTAGGGTTCGGGTTAGGTTTAGGTTTAGTGTTCGGGTTAGGGTTCGGGTTAGGGTTCGGGTTAGGGTTCGGGTTAGGGTTAGGACTAGGGTTAGGGTTAGGGTTCGGGTTCGGGTTAGGGTTAGGGTTAGGGTTCGGGTTAGGGTTAGGGTTCGGGTTAGGTTTCGGGTTAGGGTTCGTGTTAGGGTTAGGGTTTGGGTTAGGGTTAGGGTTAGGGTTCGGGTTAGGGTTAGGTTTCCGGTTAGGGTTAGGGTTAGGGTTCGGTTTCGGGTTAGGGTTAGGGTTCGGGTTAGTGTTAGTGTTCGAGTTAGGGTTAGGGTTCGGGTTAGGGTTAAGGTTAGGGTTAGGTTTAGGGTTCGCGTTAGGGTTAGGGTTAGTGTTATGGTTAGAGTTGGGGTTAGGGTTCGGGTTCGGTTTAGTGTTATTGTTAGGGTTAGGGTTCGGGTTCGGGTTACGGTTAGGGTTAGCGTTAGGGTTCGGTTTTCGGGTTAGGGTTCGGGATAGGGTTAGGGTTCGGGTTAGGGTTAGGGTTCGGGTTCTGTTTAGGGTTAGGTTTCGGGTTCGTTTTAGGGTTAGGTTTAGGGTTAGGGTTAGGGTTCGGATTAGGGTTAGGGGTAGGGTACGGGTTAGGTTTCGGGTTCGGCTTAGTGTTAGGGTTAGGTTTAGGGTTAGGGTTCGGATTAGGGTTAGGGGTAGGGTTCGGGTTAGGGTTCGGGTTCGAGTTAGGGTTAGGGTTCGGGTTAGGGTTATGTTAGGGTTATGGTTACGGTTAGGGTTCGGGTTAGGGTTAGGGTTAGGGTTAGGGTTCGGGTTAGGGTTAGGGTTAGGGTTCGGGTTAGGGTTCGGTTTAGGGTTATGGTTAGGTTTAGGGTTCGGGTTAGGTTGAGGGTTAGGGTTAGGGTTCGGGTTAGGGTTAGGGTTAGGGTTAAGGTTCTGGTTAGGGTTAGGGTTCGGGTTAGGGTTAGGGTTAGGTTTAGGGTTAGGGTTAGGGTTAGGGTTCGGATTAGGGTTAGGGGTAGGGTTCGGGTTAGGGTTAGGGTTAGGGTTAGGGTTAGGGTTCGGGTTCGGGTTAGGGTTAGGGTTAGGGTTTGGGTTAGTGTTAGGGTTAGGGTTAGGGTTAGGGTTCGGGTTAGGTTTAGGGTTAGGGTTAGTGTTCGGGTTACGGTTAGGTTTAGGGTTCGGGTTGGGTTCGGGTTAGGGTTAGGGTTAGGGTTCGGGTTCAGGTTAGGGTTAGGGTTCGGGTTAGTGTTCGGGTTAGGGTTAGGGTTCGGGTTAGGGTTAGGGTTTGGTTTAGGGTTAGTGTTAGGGTTAGGAGGTAGGGTTAGGGTTAGGTTTCGGGTTAGGGTTAAGGTTAGGGTTAGGGTTAGGCGTTAGGGTTCTGGTTAGGGTTAGGGTTCGGGTTAGGGTTAGGGTTAGGTTTAGGGTTAGGGTTAGGGTTAGGGTTCGGGTTCGGGTTAGGGTTAGGGTTAGGATTAAGGTTAGGGTTAGGGTTCGGATAGTGTTACGTGTAGGGTTCGGGTTAGGGTTTGGGTTCGGGTTAGGTTTAGGGTTAGGGTTAGGGTTCGTGTTAGGGTTAGTGTTAGGGGTTAGGGTTAGGGTTAGGTTTCGGGTTAGGGTTAGGGTTACGGTCAGGGTTTGGGTTCGGGTTAGGGTTAGGGTTCGGGTTAGTGTTAGGGTTAGGGTTCGGGTTAGGGTTAGGGTTAGGTTTATGGTTAGGGTTAGGGTTCGGGTTAGGGTTAGGGTTAGGGTTCGGGTTAGGGTTAGGGTTAGGGTTCGGGTTAGGTTTAGGATTAGGGTTAGGGTTCGGGTCAGGGTGAGGGTTAGGGTTAGGGTTCGGTTCAGCGTTAGGGTTAGGTTTAATGTTAGGGTTAGGTTTCGGGTTAGGGTTAGGGTTAAGGTTCGGGTTAGGATTAGGGTTAGGGTTAGGGTTAGGGTTCACGTAAGGGTTCGGGTTAAAGGGTCGGGTTAGGGTTAGCGTTAGGGTTCGCGTTAGGGTTAGTGTTAGGGTTAGGGTTCGTGTTAGTGTTAGGGTTTGGTTTAGGGTTAGGGTTAGGGTTCGGGTTCGTGTTAGGGTAGGGTTCGGGATCGGGTTAGGGTTAGGTTTCGGGTTAGGGTTTGGGTTAGGGTTAGGGTTAGGGTTCGGGTTCGGGGTTAGGGTTAGGGTTAGGGTTCGGGTTAGGGTTCGGGTTAGGGTTCGGATTCGGGTAAGTGGTTATGGTTCGGGTTCGGGTTAGGGTTAGTGTTAGGGTTCCGGTTAAGGTTAGGGTTAGGGTTCGGGTTCGGGTTAGGGTTAGGGTTAGGGTTCGGGTTAGGGTTAGGGTTAGGGTTCGGGTTAGGGTTCGGGTTAGGGTTAGGGTTAGGGTTAGGGTTCCGGTTAGGGGTAGGGTTCGGGTTAGGTTTAGGGTTAGGGTTAGGGTTAGGGTTAGGGTTCGGATTAGTCTTAGGGGTAGGGTTCGGGTTAGGGTTCGGGTACGGGTTAAGGTTAGGGTTAGGGTTAGGGTTAGGGTTAGGGTTCGGATTAGGGTTAGGGGTAGGGTTCGGGTTAGGGTTCGGGTTCGAGTTAGGGTTAGGGTTCGGGTTAGGGTTATGTTAGGGTTATGGTTACGGTTAGGGTTCGGGTTAGGGTTAGGGTTAGGGTTAGGGTTAGGGTTAGGGTTAGGGTTAGGGTTCGGGTTAGGGTTCGGTTTAGGGTTATGGTTAGGTTTAGGGTTCGGGTTAGGTTGAGGGTTAGGGTTAGGGTTCGGGTTAGGGTTAGGGTTAGGGTTAAGGTTCTGGTTAGGGTTAGGGTTCGGGTTAGGGTTAGGGTTAGGTTTAGGGTTAGGGTTAGGGTTAGGGTTCGGATTAGGGTTAGGGGTAGGGTTCGGGTTAGGGTTCGGGTTCGAGTTAGGGTTAGGGTTAGGTTTAGGGTTAGGGTTCGGGTTCGGGTTAGGGTTAGGGTTAGGGTTAGTGGTTAGGGTTAGGGCTACCGTTCGGGTTAGGGTTAGGGTTAGTGTTAGGTTTAGGTTTCGGGTTAGGGTTAGGGTTCGGTTTCGGGTTACGGTTAGTTTTATGGTTAGGGTTCAGTTTCGGATTAGGGTTAGGGTTAGGGTTAGGGTTAGGGTCAGGGTTCGGGTTAGGGTTAGGGTTAGTGTTAGTGTTCGGGTTAGGGTTAGGTTTAGGGTTAGGGTTAGGGTTCGGGTTAGGGTTAGGGTTAGGGTTAGGGTTCGGGTTAGGTTTAGGTTTAGGGTTCAGTTTAGTGTTCGGGTTAGGGTTAGGGTTAGGGTTAGGTTTCGGGTTACGGTAAGGGTTAGGGTTAGGGTTCGGGTTAGTGTTAGGTTTAGGGTTAGTGTTAGGGTTAGGGTTAAGGTTCGGGGTAGGGTTAGGGTTAAGTTTCGGGTTAGGTTTAGGGTTAGGGTTAGGGTTCGTGTTAGGGTTAGGTTTAGGGTTAGGGTTCGGGTTAGGGTTCGGGTTCGGGTTAGGGTTAGGGTTAGGGTTCGGTTTAGGGTTAGGGTTCGGGTTAGGTTTCGGGTTAGGGTTCGGGTTAGGGTTAGGGTTTGGGTTAGGGTTAGGTTTCGGGTTAGGGTTAGGATTCCGGTTAAGGTTAGGGTTAGGGTTCGTGTTCGGGTTAGGGTTAGGGTTCGGGTTAGTGTTAGGGTTCGGGTTAGGGTTAGTGTTCGGGTTAGGGTTAGGGTTCGGGTTAGGGTTAGGGTTTGGTTTAGGGTTAGTGTTAGGGTTAGGAGGTAGGGTTAGGGTTAGGTTTCGGGTTAGGGTTAAGGTTAGGGTTAGGGTTAGGCGTTAGGGTTCTGGTTAGGGTTAGGGTTCGGGTTAGGGTTAGGGTTAGGTTTAGGGTTAGGGTTAGGGTTAGGGTTCGGGTTCGGGTTAGGGTTAGGGTTAGGATTAAGGTTAGGGTTAGGGTTCGGATAGTGTTACGTGTAGGGTTCGGGTTAGGGTTTGGGTTCGGGTTAGGTTTAGGGTTAGGGTTAGGGTTCGTGTTAGGGTTAGTGTTAGGGGTTAGGGTTAGGGTTAGGTTTCGGGTTAGGGTTAGGGTTACGGTCAGGGTTTGGGTTCGGGTTAGGGTTAGGGTTCGGGTTAGTGTTAGGGTTAGGGTTCGGGTTAGGGTTAGGGTTAGGTTTATGGTTAGGGTTAGGGTTCGGGTTAGGGTTAGGGTTAGGGTTCGGGTTAGGGTTAGGGTTAAGGTTCGGGTTAGGTTTAGGATTAGGGTTAGGGTTCGGGTCAGGGTGAGGGTTAGGGTTAGGGTTCGGTTTAGCGTTAGGGTTAGGTTTAATGTTAGGGTTAGGTTTCGGGTTAGGGTTAGGGTTAAGGTTCGGGTTAGGATTAGGGTTAGGGTTAGGGTTAGGGTTCACGTAAGGGTTCGGGTTAAAGGGTCGGGTTAGGGTTAGGGTTAGGGTTCGCGTTAGGGTTAGTGTTAGGGTTAGGGTTCGTGTTAGTGTTAGGGTTTGGTTTAGGGTTAGGGTTAGGGTTCGGGTTCGTGTTAGGGTAGGGTTCGGGATCGGGTTAGGGTTAGGTTTCGGGTTAGGGTTTGGGTTAGGGTTAGGGTTAGGGTTCGGGTTCGGGGTTAGGGTTAGGGTTAGGGTTCGGGTTAGGGTTCGGGTTAGGGTTCGGATTCGGGTAAGTGGTTATGGTTCGGGTTCGGGTTAGGGTTAGTGTTAGGGTTCCGGTTAAGGTTAGGGTTAGGGTTCGGGTTAGGGTTAGGGTTAGGGTTAGGGTTCGGGTTAGGGTTAGGGTTAGGGTTCGGGTTAGGGTTCGGGTTAGGGTTAGGGTTAGGGTTAGGGTTCCGGTTAGGGTTAGGGTTCGGGTTAGGTTTAGGGTTAGGGTTAGGGTTAGGGTTAGGGTTCGGATTAGTCTTAGGGGTAGGGTTCGGGTTAGGGTTCGGGTACGGGTTAAGGTTAGGGTTAGGGTTAGGGTTAGGGTTAGTGTTCGGATTAGGGTTAGGGGTAGGGTTCGGGTTAGGGTTCGGGTTCGAGTTAGGGTTAGGGTTCGGGTTAGGGTTATGTTAGGGTTATGGTTACGGTTAGGGTTCGGGTTAGGGTTAGGGTTAGGGTTAGGGTTCGGGTTAGGGTTAGGGTTAGGGTTCGGGTTAGGGTTCGGTTTAGGGTTATGGTTAGGTTTAGGGTTCGGGTTAGGTTGAGGGTTAGGGTTAGGGTTCGGGTTAGGGTTAGGGTTAGGGTTAAGGTTCTGGTTAGGGTTAGGGTTCGGGTTAGGGTTAGGGTTAGGTTTAGGGTTAGGGTTAGGGTTAGGGTTCGGATTAGGGTTAGGGGTAGGGTTCGGGTTAGGGTTCGGGTTCGAGTTAGGGTTAGGGTTAGGTTTAGGGTTAGGGTTCGGGTTCGGGTTAGGGTTAGGGTTAGGGTTAGTGGTTAGGGTTAGGGCTACCGTTCGGGTTAGGGTTAGGGTTAGTGTTAGGTTTAGGTTTCGGGTTAGGGTTAGGGTTCGGTTTCGGGTTACGGTTAGGTTTATGGTTAGGGTTCAGTTTCGGATTAGGGTTAGGGTTAGGGTTAGGGTTAGGGTCAGGGTTCGGGTTAGGGTTAGGGTTAGTGTTAGTGTTCGGGTTAGGGTTAGTTTTAGGGTTAGGGTTAGGGTTCGGGTTAGGGTTAGGGTTAGGGTTAGGGTTCCGGTTAGGTTTAGGTTTAGGGTTCAGTTTAGTGTTCGGGTTAGGGTTAGGGTTAGGGTTAGGTTTCGGGTTACGGTAAGGGTTAGGGTTAGGGTTCGGGTTAGTGTTAGGTTTAGGGTTAGTGTTAGGGTTAGGGTTAAGGTTCGGGGTAGGGTTAGGGTTAAGTTTCGGGTTAGGTTTAGGGTTAGGTTTAGGGTTCGTGTTAGGGTTAGGTTTAGGGTTAGGGTTCGGGTTAGGGTTCGGGTTCGGGTTAGGGTTAGGGTTAGGGTTCGGTTTAGGGTTAGGGTTCGGGTTAGGTTTCGGGTTAGGGTTCGGGTTAGGGTTCGGGTTAGGGTTAGGGCTAGGGTTAGGGTTAGGGTTCGGGTTCGGGTTAGGGTTAGGGTTAGGGTTCGGGTTAGGGTTAGGGTTCGGGTTAGGTTTCGGGTTAGGGTTCGTGTTAGGGTTAGGGTTTGGGTTAGGGTTAGGGTTAGGGTTCGGGTTAGGTTTAGGTTTCCGGTTAGGGTTAGGGTTAGGGTTCGGTTTCGGGTTAGGGTTAGGGTTCGGGTTAGTGTTAGTGTTCGAGTTAGGGTTAGGGTTCGGGTTAGGGTTAAGGTTAGGGTTAGGTTTAGGGTTCGCGTTAGGGTTAGGGTTAGTGTTATGGTTAGAGTTGGGGTTAGGGTTCGGGTTCGGTTTAGTGTTATTGTTAGGGTTAGGGTTCGGGTTCGGGTTACGGTTAGGGTTAGCGTTAGGGTTCGGTTTTCGGGTTAGGGTTCGGGATAGGGTTAGGGTTCGGGTTAGGGTTAGGGTTCGGGTTCTGTTTAGGGTTAGGTTTCGGGTTCGTTTTAGGGTTAGGTTTAGGGTTAGGGTTAGGGTTCGGATTAGGGTTAGGGGTAGGGTACGGGTTAGGTTTCGGGTTCGGCTTAGTGTTAGGGTTAGGGTTAGGGTTAGGGTTCGGATTAGGGTTAGGGGTAGGGTTCGGGTTAGGGTTCGGGTTCGAGTTAGGGTTAGGGTTCGGGTTAGGGTTATGTTAGGGTTATGGTTACGGTTAGGGTTCGGGTTAGGGTTAGGGTTAGGGTTAGGGTTCGGGTTAGGGTTAGGGTTCGGGTTAGGGTTCGGTTTAGGGTTATGGTTAGGTTTAGGGTTCGGGTTAGGTTGAGGGTTAGGGTTAGGGTTCGGGTTAGGGTTAGGGTTAGGGTTAAGGTTCTGGTTAGGGTTAGGGTTCGGGTTAGGGTTAGGGTTAGGTTTAGGGTTAGGGTTAGGGTTAGGGTTCGGATTAGGGTTAGGGGTAGGGTTCGGGTTAGGGTTAGGGTTAGGGTTAGGGTTAGGGTTCGGGTTCGGGTTAGGGTTAGGGTTAGGGTTTGGGTTAGTGTTAGGGTTAGGGTTAGGGTTAGGGTTCGGGTTAGGTTTAGGGTTAGGGTTAGTGTTCGGGTTACGGTTAGGGTTAGGGTTCGGGTTGGGTTCGGGTTAGGGTTAGGGTTAGGGTTCGGGTTCAGGTTAGGGTTAGGGTTCGGGTTAGTGTTCGGGTTAGGGTTAGGGTTCGGGTTAGGGTTAGGGTTTGGTTTAGGGTTAGTGTTAGGTTTAGGAGGTAGGGTTAGGGTTAGGTTTCGGGTTAGGGTTAAGGTTAGGGTTAGGGTTAGGCGTTAGGGTTCTGGTTAGGGTTAGGGTTCGGGTTAGGGTTAGGGTTAGGTTTAGGGTTAGGGTTAGGGTTAGGGTTCGGGTTCGGGTTAGGGTTAGGGTTAGGATTAAGGTTAGGGTTAGGGTTCGGATAGTGTTACGTGTAGGGTTCGGGTTAGGGTTTGGGTTCGGGTTAGGTTTAGGGTTAGGGTTAGGGTTCGTGTTAGGGTTAGTGTTAGGGATTAGGGTTAGGGTTAGGTTTCGGGTTAGGGTTAGGGTTACGGTCAGGGTTTTAGGTTCGGGTTAGGGTTAGGGTTCGGGTTAGTGTTAGGGTTAGGGTTCGGGTTAGGGTTAGGGTTAGGTTTATGTTTAGGGTTAGGGTTCGGGTTAGGGTTAGGGTTAGGGTTCGGGTTAGGGTTAGGGTTAGGGTTCGGGTTAGGTTTAGGATTAGGGTTAGGGTTCGGGTCAGGGTGAGGGTTAGGGTTAGGGTTCGGTTTAGCGTTAGGGTTAGGTTTAATGTTAGGGTTAGGTTTCGGGTTAGGGTTAGGGTTAAGGTTCGGGTTAGGATTAGGGTTAGGGTTAGGGTTAGGGTTCACGTAAGGGTTCGGGTTAAAGGGTCGGGTTAGGGTTAGGGTTAGGGTTCGCGTTAGGGTTAGTGTTAGGGTTAGGGTTCGTGTTAGTGTTAGGGTTTGGTTTAGGGTTAGGGTTAGGGTTCGGGTTCGTGTTAGGGTAGGGTTCGGGATCGGGTTAGGGTTAGGTTTCGGGTTAGGGTTTGGGTTAGGGTTAGGGTTAGGGTTCGGGTTCGGGGTTAGGGTTAGGGTTAGGGTTCGGGTTAGGGTTCGGGTTAGGGTTCGGATTCGGGTAAGTGGTTATGGTTCGGGTTCGGGTTAGGGTTAGTGTTAGGGTTCCGGTTAAGGTTACGGTTAGGGTTCGGGTTAGGGTTAGGGTTAGGGTTCGGGTTAGGGTTAGGGTTAGGGTTCGGGTTAGGGTTCGGGTTAGGGTTAGGGTTAGGGTTAGGGTTAGGGTTCCGGTTAGGGTTAGGGTTCGGGTTAGGTTTAGGGTTAGGGTTAGGGTTAGGGTTAGGGTTCGGATTAGTCTTAGGGGTAGGGTTCGGGTTAGGGTTCGGGTACGGGTTAAGGTTAGGGTTAGGGTTAGGGTTAGGGTTAGGGTTCGGATTAGGGTTAGGGGTAGGGTTCGGGTTAGGGTTCGGGTTCGAGTTAGGGTTAGGTTTCGGGTTAGGGTTAGGGGTAGGGTACGGGTTAGGTTTCGGGTTCGGCTTAGTGTTAGGGTTAGGGTTAGGGTTAGGGTTCGGGTTACGGTTAGGGTTAGGGTTAGGGTTAGGGGTTAGTGTTAGTGTTAGGGTTCGGGATAGGGTTAGGTTTAGGGTTAGGGATAGGGTTAGGGTTAGGGTTCGGGTTAGGGTTAGGGTTAGGGTTTGGGTTAGTGTTAGGGTTAGGGTTAGGGTTAGGGTTCGGGTTAGGGTTAGGGTTAGGGTTAGTGTTCGGGTTACGGTTAGGGTTAGGGTTCGGGTTGGGTTCGGGTTAGGGTTAGGGTTAGGGTTCGGGTTCAGGTTAGGGTTAGGGTTCGGGTTAGTGTTCGGGTTAGGGTTAGGGTTCGGGTTAGGGTTAGGGTTCGGTTTAGGGTTAGTGTTAGGGTTAGGAGGTAGGGTTAGGGTTAGGTTTCGGGTTAGGGTTAAGGTTAAGGTTAGGGTTAGGCGTTAGGGTTCTGGTTAGGGTTAGGGTTCGGGTTAGGGTTAGGGTTAGGTTTAGGGTTAGGGTTAGGGTTAGGGTTCGGGTTCGGGTTAGGGTTAGGGTTAGGATTAAGGTTAGGGTTAGGGTTCGGATAGTGTTACGTGTAGGGTTCGGGTTAGGGTTTGGGTTCGGGTTAGGGTTAGGTTTAGGGTTAGGGTTAGTGTTAGGGTTAGTGTTAGGGGTTAGGGTTAGGGTTAGGTTTCGGGTTAGGGTTAGGGTTACGGTCAGGGTTTGGGTTCGGGTTAGGGTTAGGGTTCGGGTTAGTGTTAGGGTTAGGGTTCGGGTTATGGTTAGGGTTAGGTTTATGGTTAGGGTTAGGGTTCGTGTTAGGGTTAGGGTTAGGGTTCGGGTTAGGGTTAGGGTTAGGGTTCGGGTTAGGGTTAGGGTTAGGGTTAGGGTTCGGGTCAGGGTGAGGGTTAGGGTTAGGGTTCGGTTTAGGGTTAGGGTTAGGTTTAATGTTAGGGTTAGGTTTCGGGTTAGGGTTAGGGTTAAGGTTCGGGTTAGGATTAGGGTTAGGGTTAGGTTTAGGGTTCACGTAAGGGTTCGGGTTAAAGGGTCGGGTTAGGGTTAGGGTTAGGGTTCGCGTTAGGGTTAGTGTTAGGGTTAGGGTTCGTGTTAGTGTTAGGGTTTGGGTTAGGGTTAGGGTTAGGGTTCGGGTTCGTGTTAGTGTTAGGGTTCGGGATCGGCTTAGGGTTAGGTTTCGGGTTAGGGTTTGGGTTAGGGTTAGGGTTAGGGTTCGGGTTCGGGGTTAGGGTTAGGGTTAGGGTTCGGGTTAGGGTTCGGGTTAGGGTTCGGATTCGGGTAAGTGGTTATGGTTCGGGTTTGGGTTAGGGTTAGTGCTAGGGTTCCGGTTAAGGTTAGGGTTAGGGTTCGGGTTAGGGTTAGGGTTAGGGTTAGGGTTCCGGTTAGGGTTAGGATTAGGGTTAGGGTTCGGTTTCGGGTTAGGTTTAGGGTTAGGGTTAGGGTTAGGGTTAAGGTTCAGGGTAGGGTTAAGGTTAAGGTACGGGTTAGTTTTAGGGTTAGGGTTCGGGTTAGGCTTAGGGTTAGGGTTAGGTTTAGGGTTCGTGTTACGGTTAGGGTTCGGGTTAGGGTTAGGTTTAGGGTTCGGGTTAGGGTTAGGGTTAGGGTTCGGGTTAGGGTTAGGGTTACGGTTAAGGTTAGGGTTCGGGTTAGGGTTAGGGTTAGGTTTCGGGTTAGGGTTAGGGTTAGGGTTAGGGTTACGGTTAGGGTTCGGGTTAGGGTTAGGGTTAGGGTTAGGTTTCGGGTTAGGGTTTGGGTTATGGTTCGGGTTAGGGTTCGGGTTCGGGTTAGGGTTAGGGTTAGGGTTCGGGATAGGGTGAGGGTTAGGGTTAGGGTTCGGGTTAGGGTTAGGGTTAGGGTTAGGGTTCTGATTAGGGTTAGGTTTCGGGTTAGGGTTATGGTTAGGGTTAGGGTTAGGGTTCGGGTTAGGGTTAGGGGTAGGTTTCGGGTTAGTGTTCGGGTTCGAGTTAGGGTTAGGGTTAGGTTTACGGTTCGGGTTCGGGTTAGGGTTAGGGTTAGGGTTAGGGGTTAGGGTTAGGTTTACCGTTCGGGTTAGGGTTAGGGTTAGGGTTAGGGTTAGGGTTCAGGTTAAGTTTAGGGTTAGGGTTCGGGTTAGGTTTAGGGTTAGGGTTAGGGTTAGGGTTCGGGTTAGGGTTAGGGTTAGGGTCCAGGTTAGGGTTCGGGTTAAGTGTTGGGTTAGGGATAGGGTTAGGGTTCGAATTAGGGTTAGTTTAGGGTTCGGGTTCGGGTTAGGGTTAGGGTTCGGGTTAGGGTTCGGGGAAAGGTTAGGATTCGGGTAAGGGTTTAGGGTTCGGGTTCGGGGTAGGGTTAGGGTTAGGGTCCGGTTAAGGTTAGGGTTAGGGTTCAGGTTAGGTTTAGGGTTAGGTTTCGGGTTAGGTTTAGGGTTAGGTTTCGGGTTCAGGTTAGGTTTAGTGTTAGGGTTAGGGTTCGGGTTAGGGTTAAGGTTCGGGTTAGGGTTAGGGTTCGGGTTAGGGTTAGGGTTCGGGTTAGGGTTAGGGTTATTGTTTGGGTTAGGGTTAGGGTTAGGGTTAGGGTTAGGGTTCGGGTTCGGGTTACAGTTAGGGTTAGGGTTAGGGTTCAGTTTCGGTTTAGGGTTAGGGTTAGGGTTAGGGTTAGGGTCAGGGTTCGGGTTCGGGTTAGGGTTAGGGTTAGTGTTCGGGTTAGGTTTAGGGTTAGGGTTAGTGTTAGGGTTAGGGTTCGGGTTAGGGTTAGGGTTAGGGTTAGGGTTCGGGTTCGGGTTAGGGTTCGGGTTAGGGTTAGGGTTAGTGTTAGGGTTAGGGTTAGGGTTAGGGTTCGGGTTCGGTTTAGGGTTAGTGTTAGGGTTAGGGTTCGGGTTCGGGTAGGGTTAGGGTTAGGGTTACCGTTCGGGTTAGGGTTAGGGTTAGGGTTAGGGTTAGGGTTCAGGTTAAGTTTAGGGTTATGGTTCGGGTTAGGTTTAGGGTTAGGGTTAGGGTTAGGGTTCGGGTTAGGGTTAGGGTTAGGGTTCAGGTTAGGGTTCGGGTTAAGTGTTGGGTTAGGGATAGGGTTAGGGTTCGGATTAGGGTTAGTTTAGGGTTCGGGTTCGGGTTAGGGTTAGGGTTCGGGTTAGGGTTCGGGGAAAGGTTAGGATTCGGGTAAGGGTTTAGGGTTCGGGTTCGGGGTAGGGTTAGGGTTAGGGTCCGGTTAAGGTTAGGGTTAGGGTTCAGGTTTGGTTTAGGGTTCGGGTTAGGGTTAGGGTTAGGGTTAGGGTTCGGGTTCGGGTTACAGTTAGGGTTAGGGTTAGGGTTCAGTTTCGGTTTAGGGTTAGGGTTAGGGTTAGGGTTAGGGTCAGGGTTCGGGTTCGGGTTAGGGTTAGGGTTAGTGTTCGGGTTAGGTTTAGGGTTAGGGTTAGTGTTAGGGTTAGGGTTCGGGTTAGGGTTAGGGTTAGGGTTAGGGTTCGGGTTCGGGTTCGGGTTAGGGTTAGGGTTAGTGTTAGGGTTAGGGTTAGGGTTAGGGTTCGGGTTCGGTTTAGGGTTAGTGTTAGGGTTAGGGTTCGGGTTCGGGGTAGGGTTCGGGTTCGGGTTAGTGTTAGGGTTCGGGTTCGGGTTAGGGTTAGTGTTATGGTTAGGGTTCGGGTTAGGGTTAGGGTTCGGGTTAGGGGTAGGGTTCGGGTTCGGGTTAGGGTTAGGGTTCGTGTTAGGGGTCTGGTTAGGTTTAGGGTTCGGTTAGGGTTAGGGTTCGGGTTAGAGTTAGGGTTAGGTTTAGGAGGTAGGGTTAGGGTTAGGTTTCGGGTTAGGGTTAGGGTTAGGGTTCGGGTTAGGGGTTAGGGTTCGGGTTAGGGTTAGTGTTCGGGATAGGGTTAGTGTTAGGGTTAGGGTTAGGTTTAGGGTTAGGGTTCGGGTTAGGGTTAGGGTTCGGGTTAGGTTTCGGGTTAGGGTTCGGGTTAGGGTTAGGGTTTGGGTTAGGGTTAGGGTTCGGGTTAGGGTTAGAATTCCGGTTAGGGTTAGGGTTCGGGTTCGGGTTAGGGTTAGGGTTCGGGTTAGGGTTAGGGTTCGGGTAGGGTTAGGGTTAGGGTTAGGGTTCGGGTTCGGGTTAGGGTTCGGGTTAGGGTTAGGGTTAGTGTTAGGGTTAGGGTTAGGGTTAGGGTTCGGGTTCGGTTTAGGGTTAGTGTTAGGGTTAGGGTTCGGGTTCGGTTTAGGGTTCGGGTTCGGGTTAGTGTTAGGGTTCGGGATCGGGTTAGGGTTAGTGTTAGGGTTAGGGTTCGGGTTAGGGTTAGGGTTCGGGTTAGGGGTAGGGTTCGGATTCGGGTTAGGGTTCGGGTTCGGTTTAGGGTTAGTGTTAGGGTTAGGGATCGGGTTCGGGTTAGGGTTCGGGTTCGGGGTAGTGTTAGGTTTCGGGTTCGGGTTCGGGTTCGTGTTAGGTTTAGGGTTAGGTTTCGGGTTAGGTTTCGGGTTAGGGTTCAGTTTCGGGTTAGGGTTAGGGTTACTGTTAGGGTTAGGGTCAGGGTTCGGGTTAGGGTTAGGGTTAGGGTTAGTGTTCGGGTTAGAGTTAGGGTTAGGGTTAGGGTTAGGGTTAGTGTTAGGGTTAGGGTAAGGGTTAGGGTTCGGGTTCGGGTTAGGGTTCGGGTTATGGTTAGGGTTAGTTTATGGTTAGGATTAGGGTTAGGGTTCGGGTTCGGTTTAGGGTTAGTGTTAGGGTTAGGGTTCGGGTTCGGGTTAGGGTTCGGGTACGGGTTAGTGTTAGGGTTCGGGTTCGGGTTAGGGTTAGTGTTCGGGTTAGGGTTCGGGTTAGGGTTAGGGTTCGGTAAGGGTTAGGGTTCGGGTTAGGGTTATGGTTAGGTTTAGGAGGTAGGGTTAGGGTTAGGGTTCGGGTAAGGGTTAGGTTTAGGGTCAGGGTTCGGGTTAGGGTTCGGGTTAGGGTTAGTTCTCGGGTTAGGGTTAGGGTTAGGGTTAGGGTTAGGGTTAGGGTTAGGGTTCGGGTTAGGGTTAAGGGTTAGTGTTAGGGTTCGGGTTAGGGTTAGGGTTGGGGTTAGGGTTCGGGTTAGTGTTAGAGTTCGGGTTAGGGTTAGGGTTAAGGGTTAGCGTTAGGGTTAGGGTTAGGGTTCGGGTTCGGGTTAGGGTTCGGGTTAGGGTTAGGGTTAGTGTTAGGGTTAAGGTTAGGGTTAGGGTTCGGCTTCGGTTTAGCGTTAGTGTTAGGGTTAGGGTTCGGGTTCGGGTTAGGGTTCGTGTTCGGGTTAGTGTTAGGGTTCGGGTTCGGGTTAGGGTTAGTGTTAGGTTTAGGGTTCGGGTTATGGTTAGGGTTCGGGTTAGGGGTAGGGTTCGGGTTCGGTTTCGGTTTAGGGTTCGGGTTAGGGTTCGGGTTCGGGTTAGGGTTCGGGTTAGGGTTAAGGGTTAGCGTTAGGGTTCGGGTTAGGGTTAGGGTTAGGGTTAGGTTTCGGGTTAGGGTTCGGTTTAGGGTTAGGGTTAGGGTTAGGGTTCGGTTTCGGGTTAGGGTTAGGGTTAGCGTTAGGGTTCGGGATAGGTTTAGGGTTAGGGTTCGGATTAGGGTTAGGGTTAGGGTTCGGGTTAGGGTTCGGGTTCGGGTTAGGGTTAGGGTTAGGGATAGGTTTCGGGTTAGGGTTAGGGTTCGGGTTAGGGTTATGGCTAGGGATAGGGTTACGTTTAATGTTCGGGTTAGGGTTAGGGTTAGGTTAAGGGTTAGTGTTAGGGTTCTGGTTCGGGTTAGGGTTAGGGTTCGGGTTAGGGTTCGGGTTCGGGTTAGGGTTAGGGCTAGGGTTCGGGTTAGGGCTGGGTTAGGGTTCGGGTTAGGATTAGGGTTAGGGTTAGGGTTAGGGTTAAGGTTCGGGTTAGTGTTCGGGTTAGGGTTAGGGTTAGGTTTCGGGGTAGGATTAGGGTCAGGGTTCGGGTTCCGGTTCCGGTTAGGGTTAGGGTTAGGTTTCGGGTTAGGGTTCGGGTAGGGTTCGGGTTAGGGTTAGGGTTACAGTTAGGGTTTGGGTTCGGGTTCGGGTAGGGTTCGGGTTAGGGTTAAGTTTAGGGTTAGGGTTAGTGCTCGGGTTAGGGTTCGGGTTAGGGTTAGGGTTAGGTTTCGGGTTAGGGTTCGGGTTCGGGTTAGGTTTCGGGTTAGGGTTAGGGTTAGGGTTCGGGTTAGGGTTCAAGTTAGGTTTCGGGTTAGTGTTCTGGTTAGGGTTAGGGTTCGGGTTAGGTTTTGGGTTAGGGTTCGGGTTAGGGTTAGGGTTAGGGTTCGAGTTAGGGTTCGGGTTCGGGTTGGGTTCGGGTTAGGGTTCGGGTTAGGGTTAGTGTCAGGGTTAGGGTTAGGGTTAGGGTTCGGGTTAGGGTTCGGGTTAGGGTTAGGGTTAGGGTTAGGGTTAGGATTCAGGTTAGGGTTAGGGTTAGGTTTAGGGTGAGTGTTCGGGTTAGGGTTCGGGTTAGGGTTCGGGTTAGGGTTAGTGTTCGGGTTAGGGTTAGAGCTAGGGTTCGGGTTAGGGTTAGGGTTAGGGTTCGGGTTAGGATTAGGGTTAGGGTTAGGGTTAGGGTTAAGGTTCGGGTTATGGTTCGGGTTTGGATTAGGGTTAGTTTTCGGGGTTCGGTTTAGGGTTAGGGTTAGGGTTTGGGTTAGGGTTAGGGTTCGTGTTAGGGTTAAGGTTAGGGTTCGGGTTAGGGTTAGGGTTCGGGTTAGGGTTAGGGTTAGGTTTAGGGTTAGGTTTAGGTTTCGGGTTAGGGTAGGGTTCGGGTTAGGGTTAGGGTTCGGTTTTAGGGTTAGGGTTAGGTTTAGAGTTAGGGTTAGGGGTTAGGGTTAGGGTTAGGTTAGGGTTAAGGTTCGGGTTAGGTTTAGGGTTCGGGTTAGGGTTAAGGTTAGGGTTCGGGTTAGGGTTAGGGTTAGGGTTAGTGTTAGGGTTAGGGTTAGGGTTAGGGTTAGGGTTCGGGTTCGTGTTAGGGTTAGGGCTAGGGTTCAGGTTAGGGTTACGGTTAGGGTTCGGGTAGGGTTCGGGTTAGGGTTAGGGATAGGGATAGGGTTCGGGTTAGGGTTAGGATTCAGGTTAGGGTTAGGGTTAGGTTTAGGGTTAGTGTTCGGGTTAGGGTTCGGTTTAGGGTTAAGGGTTAGCGTTAGGGTTCCGGTTAGGGTTAGGGTTAGGGTTAGGGTTTGGATTAGGGTTCAAGTAGGTTTAGGGTTAAGGTTAGGTTTCGGGTTAGGGTTAGGGTTCGGGTTAGGGTTACGGTTCGGTTTAGTGTTAGGGTTAGGGCTAGGATTAGGGTTAGGTTTAGGGTTAGGGTTCGGGTTAGGGTTAGGGTTAGGGTTAGGTTTAGGTTTAGGTTTCGTGTTAGGGTTAGGGTTAGGGTTAGTGTTAGGTTTCGGGTTAGGGTTAGGGTTAGGGTTAGTGTTAGGGTTCGGGTTCGGGTTAAGGTTAGGGTTAGGGTTCGGGTTAGGGTTCGGGTTCGGTTTAGGGTTAGGGCTAGTGTTCGGGTTAGAGTTAGGGTTAGGGTTCGTGTTAGGGTTAGGGTTAGGGTTAGGGTTAGGGTTAAGGTTCGGTTTAGGGTTCGGGTTAGGGTTAGGGTTAGGGTTCGGGGTAGGGTTAGGGTTAGGGTTCTTGTTAGGGTTCGGTTTAGGATTAGGGTTAGGGTTCGGGTTAGGGTCGGGTTAGGGTTAGGGTTAGGGTTAGGGATAGGGTTCGGGTTAGGGTTAGGATTCAGGTTAGGGTTAGGGTTAGGTTTAGGGTTAGTGTTCGGGTTAGGGTTCGGGTTAGGGTTCGGGTTAGGGTTAGTGTTCGGGTTAGGGTTAGAGCTAGGGTTCGGGTTAGGGTTAGGGTTAGGTTTCGGGTTAGTATTAGGGTTAGGGTTAGGGTTAGGGTTAAGGTTCGTGTTATGGTTCGGGTTTGGGTTAGGGTTAGTTTTCGGGGTAGGGTTAGGGTCAGGAATCGGGTTACGGTTCCGGTTAGGGTTAGGGTTAGTTTTCGGGTTAGGGTTCGGGTTAGGGTTCGGGTTAGGGTTAGGGTTACGGTTAGGGTTCGGGTTCGGGTTCCGGTTAGGGTTCGGGTTAGGGTTAGGTTTAGGGTTAGAGTTCGGGTTAGGGTTAGGGTTAGGGTTAGGGTTCGGGTTCGGGTTAGGGTTCGGGTTAGGGTTAGGGTTAGTGTTCAGGTTAGGTTTAGGGTTAGGGTTAGTGTTAGGGTTAGGGTTCGGGTTAGGGTTAGGGTTAGGGTTAGGGTTCGGGTTCGGGTTAGGGTTCGGGTTAGGGTTAGGGTTAGTGTTAGGGTTAGGGTTAGGGTTAGGGTTCGGGTTCGGTTTAGGGTTAGTGTTAGGGTTAGGGTTCGGGTTCGGGGTAGGGTTCGGGTTCGGGTTAGTGTTAGGGTTCGGGTTCGGGTTAGGGTTAGTGTTATGGTTAGGGTTCGGGTTAGGGTTAGGGTTCGGGTTAGGGGTAGGGTTCGGGTTCGGGTTAGGGTTAGGTTTAGGAGGTAGGGTTAGGGTTAGGTTTCGGGTTAGGGTTAGGGTTAGGGTTCGGGTTAGGGTTTAGGGTTCGGGTTAGGGTTAGTGTTCGGGATAGGGTTAGTGTTAGGGTTAGGGTTAGGGTTAGGGTTAGGGTTCGGGTTAGGGTTAGGGTTCGGGTTAGGTTTCGGGTTAGGGTTCGGGTTAGGGTTAGGTTTTGGGTTAGGGTTAGGGTTCGGGTTAGGGTTAGAATTCCGGTTAGGGTTAGGGTTCGGGTTCGGGTTAGGGTTAGGGTTCGGGTTCGGGTTAGGGTTCGGGTTAGGGTTAGGGTTAGTGTTAGGGTTAGGGTTAGGGTTAGGGTTCGGGTTCGGTTTAGGGTTAGTGTTAGGTTTAGGGTTCGGGTTCGGTTTAGGGTTCGGGTTCGGGTTAGTGTTAGGGTTCGGGATCGGGTTAGGGTTAGTGTTAGGGTTAGGGTTCGGGTTAGGGTTAGGGTTCGGGTTAGGGGTAGGGTTCGGATTCGGGTTAGGGTTAGGGTTCGGGTTCGGTTTAGGGTTAGTGTTAGGGTTAGGGATCGGGTTCGGGTTAGGGTTCGGGTTCGGGGTAGTGTTAGGGTTAGGGTTAGGTTTCTGGTTAGGTTTCGGGTTAGGGTTCAGTTTCGGGTTAGGGTTAGTGTTACTGTTAGTGTTAGGGTCAGGGTTCGGGTTAGGGTTAGGGTTAGGGTTAGTGTTCGGGTTTGAGTTAGGGTTAGGGTTAGGGTTAGGGTTAGTGTTAGGGTTAGGGTAATGGTTAGGGTTCGGGTTCGGGTTAGGGTTCGGGTTATGGTTAGGGTTAGTGTTATGGTTAGGGTTAGGGTTAGGGTTCGGGTTCGGTTTAGGGTTAGTGTTAGGGTTAGGGATCGGGTTCGGGTTAGGGTTCGGGTTCGGGTTCGGGTTAGTGTTAGGGTTCGGGTTCGGGTTAGGGTTAGTGTTAGGGTTAGGGTTCGCGTTAGCGTTAGGTTTTGGGGTAGGGGAAGGGTTCTGGTTCGGGTTATGGTTAGGGTTCGGGTTAGGGTTCGGGTTAGGGTTAGGGTTCGGTTAGGGTTAGGGTTCGGGTTAGGGTTAGGGTTAGGTTTAGGAGGTAGGGTTAGGGTTAGGGTTCGGGTTAGGGTTAGGGTTAGGGTCAGGGTTCGGGTTAGGGTTCGGGTTAGGGTTAGTTTTCGGGTTAGGTTTAGGGTTAGGGTTAGGGTTAGGGTTAGGGTTAGGGTTCGGGTTAGGGTTCAGGGTTAGCGTTAGGGTTCGGGTTAGGGTTAGGGTTAGGGTTAGGGTTCGGGTTAGGGTTAGGGTTCGGGTTAGGGTTAGGGTTAAGGGTTAGCGTTAGGGTTAGGGTTAGGGTTCGGGTTTGGGTTAGGGTTCGGGTTAGGGTTAGGGTTAGTGTTAGGGTTAGGGTTAGGGTTAGGGTTCGGCTTCGGTTTAGCGTTAGTGTTAGGGTTAGGGTTCGGGTTCGGGTTAGGGTTCGTGTTCGGGTTAGTGTTAGGGTTCGGGTTCGGGTTAGGGTTAGTGTTAGGGTTAGGGTTTGGGTTATGGTTAGGGATCGGGTTAGGGGTAGGGTTCGGGTTCGGTTTCGGTTTAGGGTTCGGGTTAGGGTTCGGGTTCGGGTTAGGGTTCGGGTTAGGGTTCGGGTTAGGGTTAAGGGTTAGCGTTAGGGTTCGGGTTATGGTTAGGGTTAGGGTTAGGTTTCGGGTTAGGGTTCGGTTTAGGGTTAGGGTTAGGGTTAGGGTTCGGGTTCGGGTTCGGGTTAGGGTTAGGGTTAGCGTTAGGGTTCGGGATAGGTTTAGGGTTAGGGTTCGGATTAGGGTTAGGGTTAGGGTTCGGGTTAGGGTTCGGGTTCGGGTTAGGGTTAGGGTTAGGGTTAGGTTTCGGGTTAGGGTTAGGGTTCGGGTTAGGGTTAGGGTTAGGGATAGGGTTACGGTTAATGTTCGGGTTAGGGTTAGGGTTAGGTTAAGGGTTAGTTTTAGGGTTCTGGTTCGGGTTAGGGTTAGGGTTCGGGTTAGGGTTCGGGTTCGGGTTAGGGTTAGGGCTAGGGTTCGGGTTAGGGCTGGGTTAGGGTTCGGGTTAGGATTAGGGTTAGGGTTAGGGTTAGGGTTAAGGTTCGGGTTAGTGTTCGGGTTAGGGTTAGGGTTAGGTTTCGGGGTAGGATTAGGGTCAGGGTTCGGGTTCCGGTTCCGGTTAGGGTTAGGGTTAGGTTTCGGGTTAGGGTTCGGGTAGGGTTCGGGTTAGGGTTAGGGTTACGGTTAGGGTTTGGGTTCGGGTTCGGGTAGGGTTCGGGTTAGGGTTAAGTTTAGGGATATGGTTAGTGCTCGGGTTAGGGTTCGGGTTAGGGTTAGGGTTAGGTTTCGGGTTAGGGTTCGGGTTCGGGTTAGGTTTCGGGTTAGGGTTCGGGTTAGGGTTGAGGTTAGGGTTCGGGTTAGTGTTCTGGTTAGGGTTAGGGTTCGGGTTAGGTTTTGGGTTAGGGTTCGGGTTAGGGTTAGGGTTAGGGTTCGAGTTAGGGTTCGGGTTCGGGTTAGGGTTCGGGTTAGGGTTCGGGTTAGGGTTAGTGTCAGGGTTAGGGTTAGGGTTAGGGTTCGGGTTAGGGTTCGGGTTAGGGTTAGGGTTAGGGTTAGGATTAGGGTTAGGTTTAGGTTTAGGGTTCGGTTTAGGGTTAGGGTTAGGGTTTGGGTTAGGGTTAGGGTTCGTGTTAGGGTTAAGGTTAGGGTTCGGGTTAGGGTTAGGGTTCGGGTTAGGGTTAGGGTTAGGTTTAGGGTTAGGTTTAGGTTTCGGGTTAGGGTAGGGTTCGGGTTAGGGTTAGGGTTCGGTTTTAGGGTTAGGGTTAGGTTTAGAGTTAGGGTTAGGGGTTAGGGTTAGGGTTAGGTTAGGGTTAAGTTTCGGGTTTGGTTTAGGGTTCGGGTTAGGGTTAAGGTTAGGTTTCGGGTTAGGGTTAGGGTTAGGGTTAGTGTTAGATTTAGGGTTAGGGTTAGGGTTAGGGTTAGGGTTAGGGTTCGGGTTCGTGTTAGGGTTAGGGCTAGGGTTCAGGTTAGGGTTACGGTTAGGGTTCGGGTAGGGTTCGGGTTAGGGTAAGGATAGGGATAGGGTTCGGGTTAGGGTTAGGATTCAGGTTAGGGTTAGGGTTAGGTTTAGGGTTAGTGTTCGGGTTAGGGTTCGGGTTAGGGTTAAGGGTTAGCGTTAGGGTTCCGGTTAGGTTTAGGGTTAGGGTTAGGGTTTGGATTAGGGTTCAAGTAGGTTTAGGGTTAAGGTTAGGTTTCGGGTTAGGGTTAGGGTTCGGGTTAGGGTTACGGTTCGGTTTAGTGTTAGGGTTAGGGCTAGGATTAGGGTTAGGTTTAGGGTTAGGGTTCGGGTTAGGGTTAGGGTTAGGGTTAGGTTTAGGTTTAGGTTTCGTGTTAGGGTTAGGGTTAGGGTTAGTGTTAGGTTTCGGGTTAGGGTTAGGGTTAGGGTTAGTGTTAGGGTTCGGGTTCGGGTTAAGGTTAGGGTTAGGGTTCGGGTTAGGGTTCGGGTTCGGTTTAGGGTTAGGGCTAGTGTTCGGGTTAGAGTTAGGGTTAGGGTTCGGGTTAGGGTTAGGGTTAGGGTTAGGGTTAGGGTTAAGGTTCGGGTTAGGGTTCGGGTTAGGGTTAGGGTTAGGGTTCGGGATAGGGTTAGGGTTAGGGTTCTTGTTAGGGTTCGGTTTAGGATTAGGGTTAGGGTTCGGGTTAGGGTCGGGTTAGGGTTAGGGTTAGGGTTAGGGATAGGGTTCGGGTTAGGGTTAGGATTCAGGTTAGGGTTAGGGTTAGGTTTAGGGTTAGTGTTCGGGTTAGGGTTCGGGTTAGGGTTCGGGTTAGGGTTAGTGTTCGGGTTAGGGTTAGAGCTAGGGTTCGGGTTAGGGTTAGGGTTAGGGTTCGGGTTAGGATTAGGGTTAGGGTTAGGGTTAGGGTTAAGGTTCGGGTTATGGTTCGGGTTTGGGTTAGGGTTAGTTTTCGGGGTAGGGTTAGGGTCAGGAATCGGGTTACGGTTCCGGTTAGGGTTAGGGTTAGTTTTCGGGTTAGGGTTCGGGTTAGGGTTCGGGTTAGGGTTAGGGTTACGGTTAGGGTTCGGGTTCGGGTTCCGGTTAGGGTTCGGGTTAGGGTTAGGTTTAGGGTTAGAGTTCGGGTTAGGGTTAGGGTTAGGGTTAGGGTTCGGGTTCGGGTTAGGGTTCGGGTTAGGGTTAGGGTTAGTGTTCAGGTTAGGTTTAGGGTTAGGGTTAGTGTTAGGGTTAGGGTTCGGGTTAGGGTTAGGGTTAGGGTTAGGGTTCGGGTTCGGGTTAGGGTTCGGGTTAGGGTTAGGGTTAGTGTTAGGGTTAGGGTTAGGGTTAGGGTTCGGGTTCGGTTTAGGGTTAGTGTTAGGGTTAGGGTTCGGGTTCGGGGTAGGGTTCGGGTTCGGGTTAGTGTTAGGGTTCGGGTTCGGGTTAGGGTTAGTGTTATGGTTAGGGTTCGGGTTAGGGTTAGGGTTCGGGTTAGGGGTAGGGTTCGGGTTCGGGTTAGGGTTAGGTTTAGGAGGTAGGGTTAGGGTTAGGTTTCGGGTTAGGGTTAGGGTTAGGGTTCGGGTTAGGGTTTAGGGTTCGGGTTAGGGTTAGTGTTCGGGATAGGGTTAGTGTTAGGGTTAGGGTTAGGGTTAGGGTTAGGGTTCGGGTTAGGGTTAGGGTTCGGGTTAGGTTTCGGGTTAGGGTTCGGGTTAGGGTTAGGTTTTGGGTTAGGGTTAGGGTTCGGGTTAGGGTTAGAATTCCGGTTAGGGTTAGGGTTCGGGTTCGGGTTAGGGTTAGGGTTCGGGTTCGGGTTAGGGTTCGGGTTAGGGTTAGGGTTAGTGTTAGGGTTAGGGTTAGGGTTAGGGTTCGGGTTCGGTTTAGGGTTAGTGTTAGGTTTAGGGTTCGGGTTCGGTTTAGGGTTCGGGTTCGGGTTAGTGTTAGGGTTCGGGATCGGGTTAGGGTTAGTGTTAGGGTTAGGGTTCGGGTTAGGGTTAGGGTTCGGGTTAGGGGTAGGGTTCGGATTCGGGTTAGGGTTAGGGTTCGGGTTCGGTTTAGGGTTAGTGTTAGGGTTAGGGATCGGGTTCGGGTTAGGGTTCGGGTTCGGGGTAGTGTTAGGGTTAGGGTTAGGTTTCTGGTTAGGTTTCGGGTTAGGGTTCAGTTTCGGGTTAGGGTTAGTGTTACTGTTAGTGTTAGGGTCAGGGTTCGGGTTAGGGTTAGGGTTAGGGTTAGTGTTCGGGTTTGAGTTAGGGTTAGGGTTAGGGTTAGGGTTAGTGTTAGGGTTAGGGTAATGGTTAGGGTTCGGGTTCGGGTTAGGGTTCGGGTTATGGTTAGGGTTAGTGTTATGGTTAGGGTTAGGGTTAGGGTTCGGGTTTGGTTTAGGGTTAGTGTTAGGGTTAGGGTTCGGGTTCGGGTTAGGGTTCGGGTTCGGGTTCGGGTTAGTGTTAGGGTTCGGGTTCGGGTTAGGGTTAGTGTTAGGGTTAGGGTTCGCGTTAGCGTTAGGTTTTGGGGTAGGGGAAGGGTTCTGGTTCGGGTTATGGTTAGGGTTCGGGTTAGGGTTCGGGTTAGGGTTAGGGTTCGGTTAGGGTTAGGGTTCGGGTTAGGGTTAGGGTTAGGTTTAGGAGGTAGGGTTAGGGTTAGGGTTCGGGTTAGGGTTAGGGTTAGGGTCAGGGTTCGGGTTAGGGTTCGGGTTAGGGTTAGTTTTCGGGTTAGGTTTAGGGTTAGGGTTAGGGTTAGGGTTAGGGTTAGGGTTCGGGTTAGGGTTCAGGGTTAGCGTTAGGGTTCGGGTTAGGGTTAGGGTTAGGGTTAGGGTTCGGGTTAGGGTTAGGGTTCGGGTTAGGGTTAGGGTTAAGGGTTAGCGTTAGGGTTAGGGTTAGGGTTCGGGTTTGGGTTAGGGTTCGGGTTAGGGTTAGGGTTAGTGTTAGGGTTAGGGTTAGGGTTAGGGTTCGGCTTCGGTTTAGCGTTAGTGTTAGGGTTAGGGTTCGGGTTCGGGTTAGGGTTCGTGTTCGGGTTAGTGTTAGGGTTCGGGTTCGGGTTAGGGTTAGTGTTAGGGTTAGGGTTTGGGTTATGGTTAGGGATCGGGTTAGGGGTAGGGTTCGGGTTCGGTTTCGGTTTAGGGTTCGGGTTAGGGTTCGGGTTCGGGTTAGGGTTCGGGTTAGGGTTCGGGTTAGGGTTAAGGGTTAGCGTTAGGGTTCGGGTTATGGTTAGGGTTAGGGTTAGGTTTCGGGTTAGGGTTCGGTTTAGGGTTAGGGTTAGGGTTAGGGTTCGGGTTCGGGTTAGGGTTAGGGTTAGCGTTAGGGTTCGGGATAGGTTTAGGGTTAGGGTTCGGATTAGGGTTAGGGTTAGGGTTCGGGTTAGGGTTCGGGTTCGGGTTAGGGTTAGGGTTAGGGTTAGGTTTCGGGTTAGGGTTAGGGTTCGGGTTAGGGTTAGGGTTAGGGATAGGGTTACGGTTAATGTTCGGGTTAGGGTTAGGGTTAGGTTAAGGGTTAGTTTTAGGGTTCTGGTTCGGGTTAGGGTTAGGGTTCGGGTTAGGGTTCGGGTTCGGGTTAGGGTTAGGGCTAGGGTTCGGGTTAGGGCTGGGTTAGGGTTCGGGTTAGGATTAGGGTTAGGGTTAGGGTTAGGGTTAAGGTTCGGGTTAGTGTTCGGGTTAGGGTTAGGGTTAGGTTTCGGGGTAGGATTAGGGTCAGGGTTCGGGTTCCGGTTCCGGTTAGGGTTAGGGTTAGGTTTCGGGTTAGGGTTCGGGTAGGGTTCGGGTTAGGGTTAGGGTTACGGTTAGGGTTTGGGTTCGGGTTCGGGTAGGGTTCGGGTTAGGGTTAAGTTTAGGGTTATGGTTAGTGCTCGGGTTAGGGTTCGGGTTAGGGTTAGGGTTAGGTTTCGGGTTAGGGTTCGGGTTCGGGTTAGGTTTCGGGTTAGGGTTCGGGTTAGGGTTGAGGTTAGGGTTCGGGTTAGTGTTCTGGTTAGGGTTAGGGTTCGGGTTAGGTTTTGGGTTAGGGTTCGGGTTAGGGTTAGGGTTAGGGTTCGAGTTAGGGTTCGGGTTCGGGTTAGGGTTCGGGTTAGGGTTCGGGTTAGGGTTAGTGTCAGGGTTAGGGTTAGGGTTAGGGTTCGGGTTAGGGTTCGGGTTAGGGTTAGGGTTAGGGTTAGGATTAGGGTTAGGTTTAGGTTTAGGGTTCGGTTTAGGGTTAGGGTTAGGGTTTGGGTTAGGGTTAGGGTTCGTGTTAGGGTTAAGGTTAGGGTTCGGGTTAGGGTTAGGGTTCGGGTTAGGGTTAGGGTTAGGTTTAGGGTTAGGTTTAGGTTTCGGGTTAGGGTAGGGTTCGGGTTAGGGTTAGGGTTCGGTTTTAGGGTTAGGGTTAGGTTTAGAGTTAGGGTTAGGGGTTAGGGTTAGGGTTAGGTTAGGGTTAAGTTTCGGGTTAGGTTTAGGGTTCGGGTTAGGGTTAAGGTTAGGTTTCGGGTTAGGGTTAGGGTTAGGGTTAGTGTTAGATTTAGGGTTAGGGTTAGGGTTAGGGTTAGGGTTAGGGTTCGGGTTCGTGTTAGGGTTAGGGCTAGGGTTCAGGTTAGGGTTACGGTTAGGGTTCGGGTAGGGTTCGGGTTAGGGTAAGGATAGGGATAGGGTTCGGGTTAGGGTTAGGATTCAGGTTAGGGTTAGGGTTAGGTTTAGGGTTAGTGTTCGGGTTAGGGTTCGGGTTAGGGTTAAGGGTTAGCGTTAGGGTTCCGGTTAGGTTTAGGGTTAGGGTTAGGGTTTGGATTAGGGTTCAAGTAGGTTTAGGGTTAAGGTTAGGTTTCGGGTTAGGGTTAGGGTTCGGGTTAGGGTTACGGTTCGGTTTAGTGTTAGGGTTAGGGCTAGGATTAGGGTTAGGTTTAGGGTTAGGGTTCGGGTTAGGGTTAGGGTTAGGGTTAGGTTTAGGTTTAGGTTTCGTGTTAGGGTTAGGGTTAGGGTTAGTGTTAGGTTTCGGGTTAGGGTTAGGGTTAGGGTTAGTGTTAGGGTTCGGGTTCGGGTTAAGGTTAGGGTTAGGGTTCGGGTTAGGGTTCGGGTTCGGTTTAGGGTTAGGGCTAGTGTTCGGGTTAGAGTTAGGGTTAGGGTTCGGGTTAGGGTTAGGGTTAGGGTTAGGGTTAGGGTTAAGGTTCGGGTTAGGGTTCGGGTTAGGGTTAGGGTTAGGGTTCGGGATAGGGTTAGGGTTAGGGTTCTTGTTAGGGTTCGGTTTAGGATTAGGGTTAGGGTTCGGGTTAGGGTCGGGTTAGGGTTAGGGTTAGGGTTAGGGATAGGGTTCGGGTTAGGGTTAGGATTCAGGTTAGGGTTAGGGTTAGGTTTAGGGTTAGTGTTCGGGTTAGGGTTCGGGTTAGGGTTCGGGTTAGGGTTAGTGTTCGGGTTAGGGTTAGAGCTAGGGTTCGGGTTAGGGTTAGGGTTAGGGTTCGGGTTAGGATTAGGGTTAGGGTTAGGGTTAGGGTTAAGGTTCGGGTTATGGTTCGGGTTTGGGTTAGGGTTAGTTTTCGGGGTAGGGTTAGGGTCAGGAATCGGGTTACGGTTCCGGTTAGGGTTAGGGTTAGGGTTAGTTTTCGGGTTAGGGTTCGGGTTAGGGTTCGGGTTAGGGTTAGGGTTAGGGTTAGGGGTTAGGGTTAGGTTTACCGTTCGGGTTAGGGTTAGGGTTAGGGTTAGGGTTAGGGTTCAGGTTAAGTTTAGGGTTAGGGTTCGGGTTAGGTTTAGGGTTAGGGTTAGGGTTAGGGTTCGGGTTAGGGTTAGGGTTAGGGTTCAGGTTAGGGTTCGGGTTAAGTGTTGGGTTAGGGTTAGGGTTAGGGTTCGGTTTAGGTTTACGGTTAGGTCAGGGTTCCGGTTATGGTTAGGGGTAGGGTTAGGGTTAGGGTTCGGGTTCGGGTTAGGGTTAGGGTTCGGGTTAGGGTTCGGGGAAGGGTTAGGATTCGGGTAAGGGTTTAGGGTTCGGGTTCGGGGTAGGGTTAGGGTTAGGGTTCCGGTTAAGTTTAGGGTTAGGGTTCAGGTTAGGTTTAGGGTTAGGTTTCGGGTTAGGGTTAGGGTTAGGTTTCGGGTTCAGGTTAGGTTTTGTGTTAGGGTTAGGGTTCGGGTTAGGGTTAGGGTTCGGGTTAGGGTTAGGGTTCGGGTTAGGGTTAGGGTTCGGGTTAGGGTTAGGGTTAGTGTTTGGGTTAGGGTTAGGGTTAGGGTTCGGGTTCGGGTTACAGTTAGGGTTAGGGTTAGGGTTAGGGTTCAGTTTCGGTTTAGGGTTAGGGTTAGGGTTAGGGTTAGGGTCAGGGTTCGGGTTCGGGTTAGGGTTAGGGTTAGTGTTCGGGTTAGGTTTAGGGTTAGGGTTAGTGTTAGGGTTAGGGTTCGGGTTAGGGTTAGGGTTAGGGTTAGGGTTCGGGTTCGGGTTAGGGTTCGGGTTAGGGTTAGGGTTAGTGTTAGGGTTAGGGTTAGGGTTAGGGTTCGGGTTCGGTTTAGGGTTAGTGTTAGGGTTAGGGTTCGGGTTCGGGGTAGGGTTCGGGTTCGGGTTAGTGTTAGGGTTCGGGTTCGGGTTAGGGTTAGTGTTATGGTTAGGGTTCGGGTTAGGGTTAGGGTTCGGGTTAGGGTTAGGGTTCGGGTTCGGGTTAGGGTTAGGGTTCGTGTTAGGGGTCGGGTTAGGGTTAGGGTTCGGTTAGGGTTAGGGTTCGGGTTAGGGTTAGGGTTAGGTTTAGGAGGTAGGGTTAGGGTTAGGTTTCGGGTTAGGGTTAGGGTTAGGGTTCGGGTTAGGGGTTAGGGTTCGGGTTAGGGTTAGTGTTCGGGATAGGGTTAGTGTTAGGGTTAGGGTTAGGGTTAGGGTTAGGGTTCGGGTTAGGGTTAGGGTTCGGGTTAGGTTTCGGGTTAGGGTTCGGGTTAGGGTTAGGGTTTGGGTTAGGGTTAGGGTTCGGGTTAGGGTTAGAATTCCGGTTAGGGTTAGGGTTCGGGTTCGGGTTAGGGTTAGGGTTCGGGTTAGGGTTAGGGTTCGGGTTAGGGTTAGGTTTAGGGTTAGGGTTCGGGTTCGGGTTAGGGTTCGGGTTAGGGTTAGGGTTAGTGTTAGGGTTAGGGTTAGGGTTAGGGTTCGGGTTCGGTTTAGGGTTAGTGTTAGGGTTAGGGTTCGGGTTCGGTTTAGGGTTCGGGTTCGGGTTAGTGTTAGGGTTCGGGATCGGGATAGGGTTAGTGTTAGGGTTAGGGGTCGGGTTAGGGTTAGGGTTCGGGTTAGGGGTAGGGTTCGGATTCGGGTTAGGGTTAGGGTTCGTGTTCGGTTTAGGGTTAGTGTTAGGGTTAGGGATCGGGTTCGGGTTAGGGTTCGGGTTCGGGGTAGTGTTAGGGTTCGGGTTCGGGTTCGGGTTCGTGTTAGGGTTAGGGTTAGGTTTCGGGTTAGGTTTCGGGTTAGGGTTCAGTTTCGGGTTAGGGTTAGGGTTACTGTTAGGGTTAGGGTCAGGGTTCGGGTTAGGGTTAGGGTTAGGGTTAGTGTTCGGGTTAGAGTTAGGGTTAGGGTTAGGGTTAGGGTTAGTGTTAGGGTTAGGGTAAGGGTTAGGGTTCGGGTTCGGGTTAGGGTTCGGGTTATGGTTAGGGTTAGTGTTATGGTTAGGGTTAGGGTTAGGGTTCGGGTTCGGTTTAGGGTTAGTGTTAGGGTTAGGGTTCGGGTTCGGGTTAGGGTTCGGGTTCGGGTTCGGGTTAGTGTTAGGGTTCGGGTTCGGGTTAGGGTTAGTGTTAGGGTTAGGGTTCGCGTTAGCGTTAGGTTTTGGGGTAGGGGTAGGGTTCTGGTTCGGGTTATGGTTAGGGTTTGGGTTAGGGTTCGGGTTAGGGTTAGGGTTCGGTTAGGGTTAGGGTTCGGGTTAGGGTTAGGGTTAGGTTTAGGAGGTAGGGTTAGGGTTAGGGTTCGGGTTAGGGTTAGGGTTAGGGTCAGGGTTCGGGTTAGGGTTCGGGTTAGGGTTAGTTTTCGGGTTAGGGTTAGGGTTAGGGTTAGGGTTAGGGTTAGGGTTAGGGTTCGGGTTAGGGTTAAGGGTTAGCGTTAGGTTTCGGGTTAGGGTTAGGGTTAGGGTTAGGGTTCGGGTTAGTGTTAGGGTTCGGGTTAGGGTTAGGGTTAAGGGTTAGCGTTAGGGTTAGGGTTAGGGTTCGGCTTCGGGTTAGGGTTCGGGTTAGGGTTAGGGTTAGTGTTAGGGTTAAGGTTAGGGTTAGGGTTCGGCTTCGGTTTAGCGTTAGTGTTAGGGTTAGGGTTCGGGTTCGGGTTAGGGTTCGTGTTCGGGTTAGTGTTAGGGTTAGGGTTCGGGTTATGGTTAGGGTTCGGGTTAGGGGTAGGGTTCGGGTTCGGTTTCGGTTTAGGGTTCGGGTTAGGGTTCGGGTTCGGGTTAGGGTTCGGGTTAGGGTTCGGGTTAGGGTTAAGGGTTAGCGTTAGGGTTCGGGTTAGGGTTAGGGTTAGGGTTAGGTTTCGGGTTAGGGTTCGGTTTAGGGTTAGGGTTAGGGTTAGGGTTTGGGTTCGGGTTAGGGTTAGGGTTAGCGTTAGGGTTCGGGATAGGTTTAGGGTTAGGGTTCGTATTAGGGTTAGGGTTAGGGTTCGGGTTAGGGTTCGGGTTCGGGTTAGGGTTAGGGTTAGGGTTAGGTTTCGGGTTAGGGTTAGGGTTCGGGTTAGTGTTAGGGTTAGGGATAGGGTTACGGTTAATGTTCGGGTTAGGGTTAGGGTTAGGTTAAGGGTTAGTGTTAGGGTTCTGGTTCGGGTTAGGGTTAGGGTTCGGGTTAGGGTTCGGGTTCGGGTTAGGGTTAGGGCTAGGGTTCGGGTTAGGGCTGGGTTAGGGTTTGGGTTAGGATTAGGGTTAGGGTTAGGGTTAGGGTTAAGGTTCGGGTTAGTGTTCGGGTTAGGGTTAGGGTTAGGTTTCGGGGTAGGATTAGGGTCAGGGTTCGGGTTCCGGTTCCGGTTAGGGTTAGGGTTAGGTTTCGGGTTAGGGTTCGGGTAGGGTTCGGGTTAGGGTTAGGGTTACGGTTAGGGTTTGGGTTCGGGTTTGGGTAGGGTTCGGGTTAGGGTTAAGTTTAGGGTTAGGGTTAGTGCTCGGGTTAGGGTTCGGGTTAGGGTTAGGGTTAGGTTTCGGGTTAGGGTTCGGGTTCGGGTTAGGTTTCGGGTTGGGGTTAGGGTTAGGGTTCGGGTTAGGGTTCAAGTTAGGGTTCGGGTTAGTGTTCTGGTTAGGGTTAGGGTTCGGGTTAGGTTTTGGTTTAGGGTTCGGGTTAGGTTTAGGGTTAGGGTTCGAGTTAGGGTTCGGGTTCGGGTTAGGGTTCGGGTTAGGGTTCGGGTTAGGGTTAGTGTCAGGGTTAGGGTTAGGGTTAGGGTTCGGGTTAGGGTTCGGTTTAGGGTTAGGGTTAGGGTTAGGATTAGGGTTAGGTTTAGGTTTAGGGTTCGGTTTAGGGTTAGGGTTAGGGTTTGGGTTAGGGTTAGGGTTCGTGTTAGGGTTAAGGTTAGGGTTCGGGTTAGGGTTAGGGTTTGGGTTAGGGTTAGGGTTAGGTTTAGGGTTAGGTTTAGGTTTCGGGTTAGGGTAGGGTTCGGGTTAGGGTTAGGGTTCGGTTTTAGGGTTAGGGTTAGGTTTAGAGTTAGGGTTAGGGGTTAGGGTTAGGGTTAGGTTAGGGTTAAGGTTCGGGTTAGGTTTAGGGTTCGGGTTAGGGTTAAGGTTAGGGTTCGGGTTAGGGTTAGGGTTAGGCTTAGTGTTAGGGTTAGGGTTAGGGTTAGGGTTAGGGTTAGGGTTAGGGTTCGGGTTCGTGTTAGGGTTAGGGCTAGGGTTCAGGTTAGGGTTACGGTTAGGGTTCGGGTAGGGTTCGGGTTAGGGTTAGGGATAGGGATAGGGTGCGGGTTAGGGTTAGGATTCAGGTTATGGTTAGGTTTAGGGTTAGTGTTCGGTTTAGGGTTCGGGTTAGGGTTAAGGGTTAGCGTTAGGGTTCCGGTTAGGGTTAGGGTTAGGGTTAGGGTTTGGATTAGGGTTCAAGTAGGTTTAGGGTTAAGGTTAGGTTTCGGGTTAGGGTTAGGGTTCGGGTTAGGGTTACGGTTCGGTTTAGTGTTAGGGTTAGGGCTAGGATTAGGGTTAGGTTTAGGGTTAGGGTTCGGGTTAGGGTTAGGGTTAGGGTTAGGTTTAGGTTTAGGTTTAGTATTAGGGTTAGGGTTAGGGTTAGTGTTAGGTTTCGGGTTAGGGTTAGGGTTAGGGTTAGTGTTAGGGTTCGGGTTCGGGTTAAGGTTAGGGTTAGGGTTCGGGTTAGGGTTCGGGTTCGGTTTAGGGTTAGGGCTAGTGTTCGGGTTAGAGTTAGGGTTAGGGTTCGGGTTAGGGTTAGGGTTAGGGTTAGGGTTAGGGTTAAGGTTTGGGTTAGGGTTCGGGTTAGGGTTAGGGTTAGGGTTCGGGGTAGGGTTAGGGTTAGGGTTCTTGTTAGGGTTCGGTTTAGGATTAGGGTTAGGGTTCGGGTTAGGGTCGGGTTAGGGTTAGGGTTAGGGTTAGGGATAGGGTTCGGGTTAGGGTTAGGATTCAGGTTAGGGTTAGGGTTAGGTTTAGGGTTAGTGTTCGGGTTAGGGTTCGGGTTAGGGTTCGGGTTAGGGTTAGTGTTCGGGTTAGGGTTAGAGCTAGGGTTCAGGTTAGGGTTAAGGTTAGGGTTCGGGTTAGGATTAGGGTTAGGGTTAGGGTTAGGGTTAAGGTTCGGGTTATGGTTCGGGTTTGGGTTAGGGTTAGTTTTCGGGGTTGGGTTAGGGTCAGGAATCAGGTTACGGTTCCGGTTAGGGTTAGGGTTAGTTTTCGGGTTAGGGTTCGGGTTAGGGTTCGGGTTAGGGTTAGGGTTACGGTTAGGGTTCGGGTTCGGGTTCCGGTTAGGGTTCGGGTTAGGGTTAGGTTTAGGGTTAGGGTTCGGGTTAGGGTTAGGGTTAGGGTTAGGGTTCGGGTTCGGATTAGGGTTCGGGTTAGGGTTAGGGTTAGTGTTCGGGTTAGGTTTAGGGTTAGGGTTAGTGTTAGGGTTAGGGTTCGGGTTAGGGTTAGGGTTAGGGTTAGGGTTCGGGTTCGGGTTAGGGTTCGGGTTAGGGTTAGGGTTAGTGTTAGGGTTAGGGTTAGGGTTAGGGTTCGGGTTCGGTTTAGGGTTAGTGTTATTGTTAGGGTTCGGGTTCGGGGTAGGGTTCGGGTTCGGGTTAGTGTTAGGGTTCGGGTTCGGGTTAGGGTTAGTGTTATGGTTAGGGTTCGGGTTAGGGTTAGGGTTCGGGTTAGGGGTAGGATTCGGGTTCGGGTTAGGGTTAGGGTTCGTGTTAGGGGTCGGGTTAGGGTTAGGGTTCGGTTAGGGTTAGGGTTCGGGTTAGGGTTAGGGTTAGGTTTAGGAGGTAGGGTTAGGGTTAGGTTTCGGGTTAGGGTTAGGGTTAGGGTTCGGGTTAGGGGTTAGGGTTCGGGTTAGGGTTAGTGTTCGGGATAGGGTTAGTGTTAGGGTTAGGGTTAGGGTTAGGGTTAGGGTTCGGGTTAGGGTTAGGGTTCGGGTTAGGTTTCGGGTTAGGGTTCGGGTTAGGGTTAAGGTTTGGGTTCGGGTTAGTGTTAGGGTTCGGGATCGGGTTAGGGATAGTTTTAGGGTTAGGGTTCGGTTTAGGGTTAGGGTTCGGGTTAGGGGTAGGGTTCGGATTCGGGTTAGGGTTAGGGTTCGGGTTCGGTTTAGGGTTAGTGTTAGTGTTAGGGATCGGGTTCGGGTTAGGGTTCGGGTTCGGGGTAGTGTTAGGGTTCGGGTTCGGGTTCGGGTTCGTGTTAGGGTTAGGGTTAGGTTTCGGGTTAGGTTTCGGGTTAGGGTTCAGTTTCGGGTTAGGGTTAGGGTTACTGTTAGGGTTAGGGTCAGGGTTCGGGGTAGGGTTAGGGTTAGGGTTAGTGTTCGGGTTAGAGTTAGGGTTAGGGTTAGGGTTAGGGTTAGTGTTAGGGTTAGGGTAAGGGTTAGTGTTCGGGTTCGGGTTAGGGTTCGGGTTATGGTTAGGGTTAGTGTTATGGTTAGGGTTAGGGTTAGGGTTCGGGTTCGGTTTAGGGTTAGTGTTAGTGTTAGGGTTCGGGTTCGGGTTAGGGTTCGGGTTCAGGTTAGTGTTAGGGTTCGGGTTCGGGTTAGGGTTAGTGTTAGGGTTAGGGTTCGCGTTAGCGTTAGGTTTTGGGGTAGGGGTAGGGTTCTGGTTCGGGTTATGGTTAGGGTTCGGGTTAGGGTTCGGGTTAGGGTTAGGGTTCGGTTAGGGTTAGGGTTCGGGTTAGGGTTAGGGTTAGGTTTAGGAGGTAGGGTTAGGGTTAGGGTTCGGGTTAGGGTTAGGGTTAGGGTCAGGGTTCGGGTTAGGGTTCGGGTTAGGGTTAGTTTTCGGGTTAGGGTTAGGGTTAGGGTTAGGGTTAGGGTTAGGGTTAGGGTTCGGGTTAGGGTTAAGGGTTAGCGTTAGGGTTCGGGTTAGGGTTAGGGTTAGGGTTAGGGTTCGGGTTAGTGTTAGGGTTCGGGTTAGGGTTAGGGTAAGGGTTAGCGTTAGGGTTAGGGTTAGGGTTCGGGTTCGGGTTAGGGTTCGGATTAGGGTTAGGGTTAGTGTTAGGGTTAGGGTTAGGGTTAGGGTTCGGCTTCGGTTTAGCGTTAGTGTTAGGGTTAGGGTTCGGGTTCGGGTTAGGGTTCGTGTTCGGGTTAGTGTTAGGGTTCGGGTTCGGGTTAGGGTTAGTGTTAGGGTTAGGGTTCGGGTTATGGTTAGGGTTCGGGTTAGGGGTAGGGTTCGGGTTTGGTTTCGGTTTAGGGTTCGGGTTAGGGTTCGGGTTCGGGTTAGGGTTCGGGTTAGGGTTCGGGTTAGGCTTAAGGGTTAGCGTTAGGGTTCGGGTTAGGGTTAGGGTTAGGGTTAGGTTTCGGGTTAGGGTTCGGATTAGGGTTAGGGTTAGGGTTAGGTTTCGGGTTCGGGTTAGGGTTAGGGTTAGCGTTAGGGTTCGGGATAGGTTTAGGGTTAGGGTTCGGATTAGGGTTAGGGTTAGGGTTCGGGTTAGGGTTCGGGTTCGGGTTAGGGTTAGGGTTAGGGTTAGGTTTCGGGTTCGGGTTAGGGTTCGGGTTAGGGTTAGGGTTAGGGATAGGGTTACGGTTAATGTTCGGGTTAGGGTTAGGTTAAGGGTTAGTGTTAGGGTTCTGGTTCGGGTTAGGGTTAGGGTTCGGGTTAGGGTTCGGGTTCGGGTTAGGGTTAGGGCTAGGGTTCGGGTTAGGGCTGGGTTAGGGTTCGGGTTAGGATTAGGGTTAGGGTTAGGGTTAGGGTTAAGGTTCGGGTTAGTGTTCGGGTTAGGGTTAGGGTTAGGTTTCGGGGTAGGATTAGGGTCAGGGTTCGGGTTCCGGTTCCGGTTAGGGTTAGGGTTAGGTTTCGGGTTAGGGTTCGGGTAGGGTTCGGGTTAGGGTTAGGGTTACGGTTAGGGTTTGGGTTCGGGTTCGGGTAGGGTTCGGGTTAGGGTTAAGTTTAGGGTTAGGGTTAGTGCTCGGGTTAGGGTTCGGGTTAGGGTTAGGGTTAGGTTTCGGGTTAGGGTTCGGGTTCGGGTTAGGTTTCGGGTTAGGGTTAGGGTTAGGGTTCGGGTTAGGGTTCAAGTTAGGGTTCGGGTTAGTGTTCTGGTTAGGGTTAGGGTTCGGGTTAGGTTTTGGGTTAGGGTTCGGGTTAGGGTTAGGGTTAGGGTTCGAGTTAGGGTTCGGGTTCGGGTTAGGGTTGGGGTTAGGGTTCGGGTTAGGGTTAGTGTCAGGGTTAGGGTTAGGGTTAGGGTTCGGGTTAGGGTTCGGGTTAGGGTTAGGGTTAGGGTTAGGATTAGGGTTAGGTTTAGGTTTAGGGTTCGGTTTAGGGTTAGGGTTAGGGTTTGGGTTAGGGTTAGGGTTCGTGTTCGTGTTAAGGTTAGGGTTCAGGTTAGGGTTAGGGTTCGGGTTAGGGTTAGGGTTTGGTTTAGGGTTAGGTTTAGGTTTCGGGTTAGGGTAGGGTTCGGGTTAGGGTTAGGGTTCGGTTTTAGGGTTAGGGTTAGGTTTAGAGTTAGGGTTAGGGGTTAGGGTTAGGGTTAGGTTAGGGTTAAGGTTCGGGTTAGGTTTAGGGTTCGGGTTAGGGTTAAGGTTAGGGTTCGGGTTAGGGTTAGGGTTAGGGTTAGTGTTAGGGTTAGGGTTAGGGTTAGGGTTAGGGTTAGGGTTCGGGTTCGTGTTAGGGTTAGGGCTAGGGTTCAGGTTAGGGTTACGGTTAGGGTTCGGGTAGGGTTCGGGTTAGCGTTAGGGATAGGGATAGGGTTCGGGTTAGGGTTAGGATTCAGGTTAGGGTTAGGGTTAGGTTTAGGGTTAGTGTTCGGGTTAGGGTTCGGGTTAGGGTTAAGGGTTAGCGTTAGGGTTCCGGTTAGGGTTAGGGTTAGGGTTAGGGTTTGGATTAGGGTTCAAGTAGGTTTAGGGTTAAGGTTAGGTTTCGGGTTAGGGTTAGGGTTCGGGTTAGGGTTACGGTTCGGTTTAGTGTTAGGGTTAGGGCTAGGATTAGGGTTAGGTTTAGGGTTAGGGTTCGGGTTAGGGTTAGGGTTAGGGTTAGGTTTAGGTTTAGGTTTCGTGTTAGGGTTAGGGTTAGGGTTAGTGTTAGTTTTCGGGTTAGGGTTAGGGTTAGGGTTAGTGTTAGGGTTCGGGTTCGGGTTAAGGTTAGGGTTAGGGTTCGGGTTAGGGTTCGGGTTCGGTTTAGGGTTAGGGCTAGTGTTCGGGTTAGAGTTAGGGTTAGGGTTCGGGTTAGGGTTAGGGTTAGGGTTAGGGTTAAGGTTCGGGTTAGGGTTCGGGTTAGGGTTAGGGTTAGGGTTCGGGGTAGTGTTAGGGTTAGGGTTCTTGTTAAGGTTCGGTTTAGGATTAGGGTTAGGGTTCGGGTTAGGGTCGGGTTAGGGTTAGGGTTAGGGTTAGGGATAGGGTTCGGGTTAGGGTTAGGATTCAGGTTAGGGTTAGGGTTAGGTTTAGGGTTAGTGTTCGGGTTAGGGTTCGGGTTAGGGTTCGGGTTAGGGTTAGTGTTCGGGTTAGGGTTAGAGCTAGGGTTCGGGTTAGGGTTAGGGTTAGGGTTCGGGTTAGGATTAGGGTTAGGGTTAGGGTTAGGGTTAAGGTTCGGGTTATGGTTCGGGTTTGGGTTAGGGTTAGTTTTCGGGGTAGGGTTAGGGTCAGGAATCGGGTTACGGTTCCGGTTAGGGTTAGGGTTAGTTTTCGGGTTAGGGTTCGGGTTAGGGTTCGGGTTAGGTTTAGGGTTACGGTTAGGGTTCGGGTTCGGGTTCCGGTTAGGGTTCGGGTTAGGGTTAGGTTTAGGGTTAGTGTTAGTGTTCGGGTTAGGGTTCGGGTTAGGGTTAGGGTTAGGTTTCGGGTTAGGGTTCGGGTTTGGGTTCGGGTTAGGGTTAGGGTTAGTGTTAGGGTTAGGGTTAGGGTTAGGGTTCGGGTTCGGTTTAGGGTTAGTGTTAGGGTTAGGGTTCGGGTTCGGGGTAGGGTTCGGGTTCGGGTTAGTGTTAGGGTTCGGGTTCGGGTTAGGGTTAGTGTTATGGTTAGGGTTCGGGTTAGGGTTAGGGTTCGGGTTAGGGGTAGGTTTCGGGTTCGTGTTAGGGTTAGGGTTCGTGTTAGGGGTCGGGTTAGGGTTAGGGTTCGGTTAGGGTTAGGGTTCGGGTTAGGGTTAGGGTTAGGTTTAGGAGGTAGGGTTAGGGTTAGGTTTCGGGTTAGGGTTAGGGTTAGGGTTCGGGTTAGGGGTTAGGGTTCGGGTTAGGGTTAGTGTTCGGGATAGGTTTAGTGTTAGGGTTAGGGTTAGGGTTAGGGTTAGGGTTCGGGTTAGGGTTAGGGTTCGGGTTAGGTTTCGGGTTAGGGTTCAGGTTAGGGTTAGGGTTTGGGTTAGGGTTAGGTTTCGGGTTAGGGTTAGAATTCCGGTTAGGGTTAGGGTTCGGGTTCGGGTTAGGGTTAGGGTTCGGGTTAGGGTTAGGGTTCGGGTTAGGGTTAGGGTTAGGGTTCGGGTTCGTGTTAGGGTTCGGGTTAGGGTTAGGGTTAGTGTTAGGGTTAGGGTTAGGGTTAGGGTTCGGGTTCGGTTTAGGGTTAGTGTTAGGGTTAGGGTTCGGGTTCGGTTTAGGGTTCGGGTTCGGGTTAGTGTTAGGGTTCGGAATCGGGTTAGGGTTAGTGTTAGGGTTAGGGTTCGGGTTAGGGTTAGGGTTCGGGTTAGGGGTAGGGTTCGGATTCGGGTTAGGGTTAGGGTTCGTGTTCGGTTTAGGGTTAGTGTTAGGGTTAGGGATCGGGTTCGGGTTAGGGTTCGGGTTCGGGGTAGTGTTAGGGTTCGGGTTCGGGTTCGGGTTCGTGTTAGGGTTAGGGTTAGGTTTCGGGTTAGGTTTCGGGTTAGGGTTCAGTTTCGGGTTAGGGTTAGGGTTACTGTTAGGGTTAGGGTCAGGGTTCGGGTTAGGGTTAGGGTTAGGGTTAGTGTTCGGGTTAGAGTTAGGGTTAGGGTTAGGGTTAGGGTTAGTGTTAGGGTTAGGGTAAGGGTTAGGGTTCGGGTTCGGGTTAGGGTTCGGGTTATGGTTAGGGTTAGTGTTATGGTTAGGGTTAGGGTTAGGGTTCGGGTTCGGTTTAGGGTTAGTGTTAGGGTTAGGGTTCGGGTTCGGGTTAGGGTTCGGGTTCGGGTTAGTGTTAGGGTTCGGGTTCGGGTTAGGGTTAGTGTTAGGGTTAGGGTTCGCGTTAGCGTTAGGTTTTGGGGTAGGGGTAGGGTTCTGGTTCGGGTTATGGTTAGGGTTCGGGTTAGGGTTCGGGTTAGGGTTAGTGTTCGGTTAGGGTTAGGGTTCGGGTTAGGGTTAGGGTTAGGTTTAGGAGGTAGGGTTAGGGTTAGGGTTCGGGTTAGGGTTAGGGTTAGGGTCAGGGTTCGGGTTAGGGTTCGGGTTAGGGTTAGTTTTCGGGTTAGGGTTAGGGTTAGGGTTAGGGTTAGGGCTAGGGTTCGGGTTAGGGTTAAGGGTTAGATTAGGGTTCGGGTTAGGGTTAGGGTTAGGGTTAGGGTTCGGGTTAGTGTTAGGGTTCGGGTTAGGGTTAGGGTTAAGGGTTAGCGTTAGGGTTAGGGTTAGGGTTCGGGTTCGGGTTAGGGTTCGGGTTAGGGTTAGGGTTAGTGTTAGGGTTAGGGTTAGGGTTAGGTTTCGGCTTCGGTTTAGCGTTAGTGTTAGGGTTAGGGTTCGGGTTCGGGTTAGGGTTCGTGTTCGGGTTAGTGTTAGGGTTCGGGTTCGGGTTAGGGTTAGTGTTAGGGTTAGGGTTCGGGTTATGGTTAGTGTTCGGGTTAGGGGTAGGGGTAGGGTTCGGGTTCGGTTTCGGTTTAGGGTTCGGGTTAGGGTTCGGGTTCGGGTCAGGGATAGGGTTAGGGTTAGGGTACGGTATAGGGTCAGGGTTAGTTTTCGGGTACGGTTCGGGTCAGGGTTAGGGTTAGGGTTAGCGTTAGGGTTCGGGATAGGTTTAGTGTTAGGGTTCGGATTAGGGTTAGGGTTAGGGTTCGGGTTAGGGTTCGGGTTCGGGTTAGGGTTAGGGTTAGGGTTAGGTTTCGGTTTAGGGTTAGGGTTCGGGTTAGGGTTAGGGTTAGGGATAGGGTTACGGTTAATGTTCGGGTTAGGGTTAGGGTTAGGTTAAGGGTTAGTGTTAGGGTTCTGGTTCGGGTTAGGGTTAGGGTTCGGGTTAGGGTTCGGGTTCGGGTTAGGGTTAGGGCTAGGGTTCGGGTTAGGGCTGGGTTAGGGTTCGGGTTAGGATTAGGGTTAGGGTTAGGGTTAGGGTTAAGGTTCGGGTTAGTGTTCGGGTTAGGGTTAGGGTTAGGTTTCGGGGTAGGATTAGGGTCAGGGTTCGGGTTCCGGTTCCGGTTAGGGTTAGGGTTAGGTTTCGGGTTAGGGTTCGGGTAGGGTTCGGGTTAGGGTTAGGGTTACGGTTAGGGTTTGGGTTCGGGTTCGGGTAGGGTTCGGGTTAGGGTTAAGTTTAGGGTTAGGGTTAGTGCTCTGGTTAGGGTTCGGGTTAGGGTTAGGGTTAGGTTTCGGGTTAGGGTTCGGGTTCGGGTTAGGTTTCGGGTTAGGGTTAGGGTTAGGGTTCGGGTTAGGGTTCAAGTTAGGGTTCGGGTTAGTGTTCTGGTTAGGGTTAGGGTTCGGGTTAGGTTTTGGGTTAGGGTTCGGGTTAGGGTTAGGGTTAGGGTTCGAGTTAGGGTTCGGGTTCGGGTTAGGGTTCGGGTTAGGGTTCGGGTTAGGGTTAGTGTCAGGGTTAGGGTTAGGGTTAGGGTTCGGGTTAGGGTTCGGGTTAGGGTTAGGGTTAGGGTTAGGATTAGGGTTAGGTTTAGGTTTAGGGTTCGGTTTAGGGTTAGGGTTAGGGTTTGGGTTAGGGTTAGGGTTCGTGTTAGGGTTAAGGTTAGGGTTCGGGTTAGGGTTAGGGTTCGGGTTAGGGTTAGGGTTAGGTTTAGGGTTAGGTTTAGGTTTCGGGTTAGGGTAGGGTTCGGGTTAGGGTTAGGGTTCGGTTTTAGGGTTAGGGTTAGGTTTAGAGTTAGGGTTAGGGGTTAGGGTTAGGGTTAGGTTAGGGTTAAGGTTCGGGTTAGGTTTAGGGTTCGGGTTAGGGTTAAGGTTAGGGTTCGGGTTAGGGTTAGGGTTAGGGTTAGTGTTAGGGTTAGGGTTAGGGTTAGGGTTAGGGTTCGGGTTCGTGTTAGGGTTAGGGCTAGGGTTCAGGTTAGGGTTACGGTTAGGGTTTGGGTAGGGTTCGGGTTAGGGTTAGGGATAGGGATAGGGTTCGGGTTAGGGTTAGGATTCAGGTTAGGGTTAGGGTTAGGTTTAGGGTTAGTGTTCGGGTTAGGGTTCGGGTTAGGGTTAAGGGTTAGCGTTAGGGTTCCGGTTAGGGTTAGGGTTAGGGTTAGGGTTTGGATTAGGGTTCAAGTAGGTTTAGGGTTAAGGTTAGGTTTCGGGTTAGGGTTAGGGTTCGGGTTAGGGTTACGGTTCGGTTTAGTGTTAGGGTTAGGGCTAGGATTAGGGTTAGGTTTAGGGTTAGGGTTCGGGTTAGGGTTAGGGTTAGGGTTAGGTTTAGGTTTAGGTTTCGTGTTAGGGTTAGGGTTAGGTTTAGTGTTAGGTTTCGGGTTAGGGTTAGGGTTAGGGTTAGTGTTAGGGTTCGGGTTCGGGTTAAGGTTAGGGTTAGGGTTCGGGTTAGGGTTCGGGTTCGGTTTAGGGTTAGGGCTAGTGTTCGGGTTAGAGTTAGGGTTAGGGTTCGGGTTAGGGTTAGGGTTAGGGTTAGGGTTAGGGTTAAGGTTCGGGTTAGGGTTCGGGTTAGGTTTAGGGTTCGGGGTAGGGTTAGGGTTAGGGTTCTTGTTAGGGTTCGGTTTAGGATTAGGGTTAGGGTTCGGGTTAGGGTCGGGTTAGGGTTAGGGTTAGGGTTAGGGATAGGGTTCGGGTTAGGGTTAGGATTCAGGTTAGGGTTAGGGTTAGGTTTAGGGTTAGTGTTCGGGTTAGGGTTCGGGTTAGGGTTTGGGTTAGGGTTAGTGTTCGGGTTAGGGTTAGAGCTAGGGTTCGGGTTAGGGTTAGGGTTAGGGTTCGGGTTAGGATTAGGGTTAGGGTTAGGGTTAGGGTTAAGGTTCGGGTTATGGTTCGGGTTTGGGTTAGGGTTAGTTTTCGGGGTAGGGTTAGGGTCAGGAATCGGGTTACGGTTCCTGTTAGGGTTAGGGTTCGTTTTCGGGTTAGGGTTCGGGTTAGGGTTCGGGTTAGGGTTAGGGTTACGGTTAGGGTTCGGGTTCGGGTTCCGGTTAGGGTTCGGGTTAGGGTTAGGTTTAGGGTTAGTGTTAGTGTTCGGGTTAGGGTTCGGGTTAGGGTTAGGGTTAGGGTTAGGGTTCGGGTTAGGGTTCGGGTTTGGGTTAGGGTTCGGGTTAGGATTAGGGTTCGGGTTCGGGTTAGGGTTCGGGTTAGGGTTCGGGTTAGGGTTAGTGTTAGGATTAGGGTTAGGGTTAAGGTTAGGGTTCGGGTTAGGGTTAGGGTTAGGGTTAGTGTTAGGCTTAGGGTTAGGGTTAGGGTTAGGGTTAGGGTTCGGGTTCGTGTTAGGGTTAGGGCTAGGGTTCGGGTTAGGGTTACGGTTAGGGTTCGGGTTAGGGTTCGGGTTAGGGTTCGTGTTAGGGTTAAGGGTTAGCGTTAGGGTTCGGGTAAGGGTTAGGGTTAGGGTTAGGGTTCGGATTAGGGTTCAGGTTAGGGTTAGTGTTAGGGTTAGCGTTCGGGTTCGGGTTAGGGTTCGTGTTAGTGTTCGGGTTAGGGTTAAGGGTTAGCATTAATGTTCGGGTTAGGGTTAGGGTTAGGGTTAGGGTTCGGGTTAGGGTCTGGTTCGGGTTAGGGTTAGGGTTAGGGTTCGGGTTCGGGTTAGGGTTCGGGTTAGGCTTAGGCTTAGGGTTAGGGTTAGGGTTCGGGTTAGGGTTAGGGTTAGGGTTAGGGTTCGGGTACGGGTTAGTGTTAGGGTTAGGGTTAGGGCTCGGTTTAGTGTTAGGGTTAGGGTTAGGGTTTGGGTTAGTGTTAGGGTTCGGGTTAGGGTTACGTTTCGGGTTAGGGTTAGGGTTAGGTTTCGGGTTCGGGTTAGGGTTAGGTTTAGGTTTCGTGTTAGGGTTAGGGTTAGGGTTAGTGTTAGGTTTCGGGTTAGGGTTAGGGTTAGGGTTAGTGTTAGGGTTCGGGTTCGGGTTAAGGTTAGGGTTAGGGTTCGGGTTAGGGTTCGGGTTCGGTTTAGGGTTATGGCTAGGGTTCGGGTTAGAGTTAGGGTTAGGGTTCGGGTTAGGGTTAGGGTTAGGGTTAGGGTTAAGTTTCGGGTTAGGGTTCGGGTTAGGGTTAGGGTTAGGGTTAGGGTTAGGGTTAGGGTTAAGTTTCGGGTTAGGGTTCGGGTTAGGGTTAGGGTTAGGGTTCGGGGTATGGTTAGGGTTAGGGTTCTTGTTAGGGTTCGGTTTAGGATTAGGGTTAGGGTTCGGGTTAGGGTTATGGTTAGGGTTAGGGATAGGGTTCGGGTTAGGGTTAGGATTCACGTTAGGGTTAGGGTTAGGTTTAGGGTTAGTGTTCGTGTTAGGGTTCGGGTTATGGTTCGGGTTAGAGTTAGGGTTCGGGTTAGGGTTAGGGCTAGGGTTCGGGTTAGGGTTAGGGTTAGGGTTCGGGTTAGGATTAGGGTTAGGGTTAGGGTTAGGGTTAAGTTTCGGGTTAGGGTTCGGGTTAGGGTTAGGGTTAGGTTTCGGGGTAGGGTTAGGGTCAGGATTCGGGTTACGGTTCCGGTTAGGGTTAGGGTTAGTTTTCGGGTTAGGGTTCGTGTTAGGGTTCCTATTAGGGTTAGGGTTAGGGTTAGGGTTCGGGTTAGGGTAGGGTTCGGGTTAGGGTTAGGGTTAGGTTTTAGGATTAGGGTTAGGTTTAGAGTTAGGGTTAGAGGTTAGGGTTAGGGTTAGGTTAGGGTTCGGGTTAGGGTTAGGGTTACGGTTAGGGTTCGGGTTCGGGTTCCGGTTAGGGTTCGGGTTAGGGTTAGGTTTAGGGTTAGTGTTAGTGTTCGGGTTAGGGTTCGGGTTAGGGTTAGGGTTAGGTTTCGGGTTAGGGTTCGGGTTCCGGTTAGGGTTCGGGTTAGGGTTAGGGTTCGGGTTCGTGTTAGGGTTCGGGTTAGGGTTCAGGTTAGGGTTAGGGTTAGGGTTAGGGTTCGGGTTTGGGTAGGGTTCGGGTTAGGGTTAGGGTTAGGTTTTAGGGTTAGGGTTAGGTTTAGAGTTAGGGTTAGAGGTTAGGGTTAGGGTTAGGTTAGGGTTCGGGTTAGGGTTCGGGTTAGGGTTAAGGTTACGGTTAGGGTTAGGGTTCGGGTTCCGGTTAGTGTTCGGGTTAGGGTTAGGTTTAGGGTTAGTGTTGTGTTCGGGTTAGGGTTCGGGTTAGGTTTAGGGTTCGGGTTCGGGTTAGGGTTCGGGTTCGGATTCCAGTTAGGGTTCGGGTTAGGGTTAGGTTTAGGGTTAGTGTTAGTGTTCGGGTTAGGGTTCGGGTTAGGGTTAGGGTTAGGTTTCGGGTTAGGGTTCGGGTTCGGGATAGGGTTCGGGTTAGGGTTAGGGTTCGGGTTCGGGTTAGGGTTCGGGATAGGGTTCTGGTTAGGGTAGGGTTAGTGTTAGGTTTCGGGTTAGGGTTAGGGTTAGGGTTCGGGTTAGGGTTAGGGTTAGGGTTCGAGTTAGGGTTCGGGTTCGGGTTAGGGTTCGGGTTAGGGTTAGGGTTAGGGTTAGGGTTAGGGTTTGGGTTAGGCTTAGGGTTAGGGTTAGGGTTAGGGTTTGGGTTAGGGTTAAGGTTCGGGTTAGGGTTAGGGTTAGGTTTAGGGTTAGGTTTAGGGTTCGGGTTAGGGTAGGGTTCGTGTTAGGGTTAGGATTAGGGTTAGTGTTAGGGTTAGGGTTAGGGTTAGGGTTAGGGTTAGGGTTAGGGTTAGGGTTCGGATTAGGGTTATGGCTAGGGTTCGGGTTAGTGTTAGGGTTAGTGTTCGGGTTAGGGTTCGATTAGGGTTCGGGTTAGGGTTAAGGGTTAGCGTTAGGGTTCGGGTTAGGGTTAGTGTTAGGTTTAGGGTTCGGATTAGGGTTCAGGTTAGGGTTAGTGTTAGGGTTAGGGTTCGGGTTCGGGTTAGGGTTCGGGTTAGTGTTCAGGTTAGGGTTAAGGGTTAGCATTAAGGTTCGGGTTAGGGTTAGGGTTAGGGTTAGGGTTCGAGTTAGGGTTCGGGTTAGGGTTAGGGTTAGGGTTAGTGTTCGGGTTAGGGTTAGGGTTCGGGTACGGGTTAGGGTTAGGGTTAGGGTTAGGGTTAGGTCTCGGCTTAGGGTTAGGGTTAGGGTTAGGGTTCGGGTTAGTGTTAGGATTAGGGTTCAGATTAGGGTTAGGGTTAGAGCTAGGGTTCGGGTTAGGGTTCGGGTTAGGGTTCGGGTTAGGATTAGGGTTAGGGTTAGGGTTAGGGTTAAGGTTCGGGTTATGGTTCGGGTTTGGGTTAGGGTTAGTTTTCGGGGTAGGGTTAGGGTCAGGAATCGGGTTACGGTTCCGGTTAGGGTTAGGGTTCGTTTTCGGGTTAGGGTTCGGGTTAGGGTTCGGGTTAGGGTTAGGGTTACGGTTAGGGTTCGGGTTCGGGTTCCGGTTAGGGTTCGGGTTAGGGTTAGGTTTAGGGTTAGTGTTAGTGTTCGGGTTAGGGTTCGGGTTAGGGTTAGGGTTAGGGTTAGGGTTCGGGTTAGGGTTCGGGTTTGGGTTAGGGTTCGGGTTAGGATTAGGGTTCGGGTTCGGGTTAGGGTTCGGGTTAGGGTTCGGGTTAGGGTTAGTGTTAGGATTAGGGTTAGGGTTAAGGTTAGGGTTCGGGTTAGGGTTAGGGTTAGGGTTAGTGTTAGGCTTAGGGTTAGGGTTAGGGTTAGGGTTAGGGTTCGGGTTCGTGTTAGGGTTAGGGCTAGGGTTCGGGTTAGGGTTACGGTTAGGGTTCGGGTTAGGGTTCGGGTTAGGGTTCGTGTTAGGGTTAAGGGTTAGCGTTAGGGTTCGGGTAAGGGTTAGGGTTAGGGTTAGGTTTTAGGGTTAGGGTTAGGTTTAGAGTTAGGGTTAGAGGTTAGGGTTAGGGTTAGGTTAGGGTTCGGGTTAGGGTTCGGGTTAAGGTTAAGGTTACGGTTAGGGTTAGGGTTCGGGTTCCGGTTAGTGTTCGGGTTAGGGTTAGGTTTAGGGTTAGTGTTGTGTTCGGGTTAGGGTTCGGGTTAGGGTTAGGGTTCGGGTTCGGGTTAGGGTTCGGGTTCGGATTCCAGTTAGGGTTCGGGTTAGGGTTAGGTTTAGGGTTAGTGTTAGTGTTCGGGTTAGGGTTCGGGTTAGGGTTAGGGTTAGGTTTCGGGTTAGGGTTCGGGTTCGGGATAGGGTTCGGGTTAGGGTTAGGGTTCGGGTTCGGGTTAGGGTTCGGGATAGGGTTCTGGTTAGGGTAGGGTTAGTGTTAGGTTTCGGGTTAGGGTTAGGGTTAGGGTTCGGGTTAGGGTTAGGGTTAGGGTTCGAGTTAGGGTTCGGGTTCGGGTTAGGGTTCGGGTTAGGGTTAGGGTTAGGGTTAGGGTTAGGGTTTGGGTTAGGCTTAGGGTTAGGGTTAGGGTTAGGGTTTGGGTTAGGGTTAAGGTTCGGGTTAGGGTTAGGGTTAGGTTTAGGGTTAGGTTTAGGGTTCGGGTTAGGGTAGGGTTCGTGTTAGGGTTAGGATTAGGGTTAGTGTTAGGGTTAGGGTTAGGGTTAGGGTTAGGGTTAGGGTTAGGGTTAGGGTTCGGATTAGGGTTATGGCTAGGGTTCGGGTTAGTGTTAGGGTTAGTGTTCGGGTTAGGGTTCGATTAGGGTTCGGGTTAGGGTTAAGGGTTAGCGTTAGGGTTCGGGTTAGGGTTAGTGTTAGGTTTAGGGTTCGGATTAGGGTTCAGGTTAGGGTTAGTGTTAGGGTTAGGGTTCGGGTTCGGGTTAGGGTTCGGGTTAGTGTTCAGGTTAGGGTTAAGGGTTAGCATTAAGGTTCGGGTTAGGGTTAGGGTTAGGGTTAGGGTTCGAGTTAGGGTTCGGGTTAGGGTTAGGGTTAGGGTTAGTGTTCGGGTTAGGGTTAGGGTTCGGGTACGGGTTAGGGTTAGGGTTAGGGTTAGGGTTAGGTCTCGGCTTAGGGTTAGGGTTAGGGTTAGGGTTCGGGTTAGTGTTAGGATTAGGGTTCAGATTAGGGTTAGGGTTAGAGCTAGGGTTCGGGTTAGGGTTCGGGTTAGGGTTCGGGTTAGGATTAGGGTTAGGGTTAGGGTTAGGGTTAAGGTTCGGGTTATGGTTCGGGTTTGGGTTAGGGTTAGTTTTCGCGGTAGGGTTAGGGTCAGGAATCGGGTTACGGTTCCGGTTAGGGTTAGGGTTCGTTTTCGGGTTAGGGTTCGGGTTAGGGTTCGGGTTAGGGTTAGGGTTACGGTTAGGGTTCTGGTTCGGGTTCCGGTTAGGGTTCGGGTTAGGGTTAGGTTTAGGGTTAGTGTTAGTGTTCGGGTTAGGGTTCGGGTTAGGGTTAGGGTTAGGGTTAGGGTTCGGGTTAGGGTTCGGGTTTGGGTTAGGGTTCGGGTTAGGATTAGGGTTCGGGTTCGGGTTAGGGTTCGGGTTAGGGTTAGTGTTAGGATTAGGGTTAGGGTTAAGGTTAGGGTTCGGGTTAGGGTTAGGGTTAGGGTTAGTGTTAGGCTTAGGGTTAGGGTTAGGGTTAGGGTTAGGGTTCGGGTTCGTGTTAGGGTTAGGGCTAGGGTTCGGGTTAGGGTTACGGTTAGGGTTCTGGTTAGGGTTCGGGTTAGGGTTCGTGTTAGGGTTAAGGGTTAGCGTTAGGGTTCGGGTAAGGGTTAGGGTTAGGGTTAGGGTTCGGATTAGGGTTCAGGTTAGGGTTAGTGTTAGGGTTAGCGTTCGGGTTCGGGTTAGGGTTCGTGTTAGTGTTCGGGTTAGGGTTAAGGGTTAGCATTAATGTTCGGGTTAGGGTTAGGGTTAGGGTTAGGGTTCGGGTTAGGGTCTGGTTCGGGTTAGGGTTAGGGTTAGGGTTCGGGTTCGGGTTAGGGTTCGGGTTAGGCTTAGGGTTAGGGTTAGGGTTCGGGTTAGGGTTAGGGTTAGGGTTAGGGTTCGGGTACGGGTTAGTGTTAGGGTTAGGGTTAGGGCTCGGTTTAGTGTTAGGGTTAGGGTTAGGGTTCGGATTAGTGTTAGGGTTCGGGTTAGGGTTACGTTTCGGGTTAGGGTTAGGGTTAGGTTTCGGGTTCGGGTTAGGGTTAGGTTTAGGGTTAGGGTTAGGGTTCGGGTTAGGGTTAGGGTTAGGGTTAGGTTTAGGTTTAGGTTTCGTGTTAGGGTTAGGGTTAGGGTTAGTGTTAGGTTTCGGGTTAGGGTTAGGGTTAGGGTTAGTGTTAGGTTTCGGGTTCGGGTTAAGGTTAGGGTTAGGGTTCGGGTTAGGGTTAGGGTTAGGGTTAGGGTTAGGGTTAGGGTTAAGTTTCGGGTTAGGGTTCGGGTTAGGGTTAGGGTTAGGGTTCGGGGTATGGTTAGGGTTAGGGTTCTTGTTAGGGTTCGGTTTAGGATTAGGGTTAGGGTTCGGGTTAGGGTTATGGTTAGGGTTAGGGATAGGGTTCGGGTTAGGGTTAGGATTCACGTTAGGGTTAGGGTTAGGTTTAGGGTTAGTGTTCGTGTTAGGGTTCGGGTTATGGTTCGGGTTAGAGTTAGGGTTCGGGTTAGGGTTAGGGCTAGGGTTCGGGTTAGGGTTAGGGTTAGGGTTCGGGTTAGGATTAGGGTTAGGGTTAGGGTTAGGGTTAAGTTTCGGGTTAGGGTTCGGGTTAGGGTTAGGGTTAGGTTTCGGGGTAGGGTTAGGGTCAGGATTCGGGTTACGGTTCCGGTTAGGGTTAGGGTTAGTTTTCGGGTTAGGGTTCGTGTTAGGGTTCCTATTAGGGTTAGGGTTAGGGTTAGGGTTCGGGTTAGGGTAGGGTTCGGGTTAGGGTTAGGGTTAGGTTTTAGGATTAGGGTTAGGTTTAGAGTTAGGGTTAGAGGTTAGGGTTAGGGTTAGGTTAGGGTTCGGGTTAGGGTTAGGGTTACGGTTAGGGTTCGGGTTCGGGTTCCGGTTAGGGTTCGGGTTAGGGTTAGGTTTAGGGTTAGTGTTAGTGTTCGGGTTAGGGTTCGGGTTAGGGTTAGGGTTAGGTTTCGGGTTAGGGTTCGGGTTCCGGTTAGGGTTCGGGTTAGGGTTAGGGTTCGGGTTCGTGTTAGGGTTCGGGGTAGGGTTCAGGTTAGGGTTAGGGTTAGGGTTAGGGTTCGGGTTAGGGTAGGGTTCGGGTTAGGGTTAGGGTTAGGTTTTAGGGTTAGGGTTAGGTTTAGAGTTAGGGTTAGAGGTTAGGGTTAGGGTTAGGTTAGGTTTCGGGTTAGGGTTCGGGTTAGGGTTAAGGTTACGGTTAGGGTTAGGGTTCGGGTTCCGGTTAGTGTTCGGGTTAGGGTTAGGTTTAGGGTTAGTGTTGTGTTCGGGTTAGGGTTCGGGTTAGGGTTAGGGTTCGGGTTCGGGTTAGGGTTCGGGTTCGGATTCCAGTTAGGGTTCGGGTTAGGGTTAGGTTTAGGGTTAGTGTTAGTGTTCGGGTTAGGGTTCGGGTTAGGGTTAGGGTTAGGTTTCGGGTTAGGGTTCGGGTTCGGGATAGGGTTCGGGTTAGGGTTAGGGTTCGGGTTCGGGTTAGGGTTCGGGATAGGGTTCTGGTTAGGGTAGGGTTAGTGTTAGGTTTCGGGTTAGGGTTAGGGTTAGGGTTCGGGTTAGGGTTAGGGTTAGGTTAGGGTTAGGGTTAAGGTTCGGGTTAGGGTTCGGGTGAGGGTTAGGGTTAGGGTTCGGGGTAGGGTTAGGGTTAGGGTTCTTGTTAGGGTTCGGTTTAGGATTAGGGTTAGGGTTCGGGTTAGGGTCGGGTTAGGGTTAGGGTTAGGGTTAGGGATAGGGTTCGGGTTAGGGTTAGGATTCAGGTTAGGGTTAGGGTTAGGTTTAGGGTTAGTGTTCGGGTTAGGGTTCGGGTTAGGGTTTGGGTTAGGGTTAGTGTTCGGGTTAGGGTTAGAGCTAGGGTTCGGGTTAGGGTTAGGGTTAGGGTTCGGGTTAGGATTAGGGTTAGGGTTAGGGTTAGGGTTAAGGTTCGGGTTATGGTTCGGGTTTGGGTTAGGGTTAGTTTTCGGGGTAGGGTTAGGGTCAGGAATGGGTTACGGTTCCGGTTAGGGTTAGGGTTCGTTTTCGGGTTAGGGTTCGGGTTAGGGTTCGGGGTAGGGTTAGGGTTACGGTTAGGGTTCGGGTTCGGGTTCCGGTTAGGGTTCGGGTTAGGGTTAGGTTTAGGGTTAGTGTTAGTGTTCGGGTTAGGGTTCGGGTTAGGGTTAGGGTTAGGGTTAGGGTTCGGGTTAGGGTTCGGGTTTGGGTTAGGGTTCGGGTTAATATTAGGGTTCGGGTTCGGGTTAGGGTTCGGGTTAGGGTTCGGGTTAGGGTTAGTGTTAGGATTAGGGTTAGGGTTAAGGTTAGGGTTCGGGTTAGGGTTAGGGTTAGGGTTAGTGTTAGGCTTAGGGTTAGGGTTAGGGTTAGGGTTAGGGTTAGGGTTCGGGTTCGTGTTAGGGTTAGGGCTAGGGTTCGGGTTAGGGTTACGGTTAGGGTTCGGGTTAGGGTTCGGGTTAGGGTTCGTGTTAGGGTTAAGGGTTAGCGTTAGGGTTCGGGTAAGGGTTAGGGTTAGGGTTAGGGTTCGGATTAGGGTTCAGGTTAGGGTTAGTGTTAGGGTTAGCGTTCGGGTTCGGGTTAGGGTTCGTGTTAGTGTTCGGGTTAGGGTTAAGGGTTAGCATTAATGTTCGGGTTAGGGTTAGGGTTAGGGTTAGGGTTCGGGTTAGGGTCTGGTTCGGGTTAGGGTTAGGGTTAGGGTTCGGGTTCGGGTTAGGGTTCGGGTTAGGCTTAGGGTTAGGGTTAGGGTTCGGGTTAGGGTTAGGGTTAGGGTTAGGGTTCGGGTACGGGTTAGTGTTAGGGTTAGGGTTAGGGCTCGGTTTAGTGTTAGGGTTAGGGTTAGGGTTCGGGTTAGTGTTAGGGTTCGGGTTAGGGTTACGTTTCGGGTTAGGGTTAGGGTTAGGTTTCGGGTTCGGGTTAGGGTTAGGTTTAGGGTTAGGGTTAGGGTTCGGGTTAGGGTTAGGGTTAGGGTTAGGTTTAGGTTTAGGTTTCGTGTTAGGGTTAGGGTTAGGGTTAGTGTTAGGTTTCGGGTTAGGGTTAGGGTTAGGGTTAGTGTTAGGGTTCGGGTTCGGGTTAAGGTTAGGGTTAGGGTTTGGGTTAGGGTTCGGGTTCGGTTTAGGGTTATGGCTAGGGTTCGGGTTAGAGTTAGGGTTAGGGTTCGGGTTAGGGTTAGGGTTAGGGTTAGGGTTAGGGTTAGGGTTAAGGTTCGGGTTAGGGTTCGGGTTAGGGTTAGGGTTAGGGTTCGGGGTATGGTTAGGGTTAGGGTTCTTGTTAGGGTTCGGTTTAGGATTAGGGTTAGGGTTCGGGTTAGGGTTATGGTTAGGGTTAGGGATAGGGTTCGGGTTAGGGTTAGGATTCACGTTAGGTTTAGGGTTAGGTTTAGGGTTAGTGTTCGTGTTAGGGTTCGGGTTATGGTTCGGGTTAGAGTTAGGTTTCGGGTTAGGGTTAGGGCTAGGGTTCGGGTTAGGGTTAGGGTTAGGGTTCGGGTTAGGATTAGGGTTAGGGTTAGGGTTAGGGTTAAGTTTCGGGTTAGGGTTCGGGTTAGGGTTAGGGTTAGGTTTCGGGGTAGGGTTAGGGTCAGGATTCGGGTTCCGGTTCCGGTTAGGGTTAGGGTTAGTTTTCGGGTTAGGGTTCGTGTTAGGGTTCCTATTAGGGTTAGGGTTAGGGTTAGGGTTCGGGTTAGGGTAGGGTTCGGGTGAGGGTTAGGGTTAGGTTTTAGGATTAGGGTTAGGTTTAGAGTTAGGGTTAGAGGTTAGGGTTAGGGTTAGGTTAGGGTTCGGGTTAGGGTTAGGGTTACGGTTAGGGTTCGGGTTCGGGTTCCGGTTAGGGTTCGGGTTAGGGTTAGGTTTAGGGTTAGTGTTAGTGTTCGGGTTAGGGTTCGGGTTAGGGTTAGGGTTAGGTTTCGGGTTAGGGTTCGGGTTCCCGTTAGGGTTCGGGTTAGGGTTAGGGTTCGGGTTCGTGTTAGGGTTCGGGGTAGGGTTCAGGTTAGGGTTAGGGTTAGGGTTAGGGTTCGGGTTAGGGTAGGGTTCGGGTTAGGGTTAGGGTTAGGTTTTAGGGTTAGGGTTAGGTTTAGAGTTAGGGTTAGAGGTTAGGGTTAGGGTTAGGTTAGGGTTCGGGTTAGGGTTCGGGTTAGGGTTAAGGTTACGGTTAGGGTTAGGGTTCGGGTTCCGGTTAGTGTTCGGGTTAGGGTTAGGTTTAGGGTTAGTGTTGTGTTCGGGTTAGGGTTCGGGTTAGGGTTAGGGTTCGGGTTCGGGTTAGGGTTCGGGTTCGGATTCCAGTTAGGGTTCGGGTTAGGGTTAGGTTTAGGGTTAGTGTTAGTGTTCGGGTTAGGGTTCGGGTTAGGGTTAGGGTTAGGTTTCGGGTTAGGGTTCGGGTTCGGGATAGGGTTCGGGTTAGGGTTAGGGTTCGGGTTCGGGTTAGGGTTCGGGATAGGGTTCTGGTTAGGGTAGGGTTAGTGTTAGGTTTCGGGTTAGGGTTAGGGTTAGGGTTCGGGTTAGGGTTAGGGTTAGGGTTCGAGTTAGGGTTCGGGTTCGGGTTAGGGTTCGGGTTAGGGTTAGGGTTAGGGTTAGGGTTAGGGTTTGGGTTAGGCTTAGGGTTAGGGTTAGGGTTAGGGTTTGGGTTAGGGTTAAGGTTCGGGTTAGGGTTAGGGTTAGGTTTAGGGTTAGGTTTAGGGTTCGGGTTAGGGTAGGGTTCGTGTTAGGGTTAGGATTAGGGTTAGTGTTAGGGTTAGGGTTAGGGTTAGGGTTAGGGTTCGGATTAGGGTTATGGCTAGGGTTCGGGTTAGTGTTAGGGTTAGTGTTCGGGTTAGGGTTCGATTAGGGTTCGGGTTAGGGTTAAGGGTTAGCGTTAGGGTTCGGGTTAGGGTTAGTGTTAGGTTTAGGGTTCGGATTAGGGTTCAGGTTAGGGTTAGTGTTAGGGTTAGGGTTCGGGTTCGGGTTAGGGTTCGGGTTAGTGTTCAGGTTAGGGTTAAGGGTTAGCATTAAGGTTCGGGTTAGGGTTAGGGTTAGGGTTAGGGTTCGAGTTAGGGTTCGGGTTAGGGTTAGGGTTAGGGTTAGTGTTCGGGTTAGGGTTAGGGTTCGGGTACGGGTTAGGGTTAGGGTTAGGGTTAGGGTTAGGTCTCGGCTTAGGGTTAGGGTTAGGGTTAGGGTTCGGGTTAGTGTTAGGATTAGGGTTCAGATTAGGGTTAGGGTTAGAGCTAGGGTTCGGGTTAGGGTTAGGGTTAGGGTTCGGGTTAGGATTAGGGTTAGGGTTAGGGTTAGGGTTAAGGTTCGGGTTATGTTTCGGGTTTGGGTTAGGGTTAGTTTTCGGGGTAGGGTTAGGGTCAGGAATCGGGTTACGGTTCCGGTTAGGGTTAGGGTTAGTTTTCGGGTTAGGGTTCGGGTTAGGGTTCGGGTTAGGGTTAGGGTTACGGTTAGGGTTCGGGTTCGGGTTCCGGTTAGGGTTCGGGTTAGGGTTAGGTTTAGGGTTAGTGTTAGTGTTCGGGTTAGGGTTCGGGTTAGGGTTAGGGTTAGGGTTAGGGTTCGGGTTAGGGTTCGGGTTTGGGTTAGGGTTCGGGTTAGGATTAGGGTTCGGGTTCGGGTTAGGGTTCGGGTTAGGGTTCGGGTTAGGGTTAGTGTTAGGATTAGGGTTAGGGTTAAGGTTAGGGTTCGGGTTAGGGTTAGGGTTAGGGTTAGTGTTAGGCTTAGGGTTAGGGTTAGGGTTAGGGTTAGGGTTCGGGTTCGTGTTAGGGTTAGGGCTAGGGTTCGGGTTAGGGTTACGGTTAGGGTTCGGGTTAGGGTTCGGGTTAGGGTTCGTGTTAGGGTTAAGGGTTAGCGTTAGGGTTCGGGTAAGGGTTAGGGTTAGGGTTAGGGTTCGGATTAGGGTTCAGGTTAGGGTTAGTGTTAGGGTTAGCGTTCGGGTTCGGGTTAGGGTTCGTGTTAGTGTTCGGGTTAGGGTTAAGGGTTAGCATTAATGTTCGGGTTAGGGTTAGGGTTAGGGTTAGGGTTCGGGTTAGGGTCTGGTTCGGGTTAGGGTTAGGGTTAGGGTTCGGGTTCGGGTTAGGGTTCGGGTTAGGCTTAGGGTTAGGGTTAGGGTTCGGGTTAGGGTTAGGGTTAGGGTTAGGGTTCGGGTACGGGTTAGTGTTAGGGTTAGGGTTAGGGCTCGGTTTAGTGTTAGGGTTAGGGTTAGGGTTCGGGTTAGTGTTAGGGTTCGGGTTAGGGTTACGTTTCGGGTTAGGGTTAGGGTTAGGTTTCGGGTTCGGGTTAGGGTTAGGTTTAGGGTTAGGGTTAGGGTTCGGGTTAGGGTTCAAGTTAGGGTTCGGGTTAGTGTTCTGGTTAGGGTTAGGGTTCGGGTTAGGTTTTGGGTTAGGGTTCGGGTTAGGGTTAGTGTTAGGGTTCGAGTTAGGGTTCGGGTTCGGGTTAGGGTTCGGGTTAGGGTTCGGGTTAGGGTTAGTGTCAGGGTTAGGGTTAGGGTTAGGGTTCGGGTTAGGGTTCGGGTTAGGGTTAGGGTTAGGGTTAGGATTAGGGTTAGGTTTAGGTTTAGGGTTCGGTTTAGGGTTAGGGTTAGGGTTTGGGTTAGGGTTAGGGTTCGTGTTGGGTTAAGGTTAGGGTTCAGGTTAGGGTTAGGGTTCGGGTTAGGGTTAGGGTTAGGTTTAGGGTTAGGTTTAGGTTTCGGGTTAGGGTAGGGTTCGGGTTAGGGTTAGGGTTCGGTTTTAGGGTTAGGGTTAGGTTTAGAGTTAGGGTTAGGGGTTAGGGTTAGGGTTAGGTTAGGGTTAAGGTTCGGGTTAGGTTTAGGGTTCGGGTTAGGGTTAAGGTTAGGGTTCGGGTTAGGGTTAGGGTTAGGGTTAGTGTTAGGGTTAGGGTTAGGGTTAGGGTTAGGGTTAGGGTTAGGGTTCGGGTTCGTGTTAGGGTTAGGGCTAGGGTTCAGGTTAGGGTTAAGGTTAGGGTTCGGGTAGGGTTCGGGTTAGGGATAGGGATAGGGTTCGGGTTAGGGTTAGGATTCAGGTTAGGGTTAGGGTTAGGTTTAGGGTTAGTGTTCGGGTTAGGGTTCGGGTTAGGGTTAAGGGTTAGCGTTAGGGTTCCGGTTAGGGTTAGGGTTAGGGTTAGGGTTTGGATTAGGGTTCAAGTAGGTTTAGGGTTAAGGTTAGGTTTCGGGTTAGGGTTAGGGTTCGGGTTAGGGTTACGGTTCGGTTTAGTGTTAGGGTTAGGGCTAGGATTAGGGTTAGGTTTAGGGTTAGGGTTCGGGTTAGGGTTAGGGTTAGGGTTAGGTTTAGGTTTAGGTTTCGTGTTAGGGTTAGGGTTAGGGTTAGTGTTAGGTTTCGGGTTAGGGTTAGGGTTAGGGTTAGTGTTAGGGTTCGGGTTCGGGTTAAGGTTAGGGTTAGGTTTCGGGTTAGGGTTCGGGTTCGGTTTAGGGTTAGGGCTAGTGTTCGGGTTAGAGTTAGGGTTAGGGTTCGGGTTAGGGTTAGGGTTAGGGTTAGGGTTAAGGTTCGGGTTAGGGTTCGGGTTAGGGTTCGGGTTAGGGTTCGGGTTAGGGTTAGGGTTACGGTTAGGGTTCGGGTTCGGGTTCCGGTTAGGGTTCGGGTTAGGGTTAGGTTTAGGTTTAGTGTTAGTGTTCGGGTTAGGGTTCGGGTTAGGGTTAGGGTTAGGTTTCGGGTTAGGGTTCGGGTTTGGGTTCGGGTTAGGGTTAGGGTTAGTGTTAGGGTTAGGGTTAGGGTTAGGGTTCGGGTTCGGTTTAGGGTTAGTGTTAGGGTTAGGGTTCGGGTTCGGGGTAGGGTTCGGGTTCGGGTTAGTGTTAGGGTTCGGGTTCGGGTTAGGGTTAGTGTTATGGTTAGGGTTCGGGTTAGGGTTAGGGTTCGGGTTAGGGGTAGGTTTCGGGTTCGTGTTAGGGTTAGGGTTCGTGTTAGGAGTCGGGTTAGGGTTAGGGTTCGGTTAGGGTTAGGGTTCGGGTTAGGGTTAGGGTTAGGTTTAGGAGGTAGGGTTAGGGTTAGGTTTCGGGTTAGGGTTAGGGTTAGGGTTCGGGTTAGGGGTTAGGGTTCGGGTTAGGGTTAGTGTTCGGGATAGGGTTAGTGTTAGGGTTAGGGTTAGGGTTAGGGTTAGGGTTCGGGTTAGGGTTAGGGTTCGGGTTAGGTTTCGGGTTAGGGTTCGGGTTAGGGTTAGGGTTTGGGTTAGGGTCAGGTTTCGGGTTAGGGTTAGAATTCCGGTTAGGGTTAGGGTTCGGGTTCGGGTTAGGGTTAGGGTTCGGGTTAGGGTTAGGGTTCGGGTTAGGGTTAGGGTTAGGGTTCGGGTTCGTGTTAGGGTTCGGGTTAGGGTTAGGGTTAGTGTTAGGGTTAGGGTTAGGGTTAGGGTTCGGGTTCGGTTTATGGTTAGTGTTAGGGTTAGGGTTCGGGTTCGGTTTAGGGTTCGGGTTCGGGTTAGTGTTAGGGTTCGGGATCGGGTTAGGGTTAGTGTTAGGGTTAGGGTTCGGGTTAGGGTTAGGGTTCGGGTTAGGGGTAGGGTTCGGATTCGGGTTAGGGTTAGGGTTCGTGTTCGGTTTAGGGTTAGTGTTAGGGTTAGGGATCGGGTTCGGGTTAGGGTTCGGGTTCGGGGTAGTGTTAGGGTTCGGGTTCGGGTTCGGGTTCGTGTTAGGGTTAGGGTTAGGTTTCGGGTTAGGTTTCGGGTTAGGGTTCAGTTTCGGGTTAGGGTTAGGGTTACTGTTAGGGTTAGGGTCAGGGTTCGGGTTAGGGTTAGGGTTAGGTTTAGTGTTCGGGTTAGAGTTAGGGTTAGGGTTAGGGTTAGGGTTAGTGTTAGGGTTAGGGTAAGGGTTAGGGTTCGGGTTCGGGTTAGGGTTCGGGTTATGGTTAGGGTTAGTGTTATGGTTAGGGTTAGGGTTAGGGTTCGGGTTCGGTTTAGGGTTAGTGTTAGGGTTAGGGTTCGGGTTCGGGTTAGGGTTCGGGTTTGGGTTAGTGTTAGGGTTCGGGTTCGGGTTAGGGTTAGTGTTAGGGTTAGGGTTCGCGTTAGCGTTAGGTTTTGGGGTAGGGGTAGGGTTCTGGTTCGGGTTATGGTTAGGGTTCGGGTTAGGGTTCGGGTTAGGGTTAGGGTTCGGTTAGGGTTAGGGTTCGGGTTAGGGTTAGGGTTAGGTTTAGGAGGTAGGGTTAGGGTTAGGGTTCGGGTTAGGGTTAGGGTTAGGGTCAGGGTTCGGGTTAGGGTTCGGGTTAGGGTTAGTTTTCGGGTTAGGGTTAGGGTTAGGGTTAGGGTTAGGGTTAGGGTTCGGGTTAGGGTTAAGGGTTAGATTAGGGTTCGGGTTAGGGTTAGGGTTAGGGTTAGGGTTCGGGTTAGTGTTAGGGTTCGGGTTAGGGTTAGGGTTAAGGGTTAGCGTTAGGGTTAGGGTTAGGGTTCGGGTTCGGGTTAGGGTTCGGGTTAGGGTTAGGGTTAGTGTTAGGGTTAGGGTTAGGGTTAGGGTTCGGCTTCGGTTTAGCGTTAGTGTTAGGGTTAGGGTTCGGGTTCGGGTTAGGGTTCGTGTTCGGGTTAGTGTTAGGGTTCGGGTTCGGGTTAGGGTTAGTGTTAGGGTTAGGGTTCGGGTTATGGTTAGGGTTCGGGTTAGGGGTAGGGGTAGGTTTCGGGTTCGGTTTCGGTTTAGGGTTCGGGTTAGGGTTCGGGTTCGGGTTAGGGTTCGGGTTAGGGTTCGGGTTAGGGTTAAGGGTTAGCGTTAGGGTTCGGGTTAGGGTTAGGGTTAGGGTTAGGTTTCGGGTTAGGGTTCGGTTTAGGGTTAGGGTTAGGGTTAGGGTTCGGGTTCGGGTTAGGGTTAGGGTTAGCGTTAGGGTTCGGGATAGGTTTAGTGTTAGGGTTCGGATTAGGGTTAGGGTTAGGGTTCGGGTTAGGGTTCGGGTTCGGGTTAGGGTTAGGGTTAGGGTTAGGTTTCGGTTTAGGGTTAGGGTTCGGATTAGGGTTAGGGTTAGGGATAGGGTTACGGTTAATGTTCGGGTTAGGGTTAGGGTTAGGTTAAGGGTTAGTGTTAGGGTTCTGGTTCGGGTTAGGGTTAGGGTTCGGGTTAGGGTTCGGGTTCGGGTTAGGGTTAGGGCTAGGGTTCGGGTTAGGGCTGGGTTAGGGTTCGGGTTAGGATTAGGGTTAGGGTTAGGGTTAGGGTTAAGGTTCGGGTTAGTGTTCGGGTTAGGGTTAGGGTTAGGTTTCGGGGAAGGATTAGGGTCAGGGTTCGGGTTCCGGTTCCGGTTAGGGTTAGGGTTAGGTTTCGGGTTAGGGTTCGGGTAGGGTTCGGGTTAGGGTTAGGGTTACGGTTAGGGTTTGGGTTCGGGTTCGGGTAGGGTTCGGGTTAGGGTTAAGTTTAGGGTTAGGGTTAGTGCTCGGGTTAGGGTTCGGGTTAGGGTTAGGGTTAGGTTTCGGGTTAGGGTTCGGGTTCGGGTTAGGTTTCGGGTTAGGGTTAGGGTTAGGGTTCGGGTTAGGGTTCAAGTTAGGGTTCGGGTTAGTGTTCTGGTTAGGGTTAGGGTTCGGGTTAGGTTTTGGGTTAGGGTTCGGGTTAGGGTTAGGGTTAGGGTTCGAGTTAGGGTTCGGGTTCGGGTTCGGGTTCGGGTTAGTGTTCGGGTTAGGGTTAGTGTCAGGGTTAGGGTTAGGGTTAGGGTTCGGGTTAGGGTTCGGGTTAGGGTTAGGGTTAGGGTTAGGATTAGGGTTAGGTTTAGGTTTAGGGTTCGGTTTAGGGTTAGGGTTAGGGTTTGGGTTAGGGTTAGGGTTCGTGTTAGGGTTAAGGTTAGGGTTCGGGTTAGGGTTAGGGTTCGGGTTAGGGTTAGGGTTAGGTTTAGGGTTAGGTTTAGGTTTCGGGTTAGGGTAGGGTTCGGGTTAGGGTTAGGGTTCGGTTTTAGGGTTAGGGTTAGGTTTAGAGTTAGGGTTAGGGGTTAGGGTTAGGGTTAGGTTAGGGTTAAGGTTCGGGTTAGGTTTAGGGTTCGGGATAGGGTTAAGGTTAGGGTTCGGGTTAGGGTTAGGGTTAGGGTTAGTGTTAGGGTTAGGGTTAGGGTTAGGGTTAGGGTTCGGGTTCGTGTTAGGGTTAGGGCTAGGGTTCAGGTTAGGGTTACGGTTAGGGTTTGGGTAGGGTTCGGGTTAGGGTTAGGGATAGGGATAGGGTTCGGTTTAGGGTTAGGATTCAGGTTAGGGTTAGGGTTAGGTTTAGGGTTAGTGTTCGGGTTAGGGTTCGGGTTAGGGTTAAGGGTTAGCGTTAGGGTTCCGGTTAGGGTTAGGGTTAGGGTTAGGGTTTGGATTAGGGTTCAAGTAGGTTTAGGGTTAAGGTTAGGTTTCGGGTTAGGGTTAGGGTTCGGGTTAGGGTTACGGTTCGGTTTAGTGTTAGGGTTAGGGCTAGGATTAGGGTTAGGTTTAGGGTTAGGGTTCGGGTTAGGGTTAGGGTTAGGGTTAGGTTTAGGTTTAGGTTTCGTGTTAGGGTTAGGGTTAGGTTTAGTGTTAGGTTTCGGGTTAGGGTTAAGGTTAGGGTTAGTGTTAGGGTTCGGGTTCGGGTTAAGGTTAGGGTTAGGGTTCGGGTTAGGGTTCGGGTTCGGTTTAGGGTTAGGGCTAGTGTTCGGGTTAGAGTTAGGGTTAGGGTTCGGGTTAGGGTTAGGGTTAGGGTTAGGGTTAGGGTTAAGGTTCGGGTTAGGGTTCGGGTTAGGGTTAGGGTTAGGGTTCGGGGTAGGGTTAGGGTTAGGGTTCTTGTTAGGGTTCGGTTTAGGATTAGGGTTAGGGTTCGGGTTAGGGTCGGGTTAGGGTTAGGGTTAGGGTTAGGGATAGGGTTCGGGTTAGGGTTAGGATTCAGGTTAGGGTTAGGGTTAGGTTTAGGGTTAGTGTTCGGGTTAGGGTTCGGGTTAGGGTTTGGGTTAGGGTTAGTGTTCGGGTTAGGGTTAGAGCTAGGGTTCGGGTTAGGGTTAGGGTTAGGGTTCGGGTTAGGATTAGGGTTAGGGTTAGGGTTAGGGTTAAGGTTCGGGTTATGGTTCGGGTTTGGGTTAGGGTTAGTTTTCGGGGTAGGGTTAGGGTCAGGAATCGGGTTACGGTTCCGGTTAGGGTTAGGGTTCGTTTTCGGGTTAGGGTTCGGGTTAGGGTTCGGGTTAGGGTTAGGGTTACGGTTAGGGTTCGGGTTCGGGTTCCGGTTAGGGTTCGGGTTAGGGTTAGGTTTAGGGTTAGTGTTAGTGTTCGGGTTAGGGTTCGGGTTAGGGTTAGGGTTAGGGTTAGGGTTCGGGTTAGGGTTCGGGTTTGGGTTAGGGTTCGGGTTAGGATTAGGGTTCGGGTTCGGGTTAGGGTTCGGGTTAGGGTTCGGGTTAGGGTTAGTGTTAGGATTAGGGTTAGGGTTAAGGTTAGGGTTCGGGTTAGGGTTAGGGTTAGGGTTAGTGTTAGGCTTAGGGTTAGGGTTAGGGTTAGGGTTAGGGTTCGGGTTCGTGTTAGGGTTAGGGCTAGGGTTCGGGTTAGGGTTACGGTTAGGGTTCTGGTTAGGGTTCGGGTTAGGGTTCGTGTTAGGGTTAAGGGTTAGCGTTAGGGTTCGGGTAAGGGTTAGGGTTAGGGTTCGGATTAGGGTTCAGGTTAGGGTTAGTGTTAGGGTTAGCGTTCGGGTTCGGGTTAGGGTTCGTGTTAGTGTTCGGGTTAGGGTTAAGGGTTAGCATTAATGTTCGGGTTAGGGTTAGGGTTAGGGTTAGGGTTCGGGTTAGGGTCTGGTTCGGGTTAGGGTTAGGGTTAGGGTTCGGGTTCGGGTTAGGGTTCGGGTTAGGCTTAGGGTTAGGGTTAGGGTTCGGGTTAGGGTTAGGGTTAGGGTTAGGGTTCGGGTACGGGTTAGTGTTAGGGTTAGGGTTAGGGCTCGGTTTAGTGTTAGGGTTAGGGTTAGGGTTCGGGTTAGTGTTAGGGTTCGGGTTAGGGTTACGTTTCGGGTTAGGGTTAGGGTTAGGTTTCGGGTTCGGGTTAGGGTTAGGTTTAGGGTTAGGGTTAGGGTTCGGGTTAGGGTTAGGGTTAGGGTTAGGTTTAGGTTTAGGTTTCGTGTTAGGGTTAGGGTTAGGGTTAGTGTTAGGTTTCGGGTTAGGGTTAGGGTTAGGGTTAGTGTTAGGGTTCGGGTTCGGGTTAAGGTTAGGGTTAGGGTTCGGGTTAGGGTTAGGGTTAGGGTTAGGGTTAGGGTTAAGTTTCGGTTTAGGGTTCGGGTTAGGGTTAGGGTTAGGGTTCGGGGTATGGTTAGGGTTAGGGTTCTTGTTAGGGTTCGGTTTAGGATTAGGGTTAGGGTTCGGGTTAGGGTTATGGTTAGGGTTAGGGATAGGGTTCGGGTTAGGGTTAGGATTCACGTTAGGGTTAGGGTTAGGTTTAGGGTTAGTGTTCGTGTTAGGGTTCGGGTTATGGTTCGGGTTAGAGTTAGGGTTCGGGTTAGGGTTAGGGCTAGGGTTCGGGTTAGGGTTAGGGTTAGGGTTCGGGTTAGGATTAGGGTTAGGGTTAGGGTTAGGGTTAAGTTTCGGGTTAGGGTTCGGGTTAGGGTTAGGGTTAGGTTTCGGGGTAGGGTTAGGGTCAGGATTCGGGTTACGGTTCCGGTTAGGGTTAGGGTTAGTTTTCGGGTTAGGGTTCGTGTTAGGGTTCCTATTAGGGTTAGGGTTAGGGTTACGGTTCGGGTTAGGGTAGGGTTCGGGTTAGGGTTAGGGTTAGGTTTTAGGATTAGGGTTAGGTTTAGAGTTAGGGTTAGAGGTTAGGGTTAGGGTTAGGTTAGGGTTCGGGTTAGGGTTAGGGTTACGGTTAGGGTTCGGGTTCGGGTTCCGGTTAGGGTTCGGGTTAGGGTTAGGTTTAGGGTTAGTGTTAGTGTTCGGGTTAGGGTTCGGGTTAGGGTTAGGGTTAGGTTTCGGGTTAGGGTTCGGGTTCCGGTTAGGGTTCGGGTTAGGGTTAGGGTTCGGGTTCGTGTTAGGGTTCGGGGTAGGGTTCAGGTTAGGGTTAGGGTTAGGGTTAGGGTTCGGGTTAGGGTAGGGTTCGGGTTAGGGTTAGGGTTAGGTTTTAGGGTTAGGGTTAGGTTTAGAGTTAGGGTTAGAGGTTAGGGTTAGGGTTAGGTTAGGGTTCGGGTTAGGGTTCGGGTTAGGGTTAAGGTTACGGTTAGGGTTAGGGTTCGGGTTCCGGTTAGTGTTCGGGTTAGGGTTAGGTTTAGGGTTAGTGTTGTGTTCGGGTTAGGGTTCGGGTTAGGGTTAGGGTTCGGGTTCGGGTTAGGGTTCGGGTTCGGATTCCAGTTAGGGTTCGGGTTAGGGTTAGGTTTAGGGTTAGTGTTAGTGTTCGGGTTAGGGTTCGGGTTAGGGTTAGGGTTAGGTTTCGGGTTAGGGTTCGGGTTCGGGATAGGGTTCGGGTTAGGGTTAGGGTTCGGGTTCGGGTTAGGGTTCGGGATAGGGTTCTGGTTAGGGTAGGGTTAGTGTTAGGTTTCGGGTTAGGGTTAGGGTTAGGGTTCGGGTTAGGGTTAGGGTTAGGTTAGGGTTAGGGTTAAGGTTCGGGTTAGGGTTCGGGTTAGGGTTAGGGTTAGGGTTCGGGGTAGGGTTAGGGTTAGGGTTCTTGTTAGGGTTCGGTTTAGGATTAGGGTTAGGGTTCGGGTTAGGGTCGGGTTAGGGTTAGGGTTAGGGTTAGGGATAGGGTTCGGGTTAGGGTTAGGATTCAGGTTAGGGTTAGGGTTAGGTTTAGGGTTAGTGTTCGGGTTAGGGTTCGGGTTAGGGTTTGGGTTAGGGTTAGTGTTCGGGTTAGGGTTAGAGCTAGGGTTCGGGTTAGGGTTAGGGTTAGGGTTCGGGTTAGGATTAGGGTTAGGGTTAGGGTTAGGGTTAAGGTTCGGGTTATGGTTCGGGTTTGGGTTAGGGTTAGTTTTCGGGGTAGGGTTAGGGTCAGGAATGGGTTACGGTTCCGGTTAGGGTTAGGGTTCGTTTTCGGGTTAGGGTTCGGGTTAGGGTTCGGGTTAGGGTTAGGGTTACGGTTAGGGTTCGGGTTCGGGTTCCGGTTAGGGTTCGGGTTAGGGTTAGGTTTAGGGTTAGTGTTAGTGTTCGGGTTAGGGTTCGGGTTAGGGTTAGGGTTAGGGTTAGGGTTCGGGTTAGGGTTCGGGTTTGGGTTAGGGTTCGGGTTAGGATTAGGGTTCGGGTTCGGGTTAGGGTTCGGGTTAGGGTTCGGGTTAGGGTTAGTGTTAGGATTAGGGTTAGGGTTAAGGTTAGGGTTCGGGTTAGGGTTAGGGTTAGGGTTAGTGTTAGGCTTAGGGTTAGGGTTAGGGTTAGGGTTAGGGTTAGGGTTCGGGTTCGTGTTAGGGTTAGGGCTAGGGTTCGGGTTAGGGTTACGGTTAGGGTTCGGGTTAGGGTTCGGGTTAGGGTTCGTGTTAGGGTTAAGGGTTAGCGTTAGGGTTCGGGTAAGGGTTAGGGTTAGGGTTAGGGTTCGGATTAGGGTTCAGGTTAGGGTTAGTGTTAGGGTTAGCGTTCGGGTTCGGGTTAGGGTTCGTGTTAGTGTTCGGGTTAGGGTTAAGGGTTAGCATTAATGTTCGGGTTAGGGTTAGGGTTAGGGTTAGGGTTCGGGTTAGGGTCTGGTTCGGGTTAGGGTTAGGGTTAGGGTTCGGGTTCGGGTTAGGGTTCGGGTTAGGCTTAGGGTTAGGGTTAGGGTTCGGGTTAGGGTTAGGGTTAGGGTTAGGGTTCGGGTACGGGTTAGTGTTAGGGTTAGGGTTAGGGCTCGGTTTAGTGTTAGGGTTAGGGTTAGGGTTCGGGTTAGTGTTAGGGTTCGGGTTAGGGTTACGTTTCGGGTTAGGGTTAGGGTTAGGTTTCGGGTTCGGGTTAGGGTTAGGTTTAGGGTTAGGGTTAGGGTTCGGGTTAGGGTTAGGGTTAGGGTTAGGTTTAGGTTTAGGTTTCGTGTTAGGGTTAGGGTTAGGGTTAGTGTTAGGTTTCGGGTTAGGGTTAGGGTTAGGGTTAGTGTTAGGGTTCGGGTTCGGGTTAAGGTTAGGGTTAGGGTTTGGGTTAGGGTTCGGGTTCGGTTTAGGGTTATGGCTAGGGTTCGGGTTAGAGTTAGGGTTAGGGTTCGGTTAGGGTTAGGGTTAGGGTTAGGGTTAGGGTTAGGGTTAAGGTTCGGGTTAGGGTTCGGGTTAGGGTTAGGGTTAGGGTTCGGGGTATGGTTAGGGTTAGGGTTCTTGTTAGGGTTCGGTTTAGGATTAGGGTTAGGGTTCGGGTTAGGGTTATGGTTAGGGTTAGGGATAGGGTTCGGGTTAGGGTTAGGATTCACGTTAGGTTTAGGGTTAGGTTTAGGGTTAGTGTTCGTGTTAGGGTTCGGGTTATGGTTCGGGTTAGAGTTAGGTTTCGGGTTAGGGTTAGGGCTAGGGTTCGGGTTAGGGTTAGGGTTAGGGTTCGGGTTAGGATTAGGGTTAGGGTTAGGGTTAGGGTTAAGTTTCGGGTTAGGGTTCGGGTTAGGGTTAGGGTTAGGTTTCGGGGTAGGGTTAGGGTCAGGATTCGGGTTCCGGTTCCGGTTAGGGTTAGGGTTAGTTTTCGGGTTAGGGTTCGTGTTAGGGTTCCTATTAGGGTTAGGGTTAGGGTTAGGGTTCGGGTTAGGGTAGGGTTCGGGTGAGGGTTAGGGTTAGGTTTTAGGATTAGGGTTAGGTTTAGAGTTAGGGTTAGAGGTTAGGGTTAGGGTTAGGTTAGGGTTCGGGTTAGGGTTAGGGTTACGGTTAGGGTTCGGGTTCGGGTTCCGGTTAGGGTTCGGGTTAGGGTTAGGTTTAGGGTTAGTGTTAGTGTTCGGGTTAGGGTTCGGGTTAGGGTTAGGGTTAGGTTTCGGGTTAGGGTTCGGGTTCCCGTTAGGGTTCGGGTTAGGGTTAGGGTTCGGGTTCGTGTTAGGGTTCGGGGTAGGGTTCAGGTTAGGGTTAGGGTTAGGGTTAGGGTTCGGGTTAGGGTAGGGTTCGGGTTAGGGTTAGGGTTAGGTTTTAGGGTTAGGGTTAGGTTTAGAGTTAGGGTTAGAGGTTAGGGTTAGGGTTAGGTTAGGGTTCGGGTTAGGGTTCGGGTTAGGGTTAAGGTTACGGTTAGGGTTAGGGTTCGGGTTCCGGTTAGTGTTCGGGTTAGGGTTAGGTTTAGGGTTAGTGTTGTGTTCGGGTTAGGGTTCGGGTTAGGGTTAGGGTTCGGGTTCGGGTTAGGGTTCGGGTTCGGATTCCAGTTAGGGTTCGGGTTAGGGTTAGGTTTAGGGTTAGTGTTAGTGTTCGGGTTAGGGTTCGGGTTAGGGTTAGGGTTAGGTTTCGGGTTAGGGTTCGGGTTCGGGATAGGGTTCGGGTTAGGGTTAGGGTTCGGGTTCGGGTTAGGGTTCGGGATAGGGTTCTGGTTAGGGTAGGGTTAGTGTTAGGTTTCGGGTTAGGGTTAGGGTTAGGGTTCGGGTTAGGGTTAGGGTTAGGGTTCGAGTTAGGGTTCGGGTTCGGGTTAGGGTTCGGGTTAGGGTTAGGGTTAGGGTTAGGGTTAGGGTTTGGGTTAGGCTTAGGGTTAGGGTTAGGGTTAGGGTTTGGGTTAGGGTTAAGGTTCGGGTTAGGGTTAGGGTTAGGTTTAGGGTTAGGTTTAGGGTTCGGGTTAGGGTAGGGTTCGTGTTAGGGTTAGGATTAGGGTTAGTGTTAGGGTTAGGGTTAGGGTTAGGGTTAGGGTTCGGATTAGGGTTATGGCTAGGGTTCGGGTTAGTGTTAGGGTTAGTGTTCGGGTTAGGGTTCGATTAGGGTTCGGGTTAGGGTTAAGGGTTAGCGTTAGGGTTCGGGTTAGGGTTAGTGTTAGGTTTAGGGTTCGGATTAGGGTTCAGGTTAGGGTTAGTGTTAGGGTTAGGGTTCGGGTTCGGGTTAGGGTTCGGGTTAGTGTTCAGGTTAGGGTTAAGGGTTAGCATTAAGGTTCGGGTTAGGGTTAGGGTTAGGGTTAGGGTTCGAGTTAGGGTTCGGGTTAGGGTTAGGGTTAGGGTTAGTGTTCGGGTTAGGGTTAGGGTTCGGGTACGGGTTAGGGTTAGGGTTAGGGTTAGGGTTAGGTCTCGGCTTAGGGTTAGGGTTAGGGTTAGGGTTCGGGTTAGTGTTAGGATTAGGGTTCAGATTAGGGTTAGGGTTAGAGCTAGGGTTCGGGTTAGGGTTAGGGTTAGGGTTCGGGTTAGGATTAGGGTTAGGGTTAGGGTTAGGGTTAAGGTTCGGGTTATGGTTCGGGTTTGGGTTAGGGTTAGTTTTCGGGGTAGGGTTAGGGTCAGGAATCGGGTTACGGTTCCGGTTAGGGTTAGGGTTAGTTTTCGGGTTAGGGTTCGGGTTAGGGTTCGGGTTAGGGTTAGGGTTACGGTTAGGGTTCGGGTTCGGGTTCCGGTTAGGGTTCGGGTTAGGGTTAGGTTTAGGGTTAGTGTTAGTGTTCGGGTTAGGGTTCGGGTTAGCGTTAGGGTTAGGGTTAGGGTTCGGGTTAGGGTTCGGGTTTGGGTTAGGGTTCGGGTTAGGATTAGGGTTCGGGTTCGGGTTAGGGTTCGGGTTAGGGTTCGGGTTAGGGTTAGTGTTAGGATTAGGGTTAGGGTTAAGGTTAGGGTTCGGGTTAGGGTTAGGGTTAGGGTTAGTGTTAGGCTTAGGGTTAGGGTTAGGGTTAGGGTTAGGGTTCGGGTTCGTGTTAGGGTTAGGGCTAGGGTTCGGGTTAGGGTTACGGTTAGGGTTCGGGTTAGGGTTCGGGTTAGGGTTCGTGTTAGGGTTAAGGGTTAGCGTTAGGGTTCGGGTAAGGGTTAGGGTTAGGGTTAGGGTTCGGATTAGGGTTCAGGTTAGGGTTAGTGTTAGGGTTAGCGTTCGGGTTCGGGTTAGGGTTCGTGTTAGTGTTCGGGTTAGGGTTAAGGGTTAGCATTAATGTTCGGGTTAGGGTTAGGGTTAGGGTTAGGGTTCGGGTTAGGGTCTGGTTCGGGTTAGGGTTAGGGTTAGGGTTCGGGTTCGGGTTAGGGTTCGGGTTAGGCTTAGGGTTAGGGTTAGGGTTCGGGTTAGGGTTAGGGTTAGGGTTAGGGTTCGGGTACGGGTTAGTGTTAGGGTTAGGGTTAGGGCTCGGTTTAGTGTTAGGGTTAGGGTTAGGGTTCGGGTTAGTGTTAGGGTTCGGGTTAGGGTTACGTTTCGGGTTAGGGTTAGGGTTAGGTTTCGGGTTCGGGTTAGGGTTAGGTTTAGGGTTAGGGTTAGGGTTCGGGTTAGGGTTCAAGTTAGGGTTCGGGTTAGTGTTCTGGTTAGGGTTAGGGTTCGGGTTAGGTTTTGGGTTAGGGTTCGGGTTAGGGTTAGTGTTAGGGTTCGAGTTAGGGTTCGGGTTCGGGTTAGGGTTCGGGTTAGGGTTCGGGTTAGGGTTAGTGTCAGGGTTAGGGTTAGGGTTAGGGTTCGGGTTAGGGTTCGGGTTAGGGTTAGGGTTAGGGTTAGGATTAGGGTTAGGTTTAGGTTTAGGGTTCGGTTTAGGGTTAGGGTTAGGGTTTGGGTTAGGGTTAGGGTTCGTGTTAGGGTTAAGGTTAGGGTTCAGGTTAGGGTTAGGGTTCGGGTTAGGGTTAGGGTTAGGTTTAGGGTTAGGTTTAGGTTTCGGGTTAGGGTAGGGTTCGGGTTAGGGTTAGGGTTCGGTTTTAGGGTTAGGGTTAGGTTTAGAGTTAGGGTTAGGGGTTAGGGTTAGGGTTAGGTTAGGGTTAAGGTTCGGGTTAGGTTTAGGGTTCGGGTTAGGGTTAAGGTTAGGGTTCGGGTTAGGGTTAGGGCTAGGGTTAGTGTTAGGGTTAGGGTTAGGGTTAGGGTTAGGGTTCGGGTTCGTGTTAGGGTTAGGGCTAGGGTTCAGGTTAGGGTTACGGTTAGGGTTCGGGTAGGGTTCGGGTTAGGGATAGGGATAGGGTTCGGGTTAGGGTTAGGATTCAGGTTAGGGTTAGGGTTAGGTTTAGGGTTAGTGTTCGGGTTAGGGTTCGGGTTAGGGTTAAGGGTTAGCGTTAGGGTTCCGGTTAGGGTTAGGGTTAGGGTTAGGGTTTGGATTAGGGTTCAAGTAGGTTTAGGGTTAAGGTTAGGTTTCGGGTTAGGGTTAGGGTTCGGGTTAGGGTTACGGTTCGGTTTAGTGTTAGGGTTAGGGCTAGGATTAGGGTTAGGTTTAGGGTTAGGGTTCGGGTTAGGGTTAGGGTTAGGGTTAGGTTTAGGTTTAGGTTTCGTGTTAGGGTTAGGGTTAGGGTTAGTGTTAGGTTTCGGGTTAGGGTTAGGGTTAGGGTTAGTGTTAGGGTTCGGGTTCGGGTTAAGGTTAGGGTTAGGGTTCGGGTTAGGGTTCGGGTTCGGTTTAGGGTTAGGGCTAGTGTTCGGGTTAGAGTTAGGGTTAGGGTTCGGGTTAGGGTTAGGGTTAGGGTTAGGGTTAAGGTTCGGGTTAGGGTTCGGGTTAGGGTTAGGGTTAGGGTTCGGGGTAGTGTTAGGGTTAGGGTTCTTGTTAGGGTTCGGTTTAGGATTAGGGTTAGGGTTCGGGTTAGGGTCGGGTTAGGGTTAGGGTTAGGGTTAGGGATAGGGTTCGGGTTAGGGTTAGGATTCAGGTTAGGGTTAGGGTTAGGTTTAGGGTTAGTGTTCGGGTTAGGGTTCGGGTTAGGGTTCGGGTTAGGGTTAGTGTTCGGGTTAGGGTTAGAGCTAGGGTTCGGGTTAGGGTTAGGGTTAGGGTTCGGGTTAGGATTAGGGTTAGGGTTAGGGTTAGGGTTAAGGTTCGGGTTATGGTTCGGGTTTGGGTTAGGGTTAGTTTTCGGGGTAGGGTTAGGGTCAGGAATCGGGTTACGGTTCCGGTTAGGGTTAGGGTTAGTTTTCGGGTTAGGGTTCGGGTTAGGGTTCGGGTTAGGGTTAGGGTTACGGTTAGGGTTCGGGTTCGGGTTCCGGTTAGGGTTCGGGTTAGGGTTAGGTTTAGGGTTTGTGTTAGTGTTCGGGTTAGGGTTCGGGTTAGGGTTAGGGTTAGGTTTCGGGTTAGGGTTCGGGTTTGGGTTCGGGTTAGGGTTAGGGTTAGTGTTAGGGTTAGGGTTAGGGTTAGGGTTCGGGTTCGGTTTAGGGTTAGTGTTAGGGTTAGGGTTCGGGTTCGGGGTAGGGTTCGGGTTCGGGTTAGTGTTAGGGTTCGGGTTCGGGTTAGGGTTAGTGTTATGGTTAGGGTTCGGGTTAGGGTTAGGGTTCGGGTTAGGGGTAGGTTTTGGGTTCGTGTTAGGGTTAGGGTTCGTGTTAGGAGTCGGGTTAGGGTTAGGGTTCGGTTAGGGTTAGGGTTCGGGTTAGGGTTAGGGTTAGGTTTAGGAGGTAGGGTTAGGGTTAGGTTTCGGGTTAGGGTTAGGGTTAGGGTTCGGGTTAGGGGTTAGGGTTCGGGTTAGGGTTAGTGTTCGGGATAGGGTTAGTGTTAGGGTTAGGGTTAGGGTTAGGGTTAGGGTTCGGGTTAGGGTTAGGGTTCGGGTTAGGTTTCGGGTTAGGGTTCGGGTTAGGGTTAGGGTTTGGGTTAGGGTCAGGTTTCGGGTTAGGGTTAGAATTCCGGTTAGGGTTAGGGTTCGGGTTCGGGTTAGGGTTAGGGTTCGGGTTAGGGTTAGGGTTCGGGTTAGGGTTAGGTTTAGGGTTCGGGTTCGTGTTAGGGTTCGGGTTAGGGTTAGGGTTAGTGTTAGGGTTAGGGTTAGGGTTAGGGTTCGGGTTCGGTTTATGGTTAGTGTTAGGGTTAGGGTTCGGGTTCGGTTTAGGGTTCGGGTTCGGGTTAGTGTTAGGGTTCGGGATCGGGTTAGGGTTAGTGTTAGGGTTAGGGTTCGGGTTAGGGTTAGGGTTCGGGTTAGGGGTAGGGTTCGGATTCGGGTTAGGGTTAGGGTTCGTGTTCGGTTTAGGGTTAGTGTTAGGGTTAGGGATCGGGTTCGGGTTAGGGTTCGGGTTCGGGGTAGTGTTAGGGTTCGGGTTCGGGTTCGGGTTCGTGTTAGGGTTAGGGTTAGGTTTCGGGTTAGGTTTCGGGTTAGGGTTCAGTTTCGGGTTAGGGTTAGGGTTACTGTTAGGGTTAGGGTCAGGGTTCGGGTTAGGGTTAGGGTTAGGGTTAGTGTTCGGGTTAGAGTTAGGGTTAGGGTTAGGGTTAGGGTTAGTGTTAGGGTTAGGGTAAGGGTTAGGGTTCGGGTTCGGGTTAGGGTTCGGGTTATGGTTAGGGTTAGTGTTATGGTTAGGGTTAGGGTTAGGGTTCGGGTTCGGTTTAGGGTTAGTGTTAGGGTTAGGGTTCGGGTTCGGGTTAGGGTTCGGGTTTGGGTTAGTGTTAGGGTTCGGGTTCGGGTTAGGGTTAGTGTTAGGGTTAGGGTTCGCGTTAGCGTTAGGTTTTGGGGTAGGGGTAGGGTTCTGGTTCGGGTTATGGTTAGGGTTCGGGTTAGGGTTCGGGTTAGGGTTAGGGTTCGGTTAGGGTTAGGGTTCGGGTTAGGGTTAGGGTTAGGTTTAGGAGGTAGGGTTAGGGTTAGGGTTCGGGTTAGGGTTAGGGTTAGGGTCAGGGTTCGGGTTAGGGTTCGGGTTAGGGTTAGTTTTCGGGTTAGGGTTAGGGTTAGGGTTAGGGTTAGGGTTAGGGTTCGGGTTAGGGTTAAGGGTTAGATTAGGGTTCGGGTTAGGGTTAGGGTTAGGGTTAGGGTTCGGGTTAGTGTTAGGGTTCGGGTTAGGGTTAGGGTTAAGGGTTAGCGTTAGGGTTAGGGTTAGGGTTCGGGTTCGGGTTAGGGTTCGGGTTAGGGTTAGGGTTAGTGTTAGGGTTAGGGTTAGGGTTAGGGTTCGGCTTCGGTTTAGCGTTAGTGTTAGGGTTAGGGTTCGGGTTCGGGTTAGGGTTCGTGTTCGGGTTAGTGTTAGGGTTCGGGTTCGGGTTAGGGTTAGTGTTAGGGTTAGGGTTCGGGTTATGGTTAGGGTTCGGGTTAGGGGTAGGGGTAGGTTTCGGGTTCGGTTTCGGTTTAGGGTTCGGGTTAGGGTTCGGGTTCGGGTTAGGGTTCGGGTTAGGGTTCGGGTTAGGGTTAAGGGTTAGCGTTAGGGTTCGGGTTAGGGTTAGGGTTAGGGTTAGGTTTCGGGTTAGGGTTCGGTTTAGGGTTAGGGTTAGGGTTAGGGTTCGGGTTCGGGTTAGGGTTAGGGTTAGCGTTAGGGTTCGGGATAGGTTTAGTGTTAGGGTTCGGATTAGGGTTAGGGTTAGGGTTCGGGTTAGGGTTCGGGTTCGGGTTAGGGTTAGGGTTAGGGTTAGGTTTCGGTTTAGGGTTAGGGTTCGGGTTAGGGTTAGGGTTAGGGATAGGGTTACGGTTAATGTTCGGGTTAGGGTTAGGGTTAGGTTAAGGGTTAGTGTTAGGGTTCTGGTTCGGGTTAGGGTTAGGGTTCGGGTTAGGGTTCGGGTTCGGGTTAGGGTTAGGGCTAGGGTTCGGGTTAGGGCTGGGTTAGGGTTCGGGTTAGGATTAGGGTTAGGGTTAGGGTTAGGGTTAAGGTTCGGGTTAGTGTTCGGGTTAGGGTTAGGGTTAGGTTTCGGGGTAGGATTAGGGTCAGGGTTCGGGTTCCGGTTCCGGTTAGGGTTAGGGTTAGGTTTCGGGTTAGGGTTCGGGTAGGGTTCGGGTTAGGGTTAGGGTTACGGTTAGGGTTTGGGTTCGGGTTCGGGTAGGGTTCGGGTTAGGGTTAAGTTTAGGGTTAGGGTTAGTGCTCGGGTTAGGGTTCGGGTTAGGGTTAGGGTTAGGTTTCGGGTTAGGGTTCGGGTTCGGGTTAGGTTTCGGGTTAGGGTTAGGGTTAGGGTTCGGGTTAGGGTTCAAGTTAGGGTTCGGGTTAGTGTTCTGGTTAGGGTTAGGGTTCGGGTTAGGTTTTGGGTTAGGGTTCGGGTTAGGGTTAGGGTTAGGGTTCGAGTTAGGGTTCGGGTTCGGGTTAGGGTTCGGGTTAGGGTTCGGGTTAGGGTTAGTGTCAGGGTTAGGGTTAGGGTTAGGGTTCGGGTTAGGGTTCGGGTTAGGGTTAGGGTTAGGGTTAGGATTAGGGTTAGGTTTAGGTTTAGGGTTCGGTTTAGGGTTAGGGTTAGGGTTTGGGTTAGGGTTAGGGTTCGTGTTAGGGTTAAGGTTAGGGTTCGGGTTAGGGTTAGGGTTCGGGTTAGGGTTAGGGTTAGGTTTAGGGTTAGGTTTAGGTTTCGGGTTAGGGTAGGGTTCGGGTTAGGGTTAGGGTTCGGTTTTAGGGTTAGGGTTAGGTTTAGAGTTAGGGTTAGGGGTTAGGGTTAGGGTTAGGTTAGGGTTAAGGTTCGGGTTAGGTTTAGGGTTCGGGTTAGGGTTAAGGTTAGGGTTCGGGTTAGGGTTAGGGTTAGGGTTAGTGTTAGGGTTAGGGTTAGGGTTAGGGTTAGGGTTCGGGTTCGTGTTAGGGTTAGGGCTAGGGTTCAGGTTAGGGTTACGGTTAGGGTTTGGGTAGGGTTCGGGTTAGGGTTAGGGATAGGGATAGGGTTCGGTTTAGGGTTAGGATTCAGGTTAGGGTTAGGGTTAGGTTTAGGGTTAGTGTTCGGGTTAGGGTTCGGGTTAGGGTTAAGGGTTAGCGTTAGGGTTCCGGTTAGGGTTAGGGTTAGGGTTAGGGTTTGGATTAGGGTTCAAGTAGGTTTAGGGTTAAGGTTAGGTTTCGGGTTAGGGTTAGGGTTCGGGTTAGGGTTACGGTTCGGTTTAGTGTTAGGGTTAGGGCTAGGATTAGGGTTAGGTTTAGGGTTAGGGTTCGGGTTAGGGTTAGGGTTAGGGTTAGGTTTAGGTTTAGGTTTCGTGTTAGGGTTAGGGTTAGGTTTAGTGTTAGGTTTCGGGTTAGGGTTAGGGTTAGGGTTAGTGTTAGGGTTCGGGTTCGGGTTAAGGTTAGGGTTAGGGTTCGGGTTAGGGTTCGGGTTCGGTTTAGGGTTAGGGCTAGTGTTCGGGTTAGAGTTAGGGTTAGGGTTCGGGTTAGGGTTAGGGTTAGGGTTAGGGTTAGGGTTAAGGTTCGGGTTAGGGTTCGGGTTAGGGTTAGGGTTAGGGTTCGGGGTAGGGTTAGGGTTAGGGTTCTTGTTAGGGTTCGGTTTAGGATTAGGGTTAGGGTTCGGGTTAGGGTCGGGTTAGGGTTAGGGTTAGGGTTAGGGATAGGGTTCGGGTTAGGGTTAGGATTCAGGTTAGGGTTAGGGTTAGGTTTAGGGTTAGTGTTCGGGTTAGGGTTCGGGTTAGGGTTTGGGTTAGGGTTAGTGTTCGGGTTAGGGTTAGAGCTAGGGTTCGGGTTAGGGTTAGGGTTAGGGTTCGGGTTAGGATTAGGGTTAGGGTTAGGGTTAGGGTTAAGGTTCGGGTTATGGTTCGGGTTTGGGTTAGGGTTAGTTTTCGGGGTAGGGTTAGGGTCAGGAATCGGGTTACGGTTCCGGTTAGGGTTAGGGTTCGTTTTCGGGTTAGGGTTCGGGTTAGGGTTCGGGTTAGGGTTAGGGTTACGGTTAGGGTTCGGGTTCGGGTTCCGGTTAGGGTTCGGGTTAGGGTTAGGTTTAGGGTTAGTGTTAGTGTTCGGGTTAGGGTTCGGGTTAGGGTTAGGGTTAGGGTTAGGTTTAGGTTTAGGTTTCGTGTTAGGGTTAGGGTTAGGGTTAGTGTTAGGTTTCGGGTTAGGGTTAGGGTTAGGGTTAGTGTTAGGGTTCGGGTTCGGGTTAAGGTTAGGGTTAGGGTTCGGGTTAGGGTTCGGGTTCGGTTTAGGGTTAGGGCTAGTGTTCGGGTTAGAGTTAGGGTTAGGGTTCGGGTTAGGGTTAGGGTTAGGGTTAGGGTTAAGGTTCGGGTTAGGGTTCGGGTTAGGGTTAGGGTTAGGGTTCGGGGTAGTGTTAGGGTTAGGGTTCTTGTTAGGGTTCGGTTTAGGATTAGGGTTAGGGTTCGGTTTAGGGTCGGGTTAGGGTTAGGGTTAGGGTTAGGGATAGGGTTCGGGTTAGGGTTAGGATTCAGGTTAGGGTTAGGGTTAGGTTTAGGGTTAGTGTTCGGGTTAGGGTTCGGGTTAGGGTTCGGGTTAGGGTTAGTGTTCGGGTTAGGGTTAGAGCTAGGGTTCGGGTTAGGGTTAGGGTTAGGGTTCGGGTTAGGATTAGGGTTAGGGTTAGGGTTAGGGTTAAGGTTCGGGTTATGGTTCGGGTTTGGGTTAGGGTTAGTTTTCGGGGTAGGGTTAGGGTCAGGAATCGGGTTACGGTTCCGGTTAGGGTTAGGGTTAGTTTTCGGGTTAGGGTTCGGGTTAGGGTTCGGGTTAGGGTTAGGGTTACGGTTAGGGTTCGGGTTCGGGTTCCGGTTAGGGTTCGGGTTAGGGTTAGGTTTAGGGTTTGTGTTAGTGTTCGGGTTAGGGTTCGGGTTAGGGTTAGGGTTAGGTTTCGGGTTAGGGTTCGGGTTTGGGTTCGGGTTAGGGTTAGGGTTAGTGTTAGGGTTAGGGTTAGGGTTAGGGTTCGGGTTCGGTTTAGGGTTAGTGTTAGGGTTAGGGTTCGGGTTCGGGGTAGGGTTCGGGTTCGGGTTAGTGTTAGGGTTCGGGTTCGGGTTAGGGTTAGTGTTATGGTTAGGGTTCGGGTTAGGGTTAGGGTTCGGGTTAGGGGTAGGTTTTGGGTTCGTGTTAGGGTTAGGGTTCGTGTTAGGAGTCGGGTTAGGGTTAGGGTTCGGTTAGGGTTAGGGTTCGGGTTAGGGTTAGGGTTAGGTTTAGGAGGTAGGGTTAGGGTTAGGTTTCGGGTTAGGGTTAGGGTTAGGGTTCGGGTTAGGGGTTAGGGTTCGGGTTAGGGTTAGTGTTCGGGATAGGGTTAGTGTTAGGGTTAGGGTTAGGGTTAGGGTTAGGGTTCGGGTTAGGGTTAGGGTTCGGGTTAGGTTTCGGGTTAGGGTTCGGGTTAGGGTTAGGGTTTGGGTTAGGGTCAGGTTTCGGGTTAGGGTTAGAATTCCGGTTAGGGTTAGGGTTCGGGTTCGGGTTAGGGTTAGGGTTCGGGTTAGGGTTAGGGTTCGGGTTAGGGTTAGGTTTAGGGTTCGGGTTCGTGTTAGGGTTCGGGTTAGGGTTAGGGTTAGTGTTAGGGTTAGGGTTAGGGTTAGGGTTCGGGTTCGGTTTATGGTTAGTGTTAGGGTTAGGGTTCGGGTTCGGTTTAGGGTTCGGGTTCGGGTTAGTGTTAGGGTTCGGGATCGGGTTAGGGTTAGTGTTAGGGTTAGGGTTCGGGTTAGGGTTAGGGTTCGGGTTAGGGGTAGGGTTCGGATTCGGGTTAGGGTTAGGGTTCGTGTTCGGTTTAGGGTTAGTGTTAGGGTTAGGGATCGGGTTCGGGTTAGGGTTCGGGTTCGGGGTAGTGTTAGGGTTCGGGTTCGGGTTCGGGTTCGTGTTAGGGTTAGGGTTAGGTTTCGGGTTAGGTTTCGGGTTAGGGTTCAGTTTCGGGTTAGGGTTAGGGTTACTGTTAGGGTTAGGGTCAGGGTTCGGGTTAGGGTTAGGGTTAGGGTTAGTGTTCGGGTTAGAGTTAGGGTTAGGGTTAGGGTTAGTGTTAGGGTTAGGGTAAGGGTTAGGGTTCGGGTTCGGGTTAGGGTTCGGGTTATGGTTAGGGTTAGTGTTATGGTTAGGGTTAGGGTTAGGGTTCGGGTTCGGTTTAGGGTTAGTGTTAGGGTTAGGGTTCGGGTTCGGGTTAGGGTTCGGGTTTGGGTTAGTGTTAGGGTTCGGGTTCGGGTTAGGGTTAGTGTTAGGGTTAGGGTTCGCGTTAGCGTTAGGTTTTGGGGTAGGGGTAGGGTTCTGGTTCGGGTTATGGTTAGGGTTCGGGTTAGGGTTCGGGTTAGGGTTAGGGTTCGGTTAGGGTTAGGGTTCGGGTTAGGGTTAGGGTTAGGTTTAGGAGGTAGGGTTAGGGTTAGGGTTCGGGTTAGGGTTAGGGTTAGGGTCAGGGTTCGGGTTAGGGTTCGGGTTAGGGTTAGTTTTCGGGTTAGGGTTAGGGTTAGGGTTAGGGTTAGGGTTAGGGTTCGGGTTAGGGTTAAGGGTTAGATTAGGGTTCGGGTTAGGGTTAGGGTTAGGGTTAGGGTTCGGGTTAGTGTTAGGGTTCGGGTTAGGGTTAGGGTTAAGGGTTAGCGTTAGGGTTAGGGTTAGGGTTCGGGTTCGGGTTAGGGTTCGGGTTAGGGTTAGGGTTAGTGTTAGGGTTAGGGTTAGGGTTAGGGTTCGGCTTCGGTTTAGCGTTAGTGTTAGGGTTAGGGTTCGGGTTCGGGTTAGGGTTCGTGTTCGGGTTAGTGTTAGGGTTCGGGTTCGGGTTAGGGTTAGTGTTAGGGTTAGGGTTCGGGTTATGGTTAGGGTTCGGGTTAGGGGTAGGGGTAGGTTTCGGGTTCGGTTTCGGTTTAGGGTTCGGGTTAGGGTTCGGGTTCGGGTTAGGGTTCGGGTTAGGGTTCGGGTTAGGGTTAAGGGTTAGCGTTAGGGTTCGGGTTAGGGTTAGGGTTAGGGTTAGGTTTCGGGTTAGGGTTCGGTTTAGGGTTAGGGTTAGGGTTAGGGTTCGGGTTCGGGTTAGGGTTAGGGTTAGCGTTAGGGTTCGGGATAGGTTTAGTGTTAGGGTTCGGATTAGGGTTAGGGTTAGGGTTCGGGTTAGGGTTCGGGTTCGGGTTAGGGTTAGGGTTAGGGTTAGGTTTCGGTTTAGGGTTAGGGTTCGGGTTAGGGTTAGGGTTAGGGATAGGGTTACGGTTAATGTTCGGGTTAGGGTTAGGGTTAGGTTAAGGGTTAGTGTTAGGGTTCTGGTTCGGGTTAGGGTTAGGGTTCGGGTTAGGGTTCGGGTTCGGGTTAGGGTTAGGGCTAGGGTTCGGGTTAGGGCTGGGTTAGGGTTCGGGTTAGGATTAGGGTTAGGGTTAGGGTTAGGGTTAAGGTTCGGGTTAGTGTTCGGGTTAGGGTTAGGGTTAGGTTTCGGGGTAGGATTAGGGTCAGGGTTCGGGTTCCGGTTCCGGTTAGGGTTAGGGTTAGGTTTCGGGTTAGGGTTCGGGTAGGGTTCGGGTTAGGGTTAGGGTTACGGTTAGGGTTTGGGTTCGGGTTCGGGTAGGGTTCGGGTTAGGGTTAAGTTTAGGGTTAGGGTTAGTGCTCGGGTTAGGGTTCGGGTTAGGGTTAGGGTTAGGTTTCGGGTTAGGGTTCGGGTTCGGGTTAGGTTTCGGGTTAGGGTTAGGGTTAGGGTTCGGGTTAGGGTTCAAGTTAGGGTTCGGGTTAGTGTTCTGGTTAGGGTTAGGGTTCGGGTTAGGTTTTGGGTTAGGGTTCGGGTTAGGGTTAGGGTTAGGGTTCGAGTTAGGGTTCGGGTTCGGGTTAGGGTTCGGGTTAGGGTTCGGGTTAGGGTTAGTGTCAGGGTTAGGGTTAGGGTTAGGGTTCGGGTTAGGGTTCGGGTTAGGGTTAGGGTTAGGGTTAGGATTATGGTTAGGTTTAGGTTTAGGGTTCGGTTTAGGGTTAGGGTTAGGGTTTGGGTTAGGGTTAGGGTTCGTGTTAGGGTTAAGGTTAGGGTTCGGGTTAGGGTTAGGGTTCGGGTTAGGGTTATGGTTAGGTTTAGGGTTAGGTTTAGGTTTCGGGTTAGGGTAGGGTTCGGGTTAGGGTTAGGGTTCGGTTTTAGGGTTAGGGTTAGGTTTAGAGTTAGGGTTAGGGGTTAGGGTTAGGGTTAGGTTAGGGTTAAGGTTCGGGTTAGGTTTAGGGTTCGGGTTAGGGTTAAGGTTAGGGTTCGGGTTAGGGTTAGGGTTAGGGTTAGTGTTAGGGTTAGGGTTAGGGTTAGGGTTAGGGTTCGGGTTCGTGTTAGGGTTAGGGCTAGGGTTCAGGTTAGGGTTACGGTTTGGGTTTGGGTAGGGTTCGGGTTAGGGTTAGGAATAGGGATAGGGTTCGGTTTAGGGTTAGGATTCAGGTTAGGGTTAGGGTTAGGTTTAGGGTTAGTGTTCGGGTTAGGGTTCGGGTTAGGGTTAAGGGTTAGCGTTAGGGTTCCGGTTAGGGTTAGGGTTAGGGTTAGGGTTTGGATTAGGTTTCAAGTAGGTTTAGGGTTAAGGTTAGGTTTCGGGTTAGGGTTAGGGTTCGGGTTAGGGTTACGGTTCGGTTTAGTGTTAGGGTTAGGGCTAGGATTAGGGTTAGGTTTAGGGTTAGGGTTCGGGTTAGGGTTAGGGTTAGGGTTAGGTTTAGGTTTAGGTTTCGTGTTAGGGTTAGGGTTAGGTTTAGTGTTAGGTTTCGGGTTAGGGTTAGGGTTAGGGTTAGTGTTAGGGTTCGGGTTCGGGTTAAGGTTAGGGTTAGGGTTCGGGTTAGGGTTCGGGTTCGGTTTAGGGTTAGGGCTAGTGTTCGGGTTAGAGTTAGGGTTAGGGTTCGGGTTAGGGTTAGGGTTAGGGTTAGGGTTAGGGTTAAGGTTCGGGTTAGGGTTCGGGTTAGGGTTAGGGTTAGGGTTCGGGGTAGGGTTAGGGTTAGGGTTCTTGTTAGGGTTCGGTTTAGGATTAGGGTTAGGGTTCGGGTTAGGGTCGGGTTAGGGTTAGGGTTAGGGTTAGGGATAGGGTTCGGGTTAGGGTTAGGATTCAGGTTAGGGTTAGGGTTAGGTTTAGGGTTAGTGTTCGGGTTAGGGTTCGGGTTAGGGTTTGGGTTAGGGTTAGTGTTCGGGTTAGGGTTAGAGCTAGGGTTCGGGTTAGGGTTAGGGTTAGGGTTCGGGTTAGGATTAGGGTTAGGGTTAGGGTTAGGGTTAAGGTTCGGGTTATGGTTCGGGTTTGGGTTAGGGTTAGTTTTCGGGGTAGGGTTAGGGTCAGGAATCGGGTTACGGTTCCGGTTAGGGTTAGGGTTCGTTTTCGGGTTAGGGTTCGGGTTAGGGTTCGGGTTAGGGTTAGGGTTACGGTTAGGGTTCGGGTTCGGGTTCCGGTTAGGGTTCGGGTTAGGGTTAGGTTTAGGGTTAGTGTTAGTGTTCGGGTTAGGGTTCGGGTTAGGGTTAGGGTTAGGGTTAGGGTTAGGGTTCGGGTTAGGGTTCGGGTTTGGGTTAGGGTTCGGGTTAGGATTAGGGTTCGGGTTCGGGTTAGGGTTCGGGTTAGGGTTAGTGTTAGGATTAGGGTTAGGGTTAAGGTTAGGGTTCGGGTTAGGGTTAGGGTTAGGGTTAGTGTTAGGCTTAGGGTTAGGGTTAGGGTTAGGGTTAGGGTTCGGGTTCGTGTTAGGGTTAGGGCTAGGGTTCGGGTTAGGGTTACGGTTAGGGTTCGGGTTAGGGTTCGGGTTAGGGTTCGTGTTAGGGTTAAGGGTTAGCGTTAGGGTTCGGGTAAGGGTTAGGGTTAGGGTTAGGGTTCGGATTAGGGTTCAGGTTAGGGTTAGTGTTAGGGTTAGCGTTCGGGTTCGGGTTAGGGTTCGTGTTAGTGTTCGGGTTAGGGTTAAGGGTTAGCATTAATGTTCGGGTTAGGGTTAGGGTTAGGGTTAGGGTTCGGGTTAGGGTCTGGTTCGGGTTAGGGTTAGGGTTAGGGTTCGGGTTCGGGTTCGGGTTAGGCTTAGGGTTAGGGTTAGGGTTCGGGTTAGGGTTAGGGTTAGGGTTAGGGTTCGGGTACGGGTTAGTGTTAGGGTTAGGGTTAGGGCTCGGTTTAGTGTTAGGGTTAGGGTTAGGGTTCGGGTTAGTGTTAGGGTTCGGGTTAGGGTTACGTTTCGGGTTAGGGTTAGGGTTAGGTTTCGGGTTCGGGTTAGGGTTAGGTTTAGGGTTAGGGTTAGGGTTCGGGTTAGGGTTAGGGTTAGGGTTAGGTTTAGGTTTAGGTTTCGTGTTAGGGTTAGGGTTAGGGTTAGTGTTAGGTTTCGGGTTAGGGTTAGGGTTAGGGTTAGTGTTAGGGTTCGGGTTCGGGTTAAGGTTAGGGTTAGGGTTCGGGTTAGGGTTCGGGTTCGGTTTAGGGTTATGGCTAGGGTTCGGGTTAGAGTTAGGGTTAGGGTTCGGGTTAGGGTTAGGGTTAGGGTTAGGGTTAGGGTTAGGGTTAAGGTTCGGGTTAGGGTTCGGGTTAGGGTTAGGGTTCGGGGTATGGTTAGGGTTAGGGTTCTTGTTAGGGTTCGGTTTAGGATTAGGGTTAGGGTTCGGGTTAGGGTTATGGTTAGGGTTAGGGATAGGGTTCGGGTTAGGGTTAGGATTCACGTTAGGGTTAGGGTTAGGTTTAGGGTTAGTGTTCGTGTTAGGGTTCGGGTTATGGTTCGGGTTAGAGTTAGGGTTCGGGTTAGGGTTAGGGCTAGGGTTCGGGTTAGGGTTAGGGTTAGGGTTCGGGTTAGGATTAGGGTTAGGGTTAGGGTTAGGGTTAAGTTTCGGGTTAGGGTTCGGGTTAGGGTTAGGGTTAGGTTTCGGGGTAGGGTTAGGGTCAGGATTCGGGTTACGGTTCCGGTTAGGGTTAGGGTTAGTTTTCGGGTTAGGGTTCGTGTTAGGGTTCCTATTAGGGTTAGGGTTAGGGTTAGGGTTCGGGTTAGGGTAGGGTTCGGGTTAGGGTTAGGGTTAGGTTTTAGGATTAGCGTTAGGTTTAGAGTTAGGGTTAGAGGTTAGGGTTAGGGTTAGGTTAGGGTTCGGGTTAGGGTTAGGGTTACGGTTAGGGTTCGGGTTCGGGTTCCGGTTAGGGTTCGGGTTAGGGTTAGGTTTAGGGTTAGTGTTAGTGTTCGGGTTAGGGTTCGGGTTAGGGTTAGGGTTAGGTTTCGGGTTAGGGTTCGGGTTCCGGTTAGGGTTCGGGTTAGGGTTAGGGTTCGGGTTCGTGTTAGGGTTCGGGGTAGGGTTCAGGTTAGGGTTAGGGTTAGGGTTAGGGTTCGGGTTAGGGTAGGGTTCGGGTTAGGGTTAGGGTTAGGTTTTAGGGTTAGGGTTAGGTTTAGAGTTAGGGTTAGAGTTTAGGGTTAGGGTTAGGTTAGGGTTCGGGTTAGGGTTCGGGTTAGGGTTAAGGTTACGGTTAGGGTTAGGGTTCGGGTTCCGGTTAGTGTTCGGGTTAGGGTTAGGTTTAGGGTTAGTGTTGTGTTCGGGTTAGGGTTCGGGTTAGGGTTAGGGTTCGGGTTCGGGTTAGGGTTCGGGTTCGGATTCCAGTTAGGGTTCGGGTTAGGGTTAGGTTTAGGGTTAGTGTTAGTGTTCGGGTTAGGGTTCGGGTTAGGGTTAGGGTTAGGTTTCGGGTTAGGGTTCGGGTTCGGGATAGGGTTCGGGTTAGGGTTAGGGTTCGGGTTCGGGTTAGGGTTCGGGATAGGGTTCTGGTTAGGGTAGGGTTAGTGTTAGGTTTCGGGTTAGGGTTAGGGTTAGGGTTCGGGTTAGGGTTAGGGTTAGGGTTCGAGTTAGGGTTCGGGTTCGGGTTAGGGTTCGGGTTAGGGTTAGGGTTAGGGTTAGGGTTAGGGTTTGGGTTAGGCTTAGGGTTAGGGTTAGGGTTAGGGTTTGGGTTAGGGTTAAGGTTCGGGTTAGGGTTAGGGTTAGGTTTAGGGTTAGGTTTAGGGTTCGGGTTAGGGTAGGGTTCGTGTTAGGGTTAGGATTAGGGTTAGTGTTAGGGTTAGGGTTAGGGTTAGGGTTAGGGTTAGGGTTAGGGTTAGGGTTCGGATTAGGGTTATGGCTAGGGTTCGGGTTAGTGTTAGGGTTAGTGTTCGGGTTAGGGTTCGATTAGGGTTCGGGTTAGGGTTAAGGGTTAGCGTTAGGGTTCGGGTTAGGGTTAGTGTTAGGTTTAGGGTTCGGATTAGGGTTCAGGTTAGGGTTAGTGTTAGGGTTAGGGTTCGGGTTCGGGTTAGGGTTCGGGTTAGTGTTCAGGTTAGGGTTAAGGGTTAGCATTAAGGTTCGGGTTAGGGTTAGGGTTAGGGTTAGGGTTCGAGTTAGGGTTCGGGTTAGGGTTAGGGTTAGGGTTAGTGTTCGGGTTAGGGTTAGGGTTCGGGTACGGGTTAGGGTTAGGGTTAGGGTTAGGGTTAGGTCTCGGCTTAGGGTTAGGGTTAGGGTTAGGGTTCGGGTTAGTGTTAGGATTAGGGTTCAGATTAGGGTTAGGGTTAGAGCTAGGGTTCGGGTTAGGGTTAGGGTTAGGGTTCGGGTTAGGATTAGGGTTAGGGTTAGGGTTAGGGTTAAGGTTCGGGTTATGGTTCGGGTTTGGGTTAGGGTTAGTTTTCGGGGTAGGGTTAGGGTCAGGAATCGGGTTACGGTTCCGGTTAGGGTTAGGGTTAGTTTTCGGGTTAGGGTTCGGGTTAGGGTTCGGGTTAGGGTTAGGGTTACGGTTAGGGTTCGGGTTCGGGTTCCGGTTAGGGTTCGGGTTAGGGTTAGGTTTAGGGTTAGTGTTAGTGTTCGGGTTAGGGTTCGGGTTAGGGTTAGGTTTAGGGTTAGGGTTCGGGTTAGGGTTCGGGTTTGGGTTAGGGTTCGGGTTAGGATTAGGGTTCGGGTTCGGGTTAGGGTTCGGGTTAGGGTTCGGGTTAGGGTTAGTGTTAGGATTAGGGTTAGGGTTAAGGTTAGGGTTCGGGTTAGGGTTAGGGTTAGGGTTAGTGTTAGGCTTAGGGTTAGGGTTAGGGTTAGGGTTAGGGTTCGGGTTCGTGTTAGGGTTAGGGCTAGGGTTCGGGTTAGGGTTACGGTTAGGGTTCGGGTTAGGGTTCGGGTTAGGGTTCGTGTTAGGGTTAAGGGTTAGCGTTAGGGTTCCGGTAAGGGTTAGGGTTAGGGTTAGGGTTCGGATTAGGGTTCAGGTTAGGGTTAGTGTTAGGGTTAGCGTTCGGGTTCGGGTTAGGGTTCGTGTTAGTGTTCGGGTTAGGGTTAAGGGTTAGCATTAATGTTCGGGTTAGGGTTAGGGTTAGGGTTAGGGTTCGGGTTAGGGTCTGGTTCGGGTTAGGGTTAGGGTTAGGGTTCGGGTTCGGGTTAGGGTTCGGGTTAGGCTTAGGGTTAGGGTTAGGGTTCGGGTTAGGGTTAGGGTTAGGGTTAGGGTTCGGGTACGGGTTAGTGTTAGGGTTAGGGTTAGGGCTCGGTTTAGTGTTAGGGTTAGGGTTAGGGTTCGGGTTAGTGTTAGGGTTCGGGTTAGGGTTACGTTTCGGGTTAGGGTTAGGGTTAGGTTTCGGGTTCGGGTTAGGGTTAGGTTTAGGGTTAGGGTTAGGGTTCGGGTTAGGGTTAGGGTTAGGGTTAGGTTTAGGTTTAGGTTTCGTGTTAGGGTTAGGGTTAGGGTTAGTGTTAGGTTTCGGGTTAGGGTTAGGGTTAGGGTTAGTGTTAGGGTTCGGGTTCGGGTTAAGGTTAGGGTTAGGGTTCGGGTTAGGGTTCGGGTTCGGTTTAGGGTTATGGCTAGGGTTCGGGTTAGAGTTAGGGTTAGGGTTCGGGTTAGGGTTAGGGTTAGGGTTAGGGTTAGGGTTAGGGTTAAGGTTCGGGTTAGGGTTCGGGTTAGGGTTAGGGTTAGGGTTCGGGGTATGGTTAGGGTTAGGGTTCTTGTTAGGGTTCGGTTTAGGATTAGGGTTAGGTTTCGGGTTAGGGTTATGGTTAGGGTTAGGGATAGGGTTCGGGTTAGGGTTAGGATTCACGTTAGGGTTAGGGTTAGGTTTAGGGTTAGTGTTCGTGTTAGGGTTCGGGTTATGGTTCGGGTTAGAGTTAGGGTTCGGGTTAGGGTTAGGGCTAGGGTTCGGGTTAGGGTTAGGGTTAGGGTTCGGGTTAGGATTAGGGTTAGGGTTAGGGTTAGGGTTAAGTTTCGGGTTAGGGTTCGGGTTAGGGTTAGGGTTAGGTTTCGGGGTAGGGTTAGGGTCAGGATTCGGGTTACGGTTCCGGTTAGGGTTAGGGTTAGTTTTCGGGTTAGGGTTCGTGTTAGGGTTCCTATTAGGGTTAGGGTTAGGGTTAGGGTTCGGGTTAGGGTAGGGTTCGGGTTAGGGTTAGGGTTAGGTTTTAGGATTAGGGTTAGGTTTAGAGTTAGGGTTAGAGGTTAGGGTTAGGGTTAGGTTAGGGTTCGGGTTAGGGTTAGGGTTACGGTTAGGGTTCGGGTTCGGGTTCCGGTTAGGGTTCGGGTTAGGGTTAGGTTTAGGGTTAGTGTTAGTGTTCGGGTTAGGGTTCGGGTTAGGGTTAGGGTTAGGTTTCGGGTTAGGGTTCGGGTTCCGGTTAGGGTTCGGGTTAGGGTTAGGGTTCGGGTTCGTGTTAGGGTTCGGGGTAGGGTTCAGGTTAGGGTTAGGGTTAGGGTTAGGGTTCGGGTTAGGGTAGGGTTCGGGTTAGGGTTAGGGTTAGGTTTTAGGGTTAGGGTTAGGTTTAGAGTTAGGGTTAGAGGTTAGGGTTAGGGTTAGGTTAGGGTTCGGGTTAGGGTTCGGGTTAGGGTTAAGGTTACGGTTAGGGTTAGGGTTCGGGTTCCGGTTAGTGTTCGGGTTAGGGTTAGGTTTAGGGTTAGTGTTGTGTTCGGGTTAGGGTTCGGGTTAGGGTTAGGGTTCGGGTTCGGGTTAGGGTTCGGGTTCGGATTCCAGTTAGGGTTCGGGTTAGGGTTAGGTTTAGGGTTAGTGTTAGTGTTCGGGTTAGGGTTCGGGTTAGGGTTAGGGTTAGGTTTCGGGTTAGGGTTCGGGTTCGGGATAGGGTTCGGGTTAGGGTTAGGGTTCGGGTTCGGGTTAGGGTTCGGGATAGGGTTCTGGTTAGGGTAGGGTTAGTGTTAGGTTTCGGGTTAGGGTTAGGGTTAGGGTTCGGGTTAGGGTTAGGGTTAGGTTAGGGTTAGGGTTAAGGTTCGGGTTAGGGTTCGGGTTAGGGTTAGGGTTAGGGTTCGGGGTAGGGTTAGGGTTAGGGTTCTTGTTAGGGTTCGGTTTAGGATTAGGGTTAGGGTTCGGGTTAGGGTCGGGTTAGGGTTAGGGTTAGGGTTAGGGATAGGGTTCGGGTTAGGGTTAGGATTCAGGTTAGGGTTAGGGTTAGTTTTAGGGTTAGTGTTCGGGTTAGGGTTCGGGTTAGGGTTTGGGTTAGGGTTAGTGTTCGGGTTAGGGTTAGAGCTAGGGTTCGGGTTAGGGTTAGGGTTAGGGTTCGGGTTAGGATTAGGGTTAGGGTTAGGGTTAGGGTTAAGGTTCGGGTTATGGTTCGGGTTTGGGTTAGGGTTAGTTTTCGGGGTAGGGTTAGGGTCAGGAATCGGGTTACGGTTCCGGTTAGGGTTAGGGTTCGTTTTCGGGTTAGGGTTCGGGTTAGGGTTCGGGTTAGGGTTAGGGTTACGGTTAGGGTTCGGGTTCGGGTTCCGGTTAGGGTTCGGGTTAGGGTTCGGGTTAGGGTTAGGGTTAGGGTTAGGGTTCGGGTTAGGGTTCGGGTTTGGGTTAGGGTTCGGGTTAATATTAGGGTTCGGGTTCGGGTTAGGGTTCGGGTTAGGGTTCGGGTTAGGGTTAGTGTTAGGATTAGGGTTAGGGTTAAGGTTAGGGTTCGGGTTAGGGTTAGGGTTAGGGTTAGTGTTAGGCTTAGGGTTAGGGTTAGGGTTAGGGTTAGGGTTAGGGTTCGGGTTCGTGTTAGGGTTAGGGCTAGGGTTCGGGTTAGGGTTACGGTTAGGGTTCGGGTTAGGGTTCGGGTTAGGGTTCGTGTTAGGGTTAAGGGTTAGCGTTAGGGTTCGGGTAAGGGTTAGGGTTAGGGTTAGGGTTCGGATTAGGGTTCAGGTTAGGGTTAGTGTTAGGGTTAGCGTTCGGGTTCGGGTTAGGGTTCGTGTTAGTGTTCGGGTTAGGGTTAAGGGTTAGCATTAATGTTCGGGTTAGGGTTAGGGTTAGGGTTAGGGTTCGGGTTAGGGTCTGGTTCGGGTTAGGGTTAGGGTTAGGGTTCGGGTTCGGGTTAGGGTTCGGGTTAGGCTTAGGGTTAGGGTTAGGGTTCGGGTTAGGGTTAGGGTTAGGGTTAGGGTTCGGGTACGGGTTAGTGTTAGGGTTAGGGTTAGGGCTCGGTTTAGTGTTAGGGTTAGGGTTAGGGTTCGGGTTAGTGTTAGGGTTCGGGTTAGGGTTACGTTTCGGATTAGGGTTAGGGTTAGGTTTCGGGTTCGGGTTAGGGTTAGGTTTAGGGTTAGGGTTAGGGTTCGGGTTAGGGTTAGGGTTAGGGTTAGGTGTAGGTTTAGGTTTCGTGTTAGGGTTAGGGTTAGGGTTAGTGTTAGGTTTCGGGTTAGGGTTAGGGTTAGGGTTAGTGTTAGGGTTCGGTTTCGGGTTAAGGTTAGGGTTAGGGTTCGGGTTAGGGTTCGGGTTCGGTTTAGGGTTATGGCTAGGGTTCGGGTTAGAGTTAGGGTTAGGGTTCGGGTTAGGGTTAGGGTTAGGGTTAGGGTTAGGGTTAGGGTTAGGGTTAAGGTTCGGGTTAGGGTTCGGGTTAGGGTTAGGGTTAGGGTTCGGGGTATGGTTAGGGTTAGGGTTCTTGTTAGGGTTCGGTTTAGGATTAGGGTTAGGGTTCGGGTTAGGGTTATGTTTAGGGTTAGGGATAGGGTTCGGGTTAGGGTTAGGATTCACGTTAGGGTTAGGGTTAGGTTTAGGGTTAGTGTTCGTGTTAGGGTTCGGGTTATGGTTCGGGTTAGAGTTAGGGTTCGGGTTAGGGTTAGGGCTAGGGTTCGGGTTAGGGTTAGGGTTAGGGTTCGGGTTAGGATTAGGGTTAGGGTTAGGGTTAGGGTTAAGTTTCGGGTTAGGGTTCGGGTTAGGGTTAGGGTTAGGTTTCGGGGTAGGGTTAGGGTCAGGATTCGGGTTACGGTTCCGGTTAGGGTTAGGGTTAGTTTTCGGGTTAGGGTTCGTGTTAGGGTTCCTATTAGGGTTAGGGTTAGGGTTAGGGTTCGGGTTAGGGTAGGGTTCGGGTTAGGGTTAGGGTTAGGTTTTAGGATTAGGGTTAGGTTTAGAGTTAGGGTTAGAGGTTAGGGTTAGGGTTAGGTTAGGGTTCGGGTTAGGGTTAGGGTTACGGTTAGGGTTCGGGTTCGGGTTCCGGTTAGGGTTCGGGTTAGGGTTAGGTTTAGGGTTAGTGTTAGTGTTCGGGATAGGGTTCGGGTTAGGGTCAGGGTTAGGTTTCGGGTTAGGGTTCGGGTTCCGGTTAGGGTTCGGGTTAGGGTTAGGTTTAGGGTTAGTGTTAGTGTTCGGGTTAGGGTTCGGGTTAGGGTTAGGGTTAGGTTTCGGGTTAGGGTTCGGGTTCCGGTTAGGGTTCGGGTTAGGGTTAGGGTTCGGGTTCGTGTTAGGGTTCGGGGTAGGGTTCAGGTTAGGGTTAGGGTTAGGGTTAGGGTTCGGGTTAGGGTAGGGTTCGGGTTAGGGTTAGGGTTAGGGTTAGGTTTTAGGGTTAGGGTTAGGTTTAGAGTTAGGGTTAGAGGTTAGGGTTAGGGTTAGGTTAGGGTTCGGGTTAGGGTTCGGGTTAGGGTTAAGGTTACGGTTAGGGTTAGGGTTCGGGTTCCGGTTAGTGTTCGGGTTAGGGTTAGGTTTAGGGTTAGTGTTGTGTTCGGGTTAGGGTTCGGGTTAGGGTTAGGGTTCGGGTTCGGGTTAGGGTTCGGGTTCGGATTCCAGTTAGGGTTCGGGTTAGGGTTAGGTTTAGGGTTAGTGTTAGTGTTCGGGTTAGGGTTCGGGTTAGGGTTAGGGTTAGGTTTCGGGTTAGGGTTCGGGTTCGGGATAGGGTTCGGGTTAGGGTTAGGGTTCGGGTTCGGGTTAGGGTTCGGGATAGGGTTCTGGTTAGGGTAGGGTTAGTGTTAGGTTTCGGGTTAGGGTTAGGGTTAGGGTTCGGGTTAGGGTTAGGGTTAGGTTAGGGTTAGGGTTAAGGTTCGGGTTAGGGTTCGGGTTAGGGTTAGGGTTAGGGTTCGGGGTAGGGTTAGGGTTAGGGTTCTTGTTAGGGTTCGGTTTAGGATTAGGGTTAGGGTTCGGGTTAGGGTCGGGTTAGGGTTAGGGTTAGGGTTAGGGATAGGGTTCGGGTTAGGGTTAGGATTCAGGTTAGGGTTAGGGTTAGTTTTAGGGTTAGTGTTCGGGTTAGGGTTCGGGTTAGGGTTTGGGTTAGGGTTAGTGTTCGGGTTAGGGTTAGAGCTAGGGTTCGGGTTAGGGTTAGGGTTAGGGTTCGGGTTAGGATTAGGGTTAGGGTTAGGGTTAGGGTTAAGGTTCGGGTTATGGTTCGGGTTTGGGTTAGGGTTAGTTTTCGGGGTAGGGTTAGGGTCAGGAATCGGGTTACGGTTCCGGTTAGGGTTAGGGTTCGTTTTCGGGTTAGGGTTCGGGTTAGGGTTCGGGTTAGGGTTAGGGTTACGGTTAGGGTTCGGGTTCGGGTTCCGGTTAGGGTTCGGGTTAGGGTTCGGGTTAGGGTTAGGGTTAGGGTTAGGGTTCGGGTTAGGGTTCGGGTTTGGGTTAGGGTTCGGGTTAGGATTAGGGTTCGGGTTCGGGTTAGGGTTCGGGTTAGGGTTCGGGTTAGGGTTAGTGTTAGGATTAGGGTTAGGGTTAAGGTTAGGGTTCGGGTTAGGGTTAGGGTTAGGGTTAGTGTTAGGCTTAGGGTTAGGGTTAGGGTTAGGGTTAGGGTTCGGGTTCGTGTTAGGGTTAGGGCTAGGGTTCGGGTTAGGGTTACGGTTAGGGTTCGGGTTAGGGTTCGGGTTAGGGTTCGTGTTAGGGTTAAGGGTTAGCGTTAGGGTTCGGGTAAGGGTTAGGGTTAGGGTTAGGGTTCGGATTAGGGTTCAGGTTAGGGTTAGTGTTAGGGTTAGCGTTCGGGTTCGGGTTAGGGTTCGTGTTAGTGTTCGGGTTAGGGTTAAGGGTTAGCATTAATGTTCGGGTTAGGGTTAGGGTTAGGGTTAGGGTTCGGTTTAGGGTCTGGTTCGGGTTAGGGTTAGGGTTAGGGTTCGGGTTCGGGTTAGGGTTCGGGTTAGGCTTAGGGTTAGGGTTAGGGTTCGGGTTAGGGTTAGGGTTAGGGTTAGGGTTCGGGTACGGGTTAGTGTTAGGGTTAGGGTTAGGGCTCGGTTTAGTGTTAGGGTTAGGGTTAGGGTTCGGGTTAGTGTTAGGGTTCGGGTTAGGGTTACGTTTCGGATTAGGGTTAGGGTTAGGTTTCGGGTTCGGGTTAGGGTTAGGTTTAGGGTTAGGGTTAGGGTTCGGGTTAGGGTTAGGGTTAGGGTTAGGTGTAGGTTTAGGTTTCGTGTTAGGGTTAGGGTTAGGGTTAGTGTTAGGTTTCGGGTTAGGGTTAGGGTTAGGGTTAGTGTTAGGGTTCGGGTTCGGGTTAAGGTTAGGGTTAGGGTTCGGGTTAGGGTTCGGGTTCGGTTTAGGGTTATGGCTAGGGTTCGGGTTAGAGTTAGGGTTAGGGTTCGGGTTAGGGTTAGGGTTAGGGTTAGGGTTAGGGTTAGGGTTAAGGTTCGGGTTAGGGTTCGGGTTAGGGTTAGGGTTAGGGTTCGGGGTATGGTTAGGGTTAGGGTTCTTGTTAGGGTTCGGTTTAGGATTAGGGTTAGGGTTCGGGTTAGGGTTATGTTTAGGGTTAGGGATAGGGTTCGGGTTAGGGTTAGGATTCACGTTAGGGTTAGGGTTAGGTTTAGGGTTAGTGTTCGTGTTAGGGTTCGGGTTATGGTTCGGGTTAGAGTTAGGGTTCGGGTTAGGGTTAGGGCTAGGGTTCGGGTTAGGGTTAGGGTTAGGGTTCGGGTTAGGATTAGGGTTAGGGTTAGGGTTAGGGTTAAGTTTCGGGTTAGGGTTCGGGTTAGGGTTAGGGTTAGGTTTCGGGGTAGGGTTAGGGTCAGGATTCGGGTTACGGTTCCGGTTAGGGTTAGGGTTAGTTTTCGGGTTAGGGTTCGTGTTAGGGTTCCTATTAGGGTTAGGGTTAGGGTTAGGGTTCGGGTTAGGGTAGGGTTCGGGTTAGGGTTAGGGTTAGGTTTTAGGATTAGGGTTAGGTTTAGAGTTAGGGTTAGAGGTTAGGGTTAGGGTTAGGTTAGGGTTCGGGTTAGGGTTAGGGTTACGGTTAGGGTTCGGGTTCGGGTTCCGGTTAGGGTTCGGGTTAGGGTTAGGTTTAGGGTTAGTGTTAGTGTTCGGGATAGGGTTCGGGTTAGGGTCAGGGTTAGGTTTCGGGTTAGGGTTCGGGTTCCGGTTAGGATTCGGGTTAGGGTTAGGGTTCGGGTTCGTGTTAGGTTTCGGGGTAGGGTTCAGGTTAGGGTTAGGGTTAGGGTTAGGGTTCGGGTTAGGGTAGGGTTCGGGTTAGGGTTAGGGTTAGGTTTTAGGGTTAGGGTTAGGTTTAGAGTTAGGGTTAGAGGTTAGGGTTAGGGTTAGGTTAGGGTTCGGGTTAGGGTTCGGGTTAGGGTTAAGGTTACGGTTAGGGTTAGGGTTCGGGTTCCGGTTAGTGTTCGGGTTAGGGTTAGGTTTAGGGTTAGTGTTGTGTTCGGGTTAGGGTTCGGGTTAGGGTTAGGGTTCGGGTTCGGGTTAGGGTTCGGGTTCGGATTCCAGTTAGGGTTCGGGTTAGGGTTAGGTTTAGGGTTAGTGTTAGTGTTCGGGTTAGGGTTCGGGTTAGGGTTAGGGTTAGGTTTCGGGTTAGGGTTCGGGTTCGGGATAGGGTTCGGGTTAGGGTTAGGGTTCGGGTTCGGGTTAGGGTTCGGGATAGGGTTCTGGTTAGGGTAGGGTTAGTGTTAGGTTTCGGGTTAGGGTTAGGGTTAGGGTTCGGGTTAGGGTTAGGGTTAGGGTTCTAGTTAGGGTTCGGGTTCGGGTTAGGGTTCGGGTTAGGGTTAGGGTTAGGGTTAGGGTTAGGGTTTGGGTTAGGCTTAGGGTTAGGGTTAGGGTTAGGTTTTGGGTTAGGGTTAAGGTTCGGGTTAGGGTTAGGGTTAGGTTTAGGGTTAGGTTTAGGGTTCGGGTTAGGGTAGGGTTCGTGTTAGGGTTAGGATTAGGGTTAGTGTTAGGGTTAGGGTTAGGGTTAGGGTTAGGGTTAGGGTTTGGGTTAGGGTTCGGATTAGGGTTATGGCTAGGGTTCGGGTTAGTGTTAGGGTTAGTGTTCGGGTTAGGGTTCGATTAGGGTTCGGGTTAGGGTTAAGGGTTAGCGTTAGGGTTCGGGTTAGGGTTAGTGTTAGGTTTAGGGTTCGGATTAGGGTTCAGGTTAGGGTTAGTGTTAGGGTTAGGGTTCGGGTTCGGGTTAGGGTTCGGGTTAGTGTTCAGGTTAGGGTTAAGGGTTAGCATTAAGGTTCGGGTTAGGGTTAGGGTTAGGGTTAGGGTTCGAGTTAGGGTTCGGGTTAGGGTTAGTGTTAGGGTTAGTGTTCGGGTTAGGGTTAGGGTTCGGGTACGGGTTAGGGTTAGGGTTAGGGTTAGGGTTAGGTCTCGGCTTAGGGTTAGGGTTAGGGTTAGGGTTCGGGTTAGTGTTAGGATTAGGGTTCAGATTAGGGTTAGGGTTAGAGCTAGGGTTCGGGTTAGGGTTAGGGTTAGGGTTCGGGTTAGGATTAGGGTTAGGGTTAGGGTTAGGGTTAAGGTTCGGGTTATGGTTCGGGTTTGGGTTAGGGTTAGTTTTCGGGGTAGGGTTAGGGTCAGGAATCGGGTTACGGTTCCAGTTAGGGTTAGGGTTAGTTTTCGGGTTAGGGTTCGGGTTAGGGTTCGGGTTCGGGTTCCGGTTAGGGTTCGGGTTAGGGTTAGGTTTAGGGTTAGTGTTAGTGTTCGGGTTAGGGTTCGGGTTAGGGTTAGGGTTAGGGTTAGGGTTCGGGTTAGGGTTCGGGTTTGGGTTAGGGTTCGGGTTAGGATTAGGGTTCGGGTTCGGGTTAGGGTTCGGGTTAGGGTTCGGGTTAGGGTTAGTGTTAGGATTAGGGTTAGGGTTAAGGTTAGGGTTCGGGTTAGGGTTAGGGTTAGGGTTAGTGTTAGGCTTAGGGTTAGGGTTAGGGTTAGGGTTAGGGTTCGGGTTCGTGTTAGGGTTAGGGCTAGGGTTCGGGTTAGGGTTACGGTTAGGGTTCGGGTTAGGGTTCGGGTTAGGGTTCGTGTTAGGGTTAAGGGTTAGCGTTAGGGTTCGGGTAAGGGTTAGGGTTAGGGTTAGGGTTCGGATTAGGGTTCAGGTTAGGGTTAGTGTTAGGGTTAGCGTTCGGGTTCGGGTTAGGGTTCGTGTTAGTGTTCGGGTTAGGGTTAAGGGTTAGCATTAATGTTCGGGTTAGGGTTAGGGTTAGGGTTAGGGTTCGGGTTAGGGTCTGGTTCGGGTTAGGGTTAGGGTTAGGGTTCGGGTTCGGGTTAGGGTTCGGGTTAGGCTTAGGGTTAGGGTTAGGGTTCGGGTTAGGGTTAGGGTTAGGGTTAGGGTTCGGGTACGGGTTAGTGTTAGGGTTAGGGTTAGGGCTCGGTTTAGTGTTAGGGTTAGGGTTAGGGTTCGGGTTAGTGTTAGGGTTCGGGTTAGGGTTACGTTTCGGGTTAGGGTTAGGGTTAGGTTTCGGGTTCGGGTTAGGGTTAGGTTTAGGGTTAGGGTTAGGGTTCGGGTTAGGGTTAGGGTTAGGGTTTGGTTTAGGTTTAGGTTTCGTGTTAGGGTTAGGGTTAGGGTTAGTGTTAGGTTTCGGGTTAGGGTTAGGGTTAGGGTTAGTGTTAGGGTTCGGGTTCGGGTTAAGGTTAGGGTTAGGGTTCGGGTTAGGGTTCGGGTTCGGTTTAGGGTTATGGCTAGGGTTCGGGTTAGAGTTAGGGTTAGGGTTCGGGTTAGGGTTAGGGTTAGGGTTAGGGTTAGGGTTAGGGTTAAGGTTCGGGTTAGGGTTCGGGTTAGGGTTAGGGTTAGGGTTCGGGGTATGGTTAGGGTTAGGGTTCTTGTTAGGGTTCGGTTTAGGATTAGGGTTAGGGTTCGGGTTAGGGTTATGGTTAGGGTTAGGGATAGGGTTCGGGTTAGGGTTAGGATTCACGTTAGGGTTAGGGTTAGGTTTAGGGTTAGTGTTCGTGTTAGGGTTCGGGTTATGGTTCGGGTTAGAGTTAGGGTTCGGGTTAGGGTTAGGGCTAGGGTTCGGGTTAGGGTTAGGGTTAGGGTTCGAGTTAGGATTAGGGTTAGGGTTAGGGTTAGGGTTAAGTTTCGGGTTAGGGTTCGGGTTAGGGTTAGGGTTAGGTTTCGGGGTAGGGTTAGGGTCAGGATTCGGGTTACGGTTCCGGTTAGGGTTAGGGTTAGTTTTCGGGTTAGGGTTCGTGTTAGGGTTCCTATTAGGGTTAGGGTTAGGGTTAGGGTTCGGGTTAGGGTAGGGTTCGGGTTAGGGTTAGGGTTAGGTTTTAGGATTAGGGTTAGGTTTAGAGTTAGGGTTAGAGGTTAGGGTTAGGGTTAGGTTAGGGTTCGGGTTAGGGTTAGGGTTACGGTTAGGGTTCGGGTTCGGGTTCCGGTTAGGGTTCGGGTTAGGGTTAGGTTTAGGGTTAGTGTTAGTGTTCGGGTTAGGGTTCGGGTTAGGGTTAGGGTTAGGTTTCGGGTTAGGGTTCGGGTTCCGGTTAGGGTTCGGGTTAGGGTTAGGGTTCGGGTTCGTGTTAGGGTTCGGGGTAGGGTTCAGGTTAGGGTTAGGGTTAGGGTTAGGGTTCGGGTTAGGGTAGGGTTCGGGTTAGGGTTAGGGTTAGGTTTTAGGGTTAGGGTTAGGTTTAGAGTTAGGGTTAGAGGTTAGGGTTAGGGTTAGGTTAGGGTTCGGGTTAGGGTTCGGGTTAGGGTTAAGGTTACGGTTAGGGTTAGGGTTCGGGTTCCGGTTAGTGTTCGGGTTAGGGTTAGGTTTAGGGTTAGTGTTGTGTTCGGGTTAGGGTTCGGGTTAGGGTTAGGGTTCGGGTTCGGGTTAGGGTTCGGGTTCGGATTCCAGTTAGGGTTCGGGTTAGGGTTAGGTTTAGGGTTAGTGTTAGTGTTCGGGTTAGGGTTCGGGTTAGGGTTAGGGTTAGGTTTCGGGTTAGGGTTCGGGTTCGGGATAGGGTTCGGGTTAGGGTTAGGGTTCGGGTTCGGGTTAGGGTTCGGGATAGGGTTCTGGTTAGGGTAGGGTTAGTGTTAGGTTTCGGGTTAGGGTTAGGGTTAGGGTTCGGGTTAGGGTTAGGGTTAGGGTTCGAGTTAGGGTTCGGGTTCGGGTTAGGGTTCGGGTTAGGGTTAGGGTTAGGGTTAGGGTTAGGGTTTGGGTTAGGCTTAGGGTTAGGGTTAGGGTTAGGGTTTGGGTTAGGGTTAAGGTTCGGGTTAGGGTTAGGGTTAGGTTTAGGGTTAGGTTTAGGGTTCGGGTTAGGGTAGGGTTCGTGTTAGGGTTAGGGTTAGGGTTAGTGTTAGGGTTAGGGTTAGGGTTAGGGTTAGGGTTAGGGTTAGGGTTCGGATTAGGGTTATGGCTAGGGTTCGGGTTAGTGTTAGGGTTAGTGTTCGGGTTAGGGTTCGATTAGGGTTCGGGTTAGGGTTAAGGGTTAGCGTTAGGGTTCGGGTTAGGGTTAGTGTTAGGTTTAGGGTTCGGATTAGGGTTCAGGTTAGGGTTAGTGTTAGGGTTAGGGTTCGGGTTCGGGTTAGGGTTCGGGTTAGTGTTCAGGTTAGGGTTAAGGGTTAGCATTAAGGTTCGGGTTAGGGTTAGGGTTAGGGTTAGGGTTCGAGTTAGGGTTCGGGTTAGGGTTAGGGTTAGGGTTAGTGTTCGGGTTAGGGTTAGGGTTCGGGTACGGGTTAGGGTTAGGGTTAGGGTTAGGGTTAGGTCTCGGCTTAGGGTTAGGGTTAGGGTTAGGGTTCGGGTTAGTGTTAGGATTAGGGTTCAGATTAGGGTTAGGGTTAGGGTTCGGGTTAGGGTTCGGGTTCGGGTTAGGGTTATAGTTCGGTTTAGGGTTAGGTTTCGGGTTAATGTTAGGGTTCGGGTTAGGGTTACAGTTCGGGTTAGGGTTAGGGTTAGGGTTCGGGTTCGGGTTAGGTTTAGGGTTAGGGTTAGGGTTAGGGTTCGGGTTCGTGTTAGGGTTAGGGTTAGGGTTAGGTTTAGGTTTCGGGTTAGGGTTAGGGTTAGGGTTAGTGTTAGGGTTCGGGTTCGGATTAAGGTTAGGGTTAGGGTTCGGGTTAGGGTTCGGGTTCGGGTTAGGGTTAGGGCTAGGGTTCGGGTTAGAGTTAGGTTTAGGGTTCGGGTTAGGGTTAGGGTTAGGGTTCCCGTTAGGGTTAGGGTTAGGGTTCTTGTTAGGGTTCGGGTTAGGGTTAGGGGTAGGGTTCAGGTTAGGTTTCGGGTTAGGGTTCGCGATAGGGTTAGTGTTAGGGTTAGGGTTCGGGTTAGGGTTAGGGTTCAGGTTAGGGTTAGGTTTCGGTTTAGGGTTAGTGTTCGGGTTAGGGTTAGGGTTCGGGTTCGGGTTGGGGTTAGGGTTAGGGTTAGGGTTAGGGTTAGGTTTCGGGTTAGGGTTAGGGCTAGGGTTCGTGTTCGGGTTAGGGTTCGGGTTAGGGTTAGGGTTCGGTTTCGGGTTAGGGTTAGGGTTCGGGTTCGGGTTAGGGTTCGGGTTCAGGTTAGGGTTAGGGGTTAGTGTTCAGGTTACGGTTAGGGTTAGGGTTCGGTTTAGGGTTAGGTTTAGGGTTAGGGTTAGGGTTCAGGTTTGGGTTAGGGTTAGGTTTCGGGTTAGGGTTAGTGTTAGGTTTCGGGTTAGGGTTCAGGTTAGGGTTCGGGTTAGGGTTCGGGTTTGGGTTAGGGTTAGGGTGCGGGTTAGGTTTAGGTTTAGGGTTAGGGTTCGGGTTCGGGTTAGTGTTAGGGTTCGGGTTAGTGTTAGGGGTAGGGTTCGGGTTAGGGTTAGTGTAAGGGTTAGGTTTAGGGTTAGGGTTAGGGTTAGGGTTCGGGTTAGGGTTAGGGTTCGGGTTAGGGTTAAGGTTAGGGTTCGGGTTAGGTTTAGGGTTAGGGTTAGTGTTAGGGTTCGGGTTAGGCTTAGGGTTAGGGTGAGGGTTAGGGTTCGGGTTCGGGTTAGGGTTCGGGTTATGGTTAGGGTTAGGATTAGGGTTAGGTTTAGGGTTCGGGTTAGGCTTAGGGTTAGGGTTAGGGTTAGGTTTTAGGGTTAGGGTTAGGGTTAGGGTTAGGGTTGGGGTTAGGGGTTAGGGTTAGGTTTAGGGTAGTGTTCGGGTTAGGGTTAGGGTTCGGGTGAGGGTTAAGGTCAGGGTTCGGGTTAGGGTTAGGGTTAGGGTTAGGGTTAGGGTTTGTGTTAGGCTTAGGGTTAGGGTTAGGGTTAGGTTTCGGGTTAGGGTTAGGGTTCGGGTTAGGGTTAGGGGTTAGGGTTAGGTTTACCGTTCGGGTTAGGGTTAGGGTTAGGGTTAGGGTTAGGGTTCAGGTTAAGTTTAAGGTTAGGGTTCGGGTTAGGTTTAGGGTTATGGTTAGGGTTAGAGTTCGGGTTAGGGTTAGGGTTAGGGTTCAGGTTAGGGTTCGGGTTAAGTTTTGGGTTAGGGTTAGGGTTAGGGTTCGGTTTAGGTTTACGGTTAGGTCAGGGTTCCGGTTAGGGTTAGGGGTAGGGTTAGGGTTAGGGTTCGGGTTCGGGTTAGGGTTAGGGTTCGGGTTAGGGTTCGGGGAAGGGTTAGGATTCGGGTAAGGGTTTAGGGTTCGGGTTCGGGGTAGGGTTAGGGTTAGGGTTCCGGTTAAGGTTAGGGTTAGGGTTCAGGTTAGGTTTAGGGTTAGGTTTCGGGTTAGGGTTAGAGTTAGGTTTCGGGTTCAGGTTAGGTTTTGTGTTAGGGTTAGGTTTCGGGTTAGGGTTAGGGTTCGGGTTAGGGTTAGGGTTCGGGTTAGGGTTAGGGTTCGGGTTAGGGTTAGGGTTAGTGTTTGGGTTAGGGTTAGGGTTAGGGTTCGGGTTCGGGTTACAGTTAGGGTTAGGGTTAGGGTTAGGGTTCAGTTTCGGTTTAGGGTTAGGGTTAGGGTTAGGGTTAGGGTCAGGGTTCGGGTTCGGGTTAGGGTTAGGGTTAGTGTTCGGGTTAGGTTTAGGGTTAGGGTTAGTGTTAGGTTTAGGGTTCGGGTTAGGGTTAGGGTTAGGGTTAGGGTTCGGGTTCGGGTTAGGGTTCTGGTTAGTGTTAGGGTTAGTGTTAGGGTTAGGGTTAGGGTTAGGGTTCGGGTTCGGTTTAGGGTTAGTGTTAGGGTTAGGGTTCGGGTTCGGGGTAGGGTTCGGGTTCGGGTTAGTGTTAGGGATCGGGTTCGGGTTAGGGTTAGTGTTATGGTTAGGGTTCGGGTTAGGGTTAGGGTTCGGGTTAGGGGTAGGGTTCGGGTTCGGGTTAGGGTTAGGGTTCGTGTTAGGGGTCGGGTTAGGGTTAGGGTTCGGTTAGGGTTAGGGTTCGGGTTAGGGTTAGGGTTAGGTTTAGGAGGTAGTGTTAGGGTTAGGTTTCGGGTTAGGGTTAGGGTTAGGGTTCGGGTTAGGGGTTAGGGTTCGGGTTAGGGTTAGTGTTCGGGATAGGGTTAGTGTTAGGGTTAGGGTTAGGGTTAGGGTTCGGGTTAGGGTTAGGGTTCGGGTTAGGTTTCGGGTTAGGGTTCGGGTTAGGGTTAGGGTTTGGGTTAGGGTTAGGGTTCGGGTTAGGGTTAGAATTCCGGTTAGGGTTAGGGTTCGGGTTCGGGTTAGGGTTAGGGTTCGGGTTAGGGTTAGGGTTCGGGTTAGGGTTAGGGTTAGGGTTAGGGTTCGGGTTCGGGTTAGGGTTCGGGTTAGGGTTAGGGTTAGTGTTAGGGTTAGGGTTAGGGTTAGGGTTCGGGTTCGGTTTAGGGTTAGTGTTAGGGTTAGGGTTCGGGTTCGGTTTAGGGTTCGGGTTCGGGTTAGTGTTAGGGTTCGGGATCGGGTTAGGGTTAGTGTTAGGGTTAGGGTTCGGGTTAGGGTTAGGGTTCGGGTTAGGGGTAGGTTTCGGATTCGGGTTAGGGTTAGGGTTCGGGTTCGGTTTAGGGTTAGTGTTAGGGTTAGGGATCGGGTTCGGGTTAGGGTTCGGGTTCGGGGTAGTGTTAGGGTTCGGGTTCGGGTTCGGGTTCGTGTTAGGGTTAGGGTTAGGTTTCGGGTTAGGTTTCGGGTTAGGGTTCAGTTTCGGGTTAGGTTTAGGGTTACTGTTAGGGTTAGGGTCAGGGTTCGGGTTAGGGTTAGGGTTAGGGTTAGTGTTCGGGTTAGAGTTAGGGTTAGGGTTAGGGTTAGGGTTAGGGTTAGTGTTAGGGTTAGGGTAAGGGTTAGGTTTCGGGTTCGGGTTAGGGTTCGGGTTATGGTTAGGGTTAGTGTTATGGTTAGGGTTAGGGTTAGGGTTCGGGTTCGGTTTAGGGTTAGTGTTAGGGTTAGGGTTCGGGTTCGGGTTAGGGTTCGGGTTCGGGTTAGTGTTAGGGTTCGGGTTCGGGTTAGGGTTAGTGTTAGGGTTAGGGTTCGCGTTAGCGTTAGGTTTTGGGGTAGGGGTAGGATTCTGGTTCGGGTTATGGTTAGGGTTCGGGTTAGGGTTCGGGTTAGGGTTAGGGTTCGGTTAGGGTTAGGGTTCGGGTTAGGGTTAGGGTTAGGTTTAGGAGGTAGGGTTAGGGTTAGGGTTCGGGTTAGGGTTAGGGTTAGGGTCAGGGTTCGGGTTAGGGTTCGGGTTAGGGTTAGTTTTCGGGTTAGGGTTAGGGTTAGGGTTAGGGTTAGGGTTAGGGTTCGGGTTAGGGTTAAGGGTTAGCGTTAGGGTTCGGGTTAGGTTTAGGGTTAGGGTTAGGGTTCGGGTTAGTGTTAGGGTTCGGGTTAGGGTTAGGGTTAAGGGTTAGCGTTAGGGTTAGGGTTAGGGTTCGGCTTCGGGTTAGGGTTCGGGTTAGGGTTAGGGTTAGTGTTAGGGTTAAGGTTAGGGTTAGGGTTCGGCTTCGGTTTAGCGTTAGTGTTAGGGTTAGGGTTCGGGTTCGGGTTAGGGTTCGTGTTCGGGTTAGTGTTAGGGTTCGGGTTCGGGTTAGGGTTAGTGTTAGGGTTAGGGTTCGGGTTATGGTTAGGGTTCGGGTTAGGGGTAGGGTTCGGGTTCGGTTTCGGTTTAGGGTTCGGGTTAGGGTTCGGGTTCGGGTTAGGGTTCGGGTTAGGGTTCGGGTTAGGGTTAAGGGTTAGCGTTAGGGTTCCGGTTAGGGTTAGGGTTAGGGTTAGGTTTCGGGTTAGGGTTCGGTTTAGGGTTAGGGTTAGGGTTAGGGTTTGGGTTCGGGTTAGGGTTAGGGTTAGCGTTAGGGTTCGGGATAGGTTTAGGTTTAGGGTTCGGATTAGGGTTAGGGTTAGGATTCGGGTTAGGGTTCGGGTTCGGGTTAGGGTTAGGGTTAGGGTTAGGTTTCGGGTTAGGGTTAGGGTTCGGGTTAGTGTTAGGGTTAGGGATAGGGTTACGGTTAATGTTCGGGTTAGGGTTAGGGTTAGGTTAAGGGTTAGTGTTAGGGTTCTGGTTCGGGTTAGGGTTAGGGTTCGGGTTAGGGTTCGGGTTCGGGTTAGGGTTAGGGCTAGGGTTCGGGTTAGGGCTGGGTTAGGGTTTGGGTTAGGATTAGGGTTAGGGTTAGGGTTAGGGTTAAGGTTCGGGTTAGTGTTCGGGTTAGGGTTAGGGTTAGGTTTCGGGGTAGGATTAGCGTCAGGGTTCGGGTTCCGGTTCCGGTTAGGGTTAGGGTTAGGTTTCGGGTTAGGGTTCGGGTAGGGTTCGGGTTAGGGTTAGGGTTACGGTTAGGGTTTGGGTTCGGGTTTGGGTAGGGTTCGGGTTAGGGTTAAGTTTAGGGTTAGGGTTAGTGCTCGGGTTAGGGTTCGGGTTAGGGTTAGGGTTAGGTTTCGGGTTAGGGTTCGGGTTCGGGTTAGGTTTCGGGTTGGGGTTAGGGTTAGGGTTCGGGTTAGGGTTCAAGTTAGGGTTCGGGTTAGTGTTCTGGTTAGGGTTAGGGTTCGGGTTAGGTTTTGGTTTAGGGTTCGGGTTAGGGTTAGGGTTAGGGTTCGAGTTAGGGTTCGGGTTCGGGTTAGGGTTCGGGTTAGGGTTCGGGTTAGGGTTAGTGTCAGGGTTAGGGTTAGGGTTAGGGTTCGGGTTAGGGTTCGGTTTAGGGTTAGGGTTAGGGTTAGGATTAGGGTTAGGTTTAGGTTTAGGGTTCGGTTTAGGGTTAGGGTTAGGGTTTGGGTTAGGGTTAGGGTTCGTGTTAGGGTTAAGGTTAGGGTTCGGGTTAGGGTTAGGGTTCGGGTTAGGGTTAGGGTTAGGTTTAGGGTTAGGTTTAGGTTTCGGGTTAGGGTAGGGTTCGGGTTAGGGTTAGGGTTCGGTTTTAGGGTTAGGGTTAGGTTTAGAGTTAGGGTTAGGGGTTAGGGTTAGGGTTAGGTTAGGGTTAAGGTTCGGGTTAGGTTTAGGGTTCGGGTTAGGGTTAAGGTTAGGGTTCGGGTTAGGGTTAGGGTTAGGGTTAGTGTTAGGGTTAGGGTTAGGGTTAGGGTTAGGGTTAGGGTTAGGGTTCGGGTTCGTGTTAGGGTTAGGGCTAGGGTTCAGGTTAGGGTTACGGTTAGGGTTCGGGTAGGGTTCGGGTTAGGGTTAGGGATAGGGATAGGGTTCGGGTTAGGTTTAGGATTCAGGTTAGGGTTAGGTTTAGGGTTAGTGTTCGGGTTAGGGTTCGGGTTAGGGTTAAGGGTTAGCGTTAGGGTTCTGGTTAGGGTTAGGGTTAGGGTTAGGGTTTGGATTAGGGTTCAAGTAGGTTTAGGGTTAAGGTTAGGTTTCGGGTTAGGGTTAGGGTTCGGGTTAGGGTTACGGTTCGGTTTAGTGTTAGGGTTAGGGCTAGGATTAGGGTTAGGTTTAGGGTTAGGGTTCGGGTTCGGTTTAGGGTTAGGGTTAGGTTTAGGTTTAGGTTTCGTGTTAGGGTTAGGGTTAGGGTTAGTGTTAGGTTTCGGGTTAGGGTTAGGGTTAGGGTTAGTGTTAGGGTTCGGGTTCGGGTTAAGGTTAGGGTTAGGGTTCGGGTTAGGGTTCGGGTTCGGTTTAGGGTTAGGGCTAGTGTTCGGGTTAGAGTTAGGGTTAGGGTTCGGGTTAGGGTTAGGGTTAGGGTTAGGGTTAGGGTTAGGGTTAGGGTTAAGGTTGGGGTTAGGGTTCGGGTTAGGGTTAGGGTTAGGGTTCGGGGTAGGGTTAGGGTTAGGGTTCTTGTTAGGGTTCGGTTTAGGATTAGGGTTAGGGTTCGGGTTAGGGTCGGGTTAGGGTTAGGGTTAGGGTTAGGGATAGGGTTCGGGTTAGGGTTAGGATTCAGGTTAGGGTTAGGGTTAGGTTTAGGGTTAGTGTTCGGGTTAGGGTTCGGGTTAGGGTTCGGGTTAGGGTTAGTGTTCGGGTTAGGGTTAGAGCTAGGGTTCAGGTTAGGGTTAAGGTTAGGGTTCGGGTTAGGATTAGGGTTAGGGTTAGGGTTAGGGTTAAGGTTCGGGTTATGGTTCGGGTTTGGGTTAGGGTTAGTTTTCGGGGTAGGGTTAGGGTCAGGAATCGGGTTACGGTTCCGGTTAGGGTTAGGGTTAGTTTTCGGGTTAGGGTTCGGGTTAGGGTTCGGGTTAGGGTTAGGGTTACGGTTAGGGTTCGGGTTCGGGTTCCGGTTAGGGTTCGGGTTAGGGTTAGGTTTAGGGTTAGGGTTCGGGTTAGGGTTAGGGTTAGGGTTAGGGTTCGGGTTCGGGTTAGGGTTCGGGTTAGGGTTAGGGTTAGTGTTCGGGTTAGGTTTAGGGTTAGGGTTAGTGTTAGGGTTAGGGTTCGGGTTCGGGTTCCGGTTAGGGTTCGGGTTAGGGTTAGGTTTAGGGTTAGTGTTAGTGTTCGGGTTAGGGTTCGGGTTAGGGTTAGGGTTAGGTTTCGGGTTAGGGTTCGGGTTTGGGTTCGGGTTAGGGTTAGGGTTAGTGTTAGGGTTAGGGTTAGGGTTAGGGTTCGGGTTCGGTTTAGGGTTAGTGTTAGGGTTAGGGTTCGGGTTCGGGGTAGGGTTCGGGTTCGGGTTAGTGTTAGGGTTCGGGTTCGGGTTAGGGTTAGTGTTATGGTTAGGGTTCGGGTTAGGGATAGGGTTCGGGTTAGGGGTAGGGTTCGGGTTCGGGTTAGGGTTAGGGTTCGTGTTAGGGGTCGGGTTAGGGTTAGGGTTCGGTTAGGGTTAGGGTTCGGGTTAGGGTTAGGGTTAGGTTTAGGAGGTAGGGTTAGGGTTAGGTTTCGGGTTAGGGTTAGGGTTAGGGTTCGGGTTAGGGTTCGGGTTAGGGTTAGGGTTCGGGTTAGGTTTCGGGTTAGGGTTCGGGTTAGGGTTAGGGTTAGGGTTAGGGTTAGGGTTCGGGTTAGGGTTAGGGTTAGGGTTAGGGTTAGGGTTCGGGTTAGGGTTAGGGTTCGGGTTAGGTTTCGGGTTAGGGTTCGGGTTAGGGTTAGGGTTTGGGTTCGGGTTAGTGTTAGGGTTCGGGATCGGGTTAGGGTTAGTTTTAGGGTTAGGGTTCGGTTTAGGGTTAGGGTTTGGGTTAGGGGTAGGGTTCGGATTCGGGTTAGGGTTAGGGTTCGGGTTCGGTTTAGGGTTAGTTTTAGGGTTAGGGATCGGGTTCGGGTTAGGGTTCGGGTTCGGGGTAGTGTTAGGGTTCGGGTTCGGGTTCGGGTTCGTGTTAGGGTTAGGGTTAGGTTTCGGGTTAGGTTTCGGGTTAGGGTAGAGTTTCGGGTTAGGGTTAGGGTTACTGTTAGGGTTAGGGTCAGGGTTCGGGGTAGGGTTAGGGTTAGGGTTAGTGTTCGGGTTAGAGTTAGGGTTAGGGTTAGGGTTAGGGTTAGTGTTAGGGTTAGGGTAAGGGTTAGTGTTCGGGTTCGGGTTAGGGTTCGGGTTATGGTTAGGGTTAGTGTTATGGTTAGGGTTAGGGTTAGGGTTCGGGTTCGGTTTAGGGTTAGTGTTAGTGTTAGGGTTCGGGTTCGGGTTAGGGTTCGGGTTCAGGTTAGTGTTAGGGTTCGGGTTCGGGTTAGGGTTAGTGTTAGGGTTAGGGTTCGCGTTAGCGTTAGGTTTTGGGGTAGGGGTAGGGTTGTGGTTCGGGTTATGGTTAGGGTTCGGGTTAGGGTTCGGGTTAGGGTTAGGGTTCGGTTAGGTTTAGGGTTCGGGTTAGGGTTAGGGTTAGGTTTAGGAGGTAGGGTTAGGGTTAGGGTTCGGGTTAGGGTTAGGGTTAGGGTCAGGGTTCGGGTTAGGGTTCGGGTTAGGGTTAGTTTTCGGGTTTGGGTTAGGGTTAGTGTTAGGGTTAGGGTTAGGGTTCGGGTTAGGGTTAAGGGTTAGCGTTAGGGTTCGGGTTAGGGTTAGGGTTAGGGTTAGGGTTCGGGTTAGTGTTAGGGTTCGGGTTAGGGTTAGGGTAAGGGTTAGCGTTAGGGTTAGGGTTAGGGTTCGGGTTCGGGTTAGGGTTCGGGTTAGGGTTAGGGTTAGTGTTAGGGTTAGGGTTAGGGTTAGGGTTCGGCTTCGGTTTAGCGTTAGTGTTAGGGTTATGGTTCGGGTTCGGGTTAGGGTTCGTGTTCGGGTTAGTGTTAGTGTTCGGGTTCGGGTTAGGGTCAGTGTTATGGTTAGGGTTCGGGTTATGGTTAGGGTTCGGGTTAGGGGTAGGGTTCGGGTTCGGTTTCGGTTTAGGGTTCGGGTTCGGGTTAGGGTTCGGGTTAGGGTTCGGGTTAGGGTTAAGGGTTAGCGTTAGGGTTCGGGTTAGGGTTAGGGTTAGGGTTAGGTTTCGGGTTAGGGTTCGGTTTAGGGTTAGGGTTAGGGTTAGGGTTCGGGTTCGGGTTAGGGTTAGGGTTAGCGTTAGGGTTCGGGATAGGTTTAGGGTTATGGTTCGGATTAGGGTTAGGGTTAGGGTTCGGGTTAGGGTTCGGGTTCGGGTTAGGGTTAGGGTTAGGGTTAGGTTTCGGGTTCGGGTTAGGGTTCGGGTTAGGGTTAGGGTTAGGGATAGGGTTACGGTTAATGTTCGGGTTAGGGTTAGGTTAAGGGTTAGTGTTAGGGTTCTGGTTCGGGTTAGGGTTAGGGTTCGGGTTAGGGTTCGGGTTCGGGTTAGGGTTAGGGCTAGGGTTCGGGATAGGGCTGGGTTAGGGTTCGGGTTAGGATTAGGGTTAGGGTTAGGGTTAGGGTTAAGGTTCGGGTTAGTGTTCGGGTTAGGGTTAGGGTTAGGTTTCGGGGTAGGATTAGGGTCAGGGTTCGGGTTCCGGTTCCGGTTAGGGTTAGGGTTAGGTTTCGGGTTAGGGTTCGGGTAGGGTTCGGGTTAGGGTTAGGGTTATGGTTAGGGTTTGGGTTCGGGTTCGGGTAGGGTTCGGGTTAGGGTTAAGTTTAGGGTTAGGGTTAGTGCTCGGGTTAGGGTTCGGGTTAGGGTTAGGGTTAGGTTTCGGGTTAGGGTTCGGGTTCGGGTTAGGTTTCGGGTTAGGGTTAGGGTTAGGGTTCGGGTTAGGGTTCAAGTTAGGGTTCGGGTTAGTGTTCTGGTTAGGGTTAGGGTTCGGGTTAGGTTTTGGGTTAGGGTTCGGGTTAGGGTTAGGGTTAGGGTTCGAGTTAGGGTTCGGGTTCGGGTTAGGGTTCGGGTTAGGGTTCGGGTTAGGGTTAGTGTCAGGGTTAGGGTTAGGGTTAGGGTTCGGGTTAGGGTTCGGGTTAGGGTTAGGGTTAGGGTTAGGATTAGGGTTAGGTTTAGGTTTAGGGTTCGGTTTAGGGTTAGGGTTAGGGTTTGGGTTAGGGTTAGGGTTCGTGTTAGGGTTAAGTTTAGGGTTCAGGTTAGGGTTAGGGTTCGGGTTAGGGTTAGGGTTAGGTTTAGGGTTAGGTTTAGGTTTCGGGTTAGGGTAGGGTTCGGGTTAGGGTTAGGGTTCGGTTTTAGGGTTAGGGTTAGGTTTAGAGTTAGGGTTAGGGGTTAGGGTTAGGGTTAGGTTAGGGTTAAGGTTCGGGTTAGGTTTAGGGTTCGGGTTAGGGTTAAGGTTAGGGTTCGGGTTAGGGTTCGGGTTAGGGTTAGTGTTAGGGTTAGGGTTAGGGTTAGGGTTAGGGTTAGGGTTCGGGTTCGTGTTAGGGTTAGGGCTAGGGTTCAGGTTAGGGTTACGGTTAGGGTTCGGGTAGGGTTCGGGTTAGGGTTAGGGATAGGGATAGGTTTCGGGTTAGGGTTAGGATTCAGGTTAGGGTTAGGGTTAGGTTTAGGGTTAGTGTTCGGGTTAGGGTTCGGGTTAGGGTTAAGGGTTAGCGTTAGGGTTCCGGTTAGGGTTAGGGTTAGGGTTAGGGTTTGGATTAGGGTTCAAGTAGGTTTAGGGTTAAGGTTAGGTTTCGGGTTAGGGTTAGGGTTCGGGTTAGGATTACGGTTCGGTTTAGTGTTAGGGTTAGGGCTAGGATTAGGGTTAGGTTTAGGGTTAGGGTTCGGGTTAGGGTTAGGGTTAGGGTTAGGTTTAGTTTTAGGTTTCGTGTTAGGGTTAGGGTTAGGGTTAGTGTTAGGTTTCGGGTTAGGGTTAGTGTTAGGGTTAGTGTTAGGGTTCGGGTTCGGGTTAAGGTTAGGGTTAGGGTTCGGGTTAGGGTTCGGGTTCGGTTTAGGGTTAGGGCTAGTGTTCGGGTTAGAGTTAGGGTTAGGGTTCGGGTTAGGGTTAGGGTTAGGGTTAGGGTTAGGGTTAAGGTTCGGGTTAGGGTTCGGGTTAGGGTTAGGGTTAGGGTTCGGGGTAGTGTTAGGGTTAGGGTTCTTGTTAGGGTTCGGTTTAGGATTAGGGTTAGGGTTCGGGTTAGGGTCGGGTTAGGGTTAGGGTTAGGGTTAGGGATAGGGTTCGGGTTAGGGTTAGGATTCAGGTTAGGGTTAGGGTTAGGTTTAGGGTTAGTGTTCGGGTTAGGGTTCGGGTTAGGGTTCGGGTTAGGGTTAGTGTTCGGGTTAGGGTTAGAGCTAGGGTTCGGTTTAGGGTTAGGGTTAGGGTTCGGGTTAGGATTAGGGTTAGGGTTAGGGTTAGGGTTAAGGTTCGGGTTATGGTTCGGGTTTGGGTTAGGGTTAGTTTTCGGGGTAGGGTTAGGGTCAGGAATCGGGTTACGGTTCCGGTTAGGGTTAGGGTTAGTTTTCGGGTTAGGGTTCGGGTTAGGGTTCGGGT
>JAVLSZ010000148.1:190000-225000 GCA_032313775.1 Urocyon cinereoargenteus
TCGGGTTAGGGTTCGGGTTCGGGTTAGGGTTAGGGCTAGGGTTCGGGTTAGGGCTGGGTTAGGGTTCGGGTTAGGATTAGGGTTAGGGTTAGGGTTAGGGTTTAGGTTCGGGTTAGTGTTCGGGTTAGGGTTAGGGTTAGGTTTCGGGGTAGGATTAGGGTCAGGGTTCGGGTTCCGGTTCCGGTTAGGGTTAGGGTTAGGTTTCGGGTTAGGGTTCGGGTAGGGTTCGGGTTAGGGTTAGGGTTACGGTTAGGGTTTGGGTTCGGGTTCGGGTAGGGTTCGGGTTAGGGTTAAGTTTAGGGTTAGGGTTAGTGCTCGGGTTAGGGTTCGGGTTAGGGTTAGGGTTAGGTTTCGGGTTAGGGTTCGGGTTCGGGTTAGGTTTCGGGTTAGGGTTAGGGTTAGGGTTCGGGTTAGGGTTCAAGTTAGGGTTCGGGTCAGTGTTCTGGTTAGGGTTAGGGTTCGGGTTAGGTTTTGGGTTAGGGTTCGGGTTAGGGTTAGGGTTAGGGTTCGAGTTAGGGTTCGGGTTCGGGTTAGGGTTCGGGTTAGGGTTCGGGTTAGGGTTAGTGTCAGGGTTAGGGTTAGGGTTAGGGTTCGGGTTAGGGTTCGGGTTAGGGTTAGGGTTAGGGTTAGGATTAGGGTTAGGTTTAGGTTTAGGGTTCGGTTTAGGGTTAGGGTTAGGGTTTGGGTTAAGGTTAGGGTTCGTGTTAGGGTTAAGGTTAGGGTTCGGGTTAGGGTTAGGGTTCGGGTTAGGGTTAGGGTTAGGTTTAGGGTTAGGTTTAGGTTTCGGGTTAGGGTAGGGTTCGGGTTAGGGTTAGGGTTCGGTTTTAGGGTTAGGGTTAGGTTTAGAGTTAGGGTTAGGGGTTAGGGTTAGGGTTAGGTTAGGGTTAAGGTTCGGGTTAGGTTTAGGGTTCGGGTTAGGGTTAAGGTTAGGGTTCGGGTTAGGATTAGGGTTAGGGTTAGTGTTAGGGTTAGGGTTAGGGTTAGGGTTAGGGTTCGGGTTCGTGTTAGGGTTAGGGCTAGGGTTCAGGTTAGGGTTATGGTTAGGGTTCGGGTAGGGTTCGGGTTAGGGTTAGGGATAGGGATAGGGTTCGGGTTAGGGTTAGGATTCAGGTTAGGGTTAGGGTTAGGTTTGGGGTTAGTGTTCGGGTTAGGGTTCGGTTTAGGGTTAAGGGTTAGCGTTAGGGTTCCGGTTAGGGTTAGGGTTAGGGTTAGGGTTTGGATTAGGGTTCAAGTAGGTTTAGGGTTAAGGTTAGGTTTCGGGTTAGGGTTAGGGTTCGGGTTAGGGTTACGGTTCGGTTTAGTGTTAGGGTTAGGGCTAGGATTAGGGTTAGGTTTAGGGTTAGGGTTCGGGTTAGGGTTAGGGTTTGGGTTAGGTTTAGGTTTAGGTTTCGTGTTAGGGTTAGGGTTAGGGTTAGTGTTAGGTTTCGGGTTAGGGTTAGGGTTAGGGTTAGTGTTAGGGTTCGGGTTCGGGTTAAGGTTAGGGTTAGGGTTCGGGTTAGGGTTCGGGTTCGGTTTAGGGTTAGGGCTAGTGTTCGGGTTAGAGTTAGGGTTAGGGTTCGGGTTAGGGTTAGGGTTAGGGTTAGGGTTAGGGTTAAGGTTCGGGTTAGGGTTCGGGTTAGGGTTAGGGTTAGGGTTCGGGGTAGGGTTAGGGTTAGGGTTCTTGTTAGGGTTCGGTTTAGGATTAGGGTTAGGGTTCGGGTTAGGGTCGGGTTAGGGTTAGGGTTAGGGTTAGGGATAGGGTTCGGGTTAGGGTTAGGATTCAGGTTAGGGTTAGGGTTAGGTTTAGGGTTAGTGTTCGGGTTAGGGTTCGGGTTAGGGTTCGGGTTAGGGTTAGTGTTCGGGTTAGGGTTAGAGCTAGGGTTCGGGTTAGGGTTAGGGTTAGGGTTCGGGTTAGGATTAGGGTTAGGGTTAGGGTTAGGGTTAAGGTTCGGGTTATGGTTCGGGTTTGGGTTAGGGTTAGTTTTCGGGGTAGGGTTAGGGTCAGGAATCGGGTTACGGTTCCGGTTAGGGTTAGGGTTAGTTTTCGGGTTAGGGTTCGGGTTAGGGTTCGGGTTAGGGTTAGGGTTACGGTTAGGGTTCGGGTTCGGGTTCCGGTTAGGGTTCGGGTTAGGGTTAGGTTTAGGGTTAGTGTTAGTGTTCGGGTTAGGGTTCGGGTTAGGGTTAGGGTTAGGGTTAGGGTTCGGGTTAGGGTTCGGGTTTGGGTTAGGGTTCGGGTTAGGATTAGGGTTCGGGTTCGGGTTAGGGTTCGGGTTAGGGTTCGGGTTAGGGTTAGTGTTAGGATTAGGGTTAGGGTTAAGGTTAGTGTTCGGGTTAGGGTTAGGGTTAGGGTTAGTGTTAGGCTTAGGGTTAGGGTTAGGGTTAGGGTTAGGGTTCGGGTTCGTGTTAGGGTTAGGGCTAGGGTTCGGGTTAGGGTTACGGTTAGGGTTCGGGTTAGGGTTCGGGTTAGGGTTCGTGTTAGGGTTAAGGGTTAGCGTTAGGGTTCGGGTAAGGGTTAGGGTTAGGGTTAGGGTTCGGATTAGGGTTCAGGTTAGGGTTAGTGTTAGGGTTAGCGTTCGGGTTCGGGTTAGTGTTCGTGTTAGTGTTCGGGTTAGGGTTAAGGGTTAGCATTAATGTTCGGGTTAGGGTTAGGGTTAGGGTTAGGGTTCGGTTTAGGGTCTGGTTCGGGTTAGGGTTAGGGTTAGGGTTCGGGTTCGGGTTAGGGTTCGGGTTAGGCTTAGGGTTAGGGTTAGGGTTCGGGTTAGGGTTAGGGTTAGGGTTAGGGTTCGGGTACGGGTTAGTGTTAGGGTTAGGGTTAGGGCTCGGTTTAGTGTTAGGGTTAGGGTTAGGGTTCGGGTTAGGGTTAGGGTTCGGGTTAGGGTTAGGGTTAGGGTTAGGTTTAGGTTTAGGTTTCGTGTTAGGGTTAGGGTTAGGGTTAGTGTTAGGTTTCGGGTTAGGGTTAGGGTTAGGGTTAGTGTTAGGGTTCGGGTTCGGGTTAAGGTTAGGGTTAGGGTTCGGGTTAGGGTTCGGGTTCGGTTTAGGGTTATGGCTAGGGTTCGGGTTAGAGTTAGGGTTAGGGTTCGGGTTAGGGTTAGGGTTAGGGTTAGGGTTAGGGTTAAGGTTCGGGTTAGGGTTCGGGTTAGGGTTAGGGTTAGGGTTCGGGGTATGGTTAGGGTTAGGGTTCTTGTTAGGGTTCGGTTTAGGATTAGGGTTAGGGTTCGGGTTAGGGTTATGGTTAGGGTTAGGGATAGGGTTCGGGTTAGGGTTAGGATTCACGTTAGGGTTAGGGTTAGGTTTAGGGTTAGTGTTCGTGTTAGGGTTCGGGTTATGGTTCGGGTTAGAGTTAGGGTTCGGGTTAGGGTTAGGGCTAGGTTTCGGGTTAGGGTTAGGGTTAGGGTTCGGGTTAGGATTAGGGTTAGGGTTAGGGTTAGGGTTAAGTTTCGGGTTAGGGTTCGGGTTAGGGTTAGGTTTAGGTTTCGGGGTAGGGTTAGGGTCAGGATTCGGGTTACGGTTCCGGTTAGGGTTAGGGTTAGTTTTCGGGTTAGGGTTCGTGTTAGGGTTCCTATTAGGGTTAGGGTTAGGGTTAGGGTTCGGGTTAGGGTAGGGTTCGGGTTAGGGTTAGGGTTAGGTTTTAGGATTAGGGTTAGGTTTAGAGTTAGGGTTAGAGGTTAGGGTTAGGGTTAGGTTAGGGTTCGGGTTAGGGTTAGGGTTACGGTTAGGGTTCGGGTTCGGGTTCCGGTTAGGGTTCGGGTTAGGGTTAGGTTTAGGGTTAGTGTTAGTGTTCGGGTTAGGGTTCGGGTTAGGGTTAGGGTTAGGTTTCGGGTTAGGGTTCGGGTTCCGGTTAGGGTTCGGGTTAGGGTTAGGGTTCGGGTTCGTGTTAGGGTTCGGGGTAGGGTTCGGGTTAGGGTTAGGGTTAGGGTTAGGGTAGGGTTCGGGTTAGGGTTAGGGTTAGGTTTTAGGGTTAGGGTTAGGTTTAGAGTTAGGGTTAGAGGTTAGGGTTAGGGTTAGGTTAGGGTTCGGGTTAGGGTTCGGGTTAGGGTTAAGGTTACGGTTAGGGTTAGGGTTCGGGTTCCGGTTAGTGTTCGGGTTAAGGTTAGGTTTAGGGTTAGTGTTGTGTTCGGGTTAGGGTTCGGGTTAGGGTTAGGGTTCGGGTTCGGGTTAGGGTTCGGGTTCGGATTCCAGTTAGGGTTCGGGTTAGGGTTAGGTTTAGGGTTAGTGTTAGTGTTCGGGTTAGTGTTCGGGTTAGGGTTAGGGTTAGGTTTCGGGTTAGGGTTCGGGTTCGGGATAGGGTTCGGGTTAGGGTTAGGGTTCGGGTTCGGGTTAGGGTTCGGGATAGGGTTCTGGTTAGGGTAGGGTTAGTGTTAGGTTTCGGGTTAGGGTTAGGGTTAGGGTTCGGGTTAGGGTTAGGGTTAGGGTTCGAGTTAGGGTTCGGGTTCGGGTTAGGGTTCGGGTTAGGGTTAGGGTTAGGGTTAGGGTTAGGGTTTGGGTTAGGCTTAGGGTTAGGGTTAGGGTTAGGGTTTGGGTTAGGGTTAAGGTTCGGGTTAGGGTTAGGGTTAGGTTTAGGGTTAGGTTTAGGGTTCGGGTTAGGGTAGGGTTCGTGTTAGGGTTAGGGTTAGGGTTAGTGTTAGGGTTAGGGTTAGGGTTAGGGTTAGGGTTAGGGTTCGGATTAGGGTTATGGCTAGGGTTCGGGTTAGTGTTAGGGTTAGTGTTCGGATTAGGGTTCGATTAGGGTTCGGGTTAGGGTTAAGGGTTAGCGTTAGGGTTCGGGTTAGGGTTAGTGTTAGGTTTAGGGTTCGGATTAGGGTTCAGGTTAGGGTTAGTGTTAGGGTTAGGGTTCGGGTTCGGGTTAGGGTTCGGGTTAGTGTTCAGGTTAGGGTTAAGGGTTAGCATTAAGGTTCGGGTTAGGGTTAGGGTTAGGGTTAGGGTTCGAGTTAGGGTTCGGGTTAGGGTTAGGGTTAGGGTTAGTGTTCGGGTTAGGGTTAGGGTTCGGGTACGGGTTAGGGTTAGGGTTAGGGTTAGGGTTAGGTCTCGGCTTAGGGTTAGGGTTAGGGTTAGGGTTCGGGTTAGTGTTAGGATTAGGGTTCAGATTAGGGTTAGGGTTAGGGTTCGGGTTAGGGTTCGGGTTCGGGTTAGGGTTATAGTTCGGTTTAGGGTTAGGTTTCGGGTTAATGTTAGGGTTCGGGTTAGGGTTACAGTTCGGGTTAGGGTTAGGGTTAGGGTTCGGGTTCGGGTTAGGTTTAGGGTTAGGGTTAGGGTTAGGGTTCGGGTTCGTGTTAGGGTTAGGGTTAGGGTTAGGTTTAGGTTTCGGGTTAGGGTTAGGGTTAGGGTTAGTGTTAGGGTTCGGGTTCGGATTAAGGTTAGGGTTAGGGTTCGGGTTAGGGTTCGGGTTCGGGTTAGGGTTAGGGCTAGGGTTCGGGTTAGAGTTAGGTTTAGGGTTCGGGTTAGGGTTAGGGTTAGGGTTCCCGTTAGGGTTAGGGTTAGGGTTCTTGTTAGGGTTCGGGTTAGGGTTAGGGGTAGGGTTCAGGTTAGGTTTCGGGTTAGGGTTCGCGATAGGGTTAGTGTTAGGGTTAGGGTTCGGGTTAGGGTTAGGGTTCAGGTTAGGGTTAGGTTTCGGTTTAGGGTTAGTGTTCGGGTTAGGGTTAGGGTTCGGGTTCGGGTTGGGGTTAGGGTTAGGGTTAGGTTTAGGGTTAGGTTTCGGGTTAGGGTTAGGGCTAGGGTTCGTGCTCGGGTTAGGGTTCGGGTTAGGGTTAGGGTTCGGTTTCGGGTTAGGGTTAGGGTTCGGGTTCGGGTTAGGGTTCGGGTTCAGGTTAGGGTTAGGGGTTAGTGTTCAGGTTACGGTTAGGGTTAGGGTTCGGTTTAGGGTTAGGTTTAGGGTTAGGGTTAGGGTTCGGGTTTGGGTTCGGGTTAGGTTTCGGGTTAGGGTTAGTGTTAGGTTTCGGGTTAGGGTTCAGGTTAGGGTTCGGGTTAGGGTTCGGGTTTGGGTTAGGGTTAGGGTGCGGGTTAGGTTTAGGTTTAGGGTTAGGGTTCGGGTTCGGGTTAGTGTTAGGGTTCGGGTTAGTGTTAGGGTTAGGGTTCGGGTTAGGGTTAGTGTAAGGGTTAGGTTTAGGGTTAGGGTTAGGGTTAGGGTTCGGGTTAGGGTTAGGGTTCGGGTTAGGGTTAAGGTTAGGGTTCGGGTTAGGTTTAGGGTTAGGGTTAGTGTTAGGGTTCGGGTTAGGCTTATGGTTAGGGTGAGGGTTAGGGTTCGGGTTCGGGTTAGGGTTCGGGTTATGGTTAGAGTTAGGATTAGGGTTAGGTTTAGGGTTCGGGTTAGGCTTAGGGTTAGGGTTAGGGTTAGGTTTTAGGGTTAGGGTTAGGGTTAGGGTTAGGGTTGGGGTTAGGGGTTAGGGTTAGGTTTAGGGTAGTGTTCGGGTTAGGGTTAGGGTTCGGGTGAGGGTTAAGGTCAGGGTTCGGGTTAGGGTTAGGGTTAGGGTTAGGGTTAGGGTTAGGGTTTGTGTTAGGCTTAGGGTTAGGGTTAGGGTTAGGTTTCGGGTTAGGGTTAGGGTTCGGGTTAGGGTTAGGGTTAGGGTTAGTGTTAGGGTTCGGGTTAGGGTTCGGGTTAGGGTTAGGGTTCGGGTTAGGGTTAGGGTTAGGGTTAGAGTTAGGGTTAGGATTAGGGTTCGGGTTAGGGTTAGGGTTAGGGTTAGGGTTAGGGTTCGGGTTAGGGTTACGGTTCGGGTTCGGGTTAGGGTTAGGGTTCGGGTTCGGGTTAGGGTTCGGGTTCGGGATATGGTTCGTGTTCGGGTTAGGGTTAGGGGTTAGGGTTCAGGTTAGGGTAGGGGTTAGGGTTCGGGTTAGGGTTAGGGTTAGGGTTAGGGTTAGGGTTAGGGTTCGGGTTAGGGTTAGGGTTAGGGTTAGGGTTCGGGTTAGGGTTAGGGTTAGGGTTCGGGTTAGGGTTCGGGTTAGGGTTCGGGTTAGGGTTAAGGTTAGGTTCAGGTTAGGTTTCGGGTTAGGGTTATGGTTAGGGTTCGGGTTAGGGTTCGGTTTAGGGTTCGGGTTAGGGTTCGGGTTAGTGTTAGGGTTAGGGTTCGGGTTAAGGTTCTGGTTCGGGTTCGGGTTAGGTTTCGGGTTAGGGTTAATGTTAGGTTTAGGGATCGGGTTAGAGTTAGGTTTAGGGTTCGTGTTAGGGTTCGGGTTCGGGTTAGGGTTAGGGTTAGGGTTCGGTTTAGGGTTAGGTTTGGGTTAGGGTTAGGGTTAGGTTTTGGGTTCGGGTTCGGGTTAGGGTTAGGGTTAGGGTTTGGGTTAGGCTTAGGTTTAGGGTTAGGGTTCGGGTTAGGGTTTGGGTTAGGGTTAGGGTTCGGGTTAGGGTTAGGGTTAGGGTTCGGTTTAGGGTTAGGGTTAGGGTTAGGGTTAGGGTTAGGTTTCGGGTTCGGGTTCGGGTTAGGGTAAGGGTTTGGGTTAGGATTAGGTTTAGGGTTAGGGTTCGGGTTAGGGTTTGGGTTAGGGTTAGGGTTAGGGTTCGGGTTAGTGTTAGGGTTCGGGTTAGTGTTAGGGTTTAGTGTTAGGGTTAGGGTTCGGGTTCGGGTTAGGGTTTGGGTTAGGGTTAGGGTTAGGGTTCGGGTTAGTGTTAGGGTTCGGGTTAGTGTTAGGGTTTAGTGTTAGGGTTAGGGTTCGGGTTCGGGTTACGGTTAGTGTTAGGGTTAGGGTTAGGTGTTAGGGTTAGAGTTAGGGTTCGTGTTAGGGTTAGCGTTCGGGTTAGGGTTAGGGTTCGGGTCAGGGTTAGGGTTAGGTTTAGGGTTAGGGTTAGTGTTCCGGTTAGGGATAGGGTTAGGGTTAGGGTTAGGGTTAGGTTTCGGGTTAGGTTTAGGGTTCGGGTTAGGGTTAGTGTTAGGATTCGTGTTCGGGTTAGGGTTAGGGTTCGGGTTCGGGTTTGGGTTCGGGTTGGGTTAGGTTTCGGGTTAGGGTTACGGTTCCGGTTAGTGTTAGGTTTCGGGTTCGGTTTAGGGTTAGGGTTTGGGTTCGGGTTCTGGTTAGGGTTCGGGTTTGGTTTAGGGTTTGAGTTAGGGTTCGGGTTAGGGTACGGGTTAGGGTTAGGGTTAGCGTTAGGGTTAGAGTTCGGGTTCGGTTTAGGGTTCGGGTTTGGGTTAGGGTTCGGTTTAGGGTTACGATTTGGGTTAGAGTTAGGGTTCGGGTTCGGTTTAGGGTTAGGGTTTGGGTTCGGGTTCGGGATAGGGTTCGGTTTAGGGTTAGGGTTTGAGTTAGGGTTCGGGTTAGTGTACGGGTTAGGGTTAGGGTTAGGGTTAGACTTCGGGTTCGGGTTAGGGTTCGGGTTCGGGTTAGGGTTCGGTTTAGGGTTCGGGTTAGGGTTAGGGTTCGGGTTCGGGTTAGGGTTCGGGTTCGGGTTAGTTTTAGGTTTCGGGTTAGGGTTAGGGTTAGGGATTAGGGTTAGCATTCGGTTAGAGTTCGTGTTAAGGTTCGGGTTAGGGTTAGGGTTAGGGTTAGGGTTCAGTTTACGGTTCGGGTTAGGGTTAAGGGTTAGCGTTAGGGTTCGGGTTCGGGTTAGGGTTAGGGTTAGGGTTCGGGTTAGGGTTCGGGTTAGGGTTAGAGTTCGGGTTAGGGTTAGGGTTAGGATTCGTGTTCGGGTTAGGGTTAGGGTTCGGGGTCGGGTTAGGGTTCGGGTTTGGGTTAGGGATCGGGTTAGGGTTACGGTTCGGCTTAGTGTTAGGGTTCGGGTTCGGTTTAGGGTTAGGGTTTGGGTTCGGGTTCGGGTTAGGGTTCGGGTTAGGGTTGGGGTTTGAGTTAGGGTTCGGGTTAGGGTACGGGTTAGGGTTAGGGTTAGCGTTAGGTTTAGAGTTCGGTTTCGGGTTAGGGTTCGGGTTTGGTTTAGTATTCGGTTTAGGGTTACCATTCGGGTTAGTGTTAGGGTTCGGGTTCGGTTTAGGGTTAGGGTTTGGGTTCGGGTTTGGGATAGGGTTCGGGTTAGGGTTAGGGTTTGAGTTAGGGTTCGGTTAGGGTACGGGTTAGGGTTAGGGTTAGGGTTAGAGTTCGGTTTCTGGTTAGGGTTCGGGTTCGGGTTAGGGTTGGGGTTAGGGTTAGGGTTAGGGATAGGGTTAGGGTTAGGGTTCGGGTTAGGGTTAGGGTTCGGGTTCGGGTTAGGTTTAGGTTTCGGGTTAGGGTTCGGGTTAGGGTTACGGTTCGGGTTAGGGTTAGTGTTAGGGTTCGGGTTAAGGTTAGGTTTAGGGTTAGGGTTAGGGTTCGGGTTAGGGTTAGGGTTAGGGTTAGGTTTAGGTTTAGGTTTCGTGTTAGGGTTAGGGTTAGGGTTAGTGTTAGGTTTCGGGTTAGGGTTAGGTTTAGGGTTAGTGTTAGGGTTCGGGTTCGGGTTAAGGTTAGGGTTAGGGTTCGGGTTAGGGTTCAGGTTCGGTTTAGGGTTAGGGCTAGGGTTCGGGTTAGAGTTAGGGTTAGGGTTCGGGTTAGGCTTAGGGTTAGGGTTAGGGTTAGGGTTAAGGTTCGGTTTAGGGTTCGGGTTAGGGTTAGGGTTAGGGTTCGGGGTAGGGTTAGGGTTAGGTTTATTGTTAGGGTTCGGTTTAGGATTAGGGTTAGGGTTCGGGTTAGGGTTCGGGTTAGGGTTAGGGTTAGGGTTAGGTTTAGGGTTCGGGTTAGGGTTAGGATTCAGGTTAGGGTTAGGTTTAGGTTTAGGGTTAGTGTTCGGGTTAGGGTTCGGGTTAGGGTTCGGGTTAGGTTTAGGGTTCGGGTAGGGTTAGGGCTAGGGTTCGGGTTAGGGTTAGGGTTAGGGTTCGGGTTAGGATTAGGGTTAGGGTTAGGGTTAGGGTTAAGGTTCGGGTTAGGGTTCGGGTTAGGGTTAGGGTTAGGTTTCGGGGTAGGGTTAGGGTCAAGATTCGGGTTACGGTTCCGGTTAGGGTTAGGGTTAGTTTTCGGGTTAGGGTTCGGGTTAGGGTTCGGGTTAGGGTTAGGGTTACGGTTAGGGTTCGGGTTCGGGTTCCGGTTAAGTTTCGGGTTAGGGTTAGGTTCCGGGTTAGGGTTCGGGTTCGGGTTAGGGTTCGGGTTAGGTTTAGGGTTCGGGTTCGGGTTAGGATTCGGGTTAGGGTTCGGGTTAGGGTTAGTGTTAGGTTTAGGGTTAGGGTTAAGGTTAGGGTTCGGGTTAGGGTTAGGGTTAGGGTTAGGGTTAGGGTTAGGGTTAGGGTTAGGGTTCGGGTTCGTGTTAGGGTTAGGGCTAGGGTTCGGGTTAGGGTTACGGTTAGGGTTCGTGTTAGGGTTCGGGTTAGGGTTAAGTGTTAGCGTTAGGGTTCGGGTTAGGGTTAGGGTTAGGGTTAGGGTTCGGATTAGGGTTCAGGTTAGGGTTAGTGTTAGGGTTAGGGTTCGGGTTCGGGTTAGGGTTCGTGTTAGTGTTCGGGTTAGGGTTAAGTGTTAGCGTTAATATTCGGGTTAGGGTTAGTTTTCGGGTTAGGGTTCGGGTTAGGGTTCGGGTTAGGGTTAGGGTTACGGTTAGGGTTCGGGTTCGGGTTCCGGTTAAGTTTCGGGTTAGGGTTAGGTTTAGGGTTAGTGTTAGTGTTCGGGTTAGGGTTCGGGTTAGGGTTAGGGTTAGGTTTCGGGTTAGGGTTCGGGTTCGGGTTAGGGTTCGGGTTAGGGTAGGGTTCGGGTTCGGGTTAGGGTTCGGGTTAGGGTTCGGGTTAGGGTTAGGGTTAGGGTTCAGGTTAGGGTAGGGTTCGGGTTCGGGTTAGGGTTAGGTTTAGGGTAAGGGTTAGGTTTCGTGTTAGGTTTAGGGTTCGGGTTAGGTTTACGGTTCGGGTTAGGTTTAGGGTTACGGTTAGAGTTCGGGTTAGGGTTAGGGTTCGGGTTAGGGTTAGGGTTAGGTTTAGGGTTAGGTTTAGGGTTCGGGTTAGGGTAGGTTTCGGGTTAGGGTTAGGGTTAGGTTTTAGGGTTAGGGTTAGGTTTAGAGTTAGGGTTAGGTGTTAGGGTTAGGGTTAGGTTAGGGCTCGGGTTAGGGTTCGGGTTAGGGTTAGGGTTAGGGTTCTGGTTAGGGTTATGGTTAGGGTTCGAGTTAGGGTTCGGGTTCGGGTTAGGGTTCGGGTTAGGGTTAGGGTTAGGGTTAGGGTTAGGGTTTGGGTTAGGCTTAGGTTTAGGGTTAGGGTTAGAGTTCGGGTTAGGGTTAGGGTTCGGGTTAGGGTTAGGGTTAGGTTTAGGGTTAGGTTTAGGTTTCGGGTTAGGGTAGGTTTCGGGTTAGGGTTAGGGTTAGGTTTTAGGGTTAGGGTTAGGTTTAGAGTTAGGGTTAGGGGTTAGGGTTAGGGTTAGGTTAGGGTTAAGGTTCGGGTTAGGGTTAGGGTTCGGGTTAGGGTTAAGGATAGGGTTCGGGTTAGGGTTAGGATTAGGGTTAGTGTTAGCGTTAGGGTTAGGGTTAGGGTTAGGGTTAGGGTTCGGGTTCGGATTAGGGTTATGGCTAGGGTTCGGGTTAGTGTTAGGGTTAGTGTTCGGGTTAGGGTTCGATTAGGGTTCGGGTTAGGGTTAAGGGTTAGCGTTAGGGTTCGGGTTAGGGTTAGTGTTAGGTTTAGGGTTCGGATTAGGGTTCAGGTTAGGGTTAGTGTTAGGGTTAGGGTTCGGGTTCGGGTTAGGGTTCGGGTTAGGGATAGGGTTAGGGTTAGGGTTCGGGTTAGGGTTAGGGTTAGGGTTAGTGTTCGGGTTAGGGTTAGGGTTCGGGTACGTGTTAGGGTTAGGGTTAGAGTTAAGGTTAGGGCTCGGATTAGGGTTAGGGTTAGGGTTAGGGTTCGGGTTAGTGTTAGGATTAGGGTTCAGATTAGGGTTAGGGTTAGGGTTCGGGTTAGGGTTCGGGTTCGGGTTAGGGTTATAGTTAGGGTTAGGGTTAGGTTTCGGGTTAGGGTTAGGGTTCGGGTTAGGGTTAGGGTTAGGGTTAGGGTTCGGGTTAGGGTTAGGGTTATGGTTAGGGTTAGGTTTAGGTTTCGGGTTAGGGTTAGGGTTAGGGTTAGTGTTAGGGTTCGGGTTCGGATTAAGGTTAGCGTTAGGGTTCGGGTTAGGGTTCGGGTTCGGGTTAGGGCTAGGGCTAGGGTTCGGGTTAGAGTTAGGGTTAGGGTTCGGGTTAGGGTTAGGTTTAGGGTTAGGGTTAGGGTTAAGGTTCGGGTTAGTGTTCGGGTTAGGGTTAGGTTTAGGGTTCCCGTTAGGGTTAGGGTTAGGGTTCTTGTTAGGGTTCGGGTTAGGGTTAAGGTTCGGGTTCGGGTTAGTGTTAGGTTTCGGGTTAGTGTTAGCGTTATGGTTCGGGTTAGGGTTAGGGTTAGGGTTAGGGTTAGGTTTTAGGGTTAGTGTTAGGTTTAGGGTTAGGGTTATGGGTTAGGGTTAGGGTTAGGATTAGGGTTAGGGTTCGGGTTAGGGTTAGGGTTCGGGTTAGGGTTAAGGTTAGGGTTAGGCTTAGGGTTAGGGTGAGGGTTAGGGTTCGGGTTAGGGTTAGGGTTCGGTTAGGGTTAGGGTAAGGATTAGGGTTAGGGTTAGGGTTCGGGTTAGGCTTAGGGTTAGGGTTAGGGTTAGGTTTTAGGGTTAGGGTTAGGGTTAGGGTTAGGGTTGGGGTTTGGGGTTAGGGTTAGGGTTAAGGTTAGGGTAGAGTTCGGGTTAGGGTTAGGGTTCGGGTGAGGGTTAAGTTCAGGGTTCGGGTTAGGGTTAGGTTTAGGGTTAGGGTTAGGGTTTGTGTTAGGCTTAGGGTTAGGGTTAGGGTTAGGGTTCGGGTTAGGGTTAGGGTTCGGGTTAGGGTTAGGGTTCGGTTTCGGGTTCGGGTTAGGGTTCGGGTTAGGGTTAGGGTTAGGGTTAGGGTTCGGGTTAGGGTTCGGGTTAGGGTTAGGGTTAGGGTTCGGTTTCGGGTTCGGGGTAGGGTTCGGGTTAGGGTTAGGGTTAGGGTTAGGGTTCGGGTTAGGGTTAGGGTTAGGTTTAGTGTTCGGGTTCGGGATAGGGTTCGGGTATGGGTAAGGTTTAGGGTTAGGGTTAGGGTTTGGGCTCGGATTAGGGTTAGGGTTAGGGTTAGGGTTCGGGTTAGGTTTAGGATTAGGGTTCGGATCAGGATTAGGGTTAGGGTTCGGGTTAGGGTTCGGGTTCGGGTTAGGGTTAGGGTTAGGGTTAGGGTTAGGGTTAGGGTTAGGTTTCGGGTTAGGGTTAGGGTTCGGGTTAGGGTTACGGTTCGGGTTAGGGTTAGGGTTAGGGTTCGGTGTAGGGGTAGGGTTAGGGTTAGGGTTAGGTTTAGGGTTCGGGTTAGGGATAGGGTTAGGGTTAGGGTTAGGTTTAGGTTTCGGGTTAGGGTTAGGGTTAGGGTTAGTGTTAGGGTTCGGGTTCGGGTTACGGTTAGGGTTAGGGTTTGGGTTAGGGTTCGGGTTCGGTTTAGGGTTAGGGCTAGGGTTCGGTTTAGAGTTAAGGTTAGGGTTCGGGTTAGGGTTAGGGTTAGGGTTAGGGTTAAGGTTTGGGTTAGGGTTCGGGTTAGGGTTAGGGTTAGCGTTCGGGCTAGGGTTAGTGTTAGGGATATTGTTAGAGTTCGGGTTAGGGTTAGGGTTAGGGTTCGGGTTAGGATTCGGGTTAGGGTTCAGGTTAGGTTTAGGGTTAGGGTTAGGGTTAGTGTTCGGGTTAGGGTTAGGGTTCAGGTCAGGGTTAGGTTTAGGGTTAGGGTTAGAGTTAGGGTTAGGTTTAGGGTTCGGGTTAGGGTTAGGATTAGGGTTAGGGTTAGGGTTAGGTTTCGGGTTAGGGTTAGTGTTAGGGTTAGGGTTCGTGTTCGGTTTCGGGTTAGGGTTTGGGTTCGGTTTCGGGTTAGGTTTAGGGTTCGGGTTCGGGTTAGGGTTCGGGTTCGGATTAGGGTTAGGGGTTAGGGTTGAGGTTAGGGTTAGGGTTAGGGTTCGGGTTGGGGTTAGGTTTAGGGTTAGGGTTAGGGTTCGGGTTAGGGTTCGGGTTAGGGTTAGGGTTAGGTTTCGGGTTAGGGTTCAGTTTAGGGTTCGGGTTAGGGTTAGGTTTAGGGTTAGGGTTAGGGTGCGGGTTAGGTTTAGGTTTTGGGTTAGGGTTAGGTTTTAGGGTTAGGGTTAGGGTTAGGGTTATGGTTAGGGGTTAGGGTTAGGTTTAGGGTTAGGGTTCGGGTTAGGGTTAGGGTTCGGGTTAGGGTTAAGGTTAGGGTTCGGGTTAGGTTTACGGTTAGGTTTAGGGTTAGGGTTAGGGTTCGGGTTAGGGTTAGGGTCAGGGTTAGGGTTAGGGTTAGGATTAGGGTTCGGGTTAGGGTTAGGGTTAGGGTTAGGGTTAGGGTTCGGTTTAGGGTTAGGTTTGGGTTAGGGTTAGGGTTAGGTTTCGGGTTCGGGTTCGGGTTAGGGTTAGGGTTAGGGTTTGGTTTAGGGTTAGCGTTAGGGTTAGGGTTAGGTTTTAGGGTTAGGGTTACGGTTAGGGTTAGGGTTAGGGTTAGGTGTTAGGGTTAGAGTTAGGGTTCGTGTTAGGGTTAGCGTTCGGGTTAGGGTTAGGGTTCGGGTCAGGGTTAGGGTTAGGTTTAGGGTTAGGGTTAGTGTTCCGGTTAGGGATAGGGTTAGGGTTAGGGTTAGGGTTAGGTTTCGGGTTAGGTTTAGGGTTCGGGTTAGGGTTAGTGTTAGGATTCGTGTTCGGGTTAGGGTTAGGGTTCGGGTTCGGGTTTGGGTTCGGGTTGGGTTAGGTTTCGGGTTAGGGTTACGGTTCCGGTTAGTGTTAGGTTTCGGGTTCGGTTTAGGGTTAGGGTTTTGGTTCGGGTTCTGGTTAGGGTTCGGGTTTGGTTTAGGGTTTGAGTTAGGGTTCGGGTTAGGGTACGGGTTAGGGTTAGGGTTAGCGTTAGGGTTAGAGTTCGGGTTCGGTTTAGGGTTCGGGTTTGGGTTAGGGTTCGGTTTAGGGTTACGATTTGGGTTAGAGTTAGGGTTCGGGTTCGGTTTAGGGTTAGGGTTTGGGTTCGGGTTCGGGATAGGGTTCGGTTTAGGGTTAGGGTTTGAGTTAGGGTTCGGGTTAGTGTACGGGTTAGGGTTAGGGTTAGGGTTAGACTTCGGGTTCGGGTTAGGGTTCGGGTTCGGGTTAGGGTTCGGTTTAGGGTTCGGGTTAGGGTTAGGGTTCGGGTTCGGGTTAGGGTTCGGGTTCGGGTTAGTTTTAGGTTTCGGGTTAGGGTTAGGGTTAGGGATTAGGGTTAGCATTCGGTTAGAGTTCGTGTTAAGGTTCGGGTTAGGGTTAGGGTTAGGGTTAGGGTTCAGTTTACGGTTCGGGTTAGGGTTAAGGGTTAGCGTTAGGGTTCGGGTTCGGGTTAGGGTTAGGGTTAGGGTTCGGGTTAGGGTTCGGTTTAGGGTTAGAGTTCGGGTTAGGGTTAGGGTTAGGATTCGTGTTCGGGTTAGGGTTAGGGTTCGGGGTCGGGTTAGGGTTCGGGTTTGGGTTAGGGATCGGGTTAGGGTTACGGTTCGGCTTTGTGTTAGGGTTCGGGTTCGGTTTAGGGTTAGGGTTTGGGTTCGGGTTCGGGTTAGGGTTCGGGTTAGGGTTGGGGTTTGAGTTAGGGTTCGGGTTAGGGTACGGGTTAGGGTTAGGGTTAGCGTTAGGTTTAGAGTTCGGGTTCGGGTTAGGGTTCGGGTTTGGTTTAGTATTCGGTTTAGGGTTACCATTCGGGTTAGTGTTAGGGTTCGGGTTCGGTTTAGGGTTAGGGTTTGGGTTCGGGTTTGGGATAGGGTTCGGGTTAGGGTTAGGGTTTGAGTTAGGGTTCGGTTAGGGTACGGGTTAGGGTTAGGGTTAGGGTTAGAGTTCGGGTTCTGGTTAGGGTTCGGGTTCGGGTTAGGGTTGGGGTTAGGGTTAGGGTTAGGGTTAGGGTTAGGGTTAGGGTTCGGGTTAGGGTTAGGGTTCGGGTTCGGGTTAGGTTTAGGTTTCGGGTTAGGGTTCGTGTTAGGGTTACGGTTCGGGTTATGGTTAGGGTTAGGGTTAGGATTAGGGTTAGGTTTAGGGTTAGGGTTCGGGTTAGGGTTCAGGTTAGGGTTAGTGTTAGGGTTAGGATTTGTGTTCGGGTTAGGGTTCGGGTTAGTGTTCGGGTTAGGGTTAAGGGTTAGCGTTAAGGTTCGGGTTAGGGTTAGGGTTAGTGTTAGGGTTCGGGTTAGGGTTCGGGTTAGGGTTAGGGTTAGGGTTCGGTTTCGGGTTCGGGTTAGGGTTCGGGTTAGGGTTAGGGTTAGGGTTAGGGTTCGGGTTAGGGTTAGGGTTAGGTTTAGTGTTCGGGTTCGGGATAGGGTTCGGGTACGGGTAAGGGTTAGGGTTAGGGTTAGGGTTTGGGCTCGGATTAGGGTTAGGGTTAGGGTTAGGGTTCGGGTTAGGTTTAGGATTAGGGTTCGGATCAGGGTTAGGGTTAGGGTTCGGGTTAGGTTTCGGGTTAGTGTTCGGGTTAGGGTTAAGGGTTAGCGTTAAGGTTCGGGTTAGGGTTAGGGTTAGTGTTAGGGTTCGGGTTAGGGTTCGGGTTAGGGTTAGGGTTAGGGTTCGGTTTCGGGTTCGGGTTAGGGTTCGGGTTAGGGTTAGGGTTAGGGTTAGGGTTCGGGTTAGGGTTAGGGTTAGGTTTAGTGTTCGGGTTCGGGATAGGGTTCGGGTACGGGTAAGGGTTAGGGTTAGGGTTAGGGTTTGGGCTCGGATTAGGGTTAGGGTTAGGGTTAGGGTTCGGGTTAGGTTTAGGATTAGGGTTCGGATCAGGGTTAGGGTTAGGGTTCGGGTTAGGGTTCGGGTTCGGGTTAGGGTTAGGGTTAGGGTTAGGGTTAGGGTTAGGTTTCGGGTTAGGGTTAGGGTTCGGGTTAGGGTTACGGTTCGGGTTAGGGTTAGGGTTAGGGTTCGGTGTAGGGGTAGGGTTAGGGTTAGGGTTAGGTTTAGGGTTCGGGTTAGGGTTAGGGTTAGGGTTAGGGTTAGGTTTAGGTTTCGGGTTAGGGTTAGGGTTAGGGTTAGTGTTAGGGTTCGGGTTCGGGTTAAGGTTAGGGTTAGGGTTTGGGTTAGGGTTCGGGTTCGGTTTAGGGTTAGGGCTAGGGTTCGGTTTAGAGTTAGGGTTAGGGTTCGGGTTAGGGTTAGGGTTAGTTTTAGGGTTAAGGTTTGGGTTAGGGTTCGGGTTAGGGTTAGGGTTAGCGTTCGGGCTAGGGTTAGTGTTAGGGATATTGTTAGAGTTCGGGTTAGGGTTAGGGTTAGGGTTCGGGTTAGGATTCGGGTTAGGGTTCAGGTTAGGTTTAGGGTTAGGGTTAGGGTTAGTGTTCGGGTTAGGGTTAGGGTTCAGGTCACGGTTAGGGTTAGGGTTAGGGTTAGAGTTAGGGTTAGGTTTAGGGTTCGAGTTAGGGTTAGGGTTAGGGTTAGGGTTAGGGTTAGGTTTCGGGTTAGGGTTAGTGTTAGTGTTAGGGTTCGTGTTCGATTTCGGGTTAGGGTTTGGTTTCGGTTTCGGGTTAGGTTTAGGGTTCGGGTTCGGGTTAGGGTTCGGGTTCGGGTTAGGGTTAGGGGTTAGGTTTGAGGTTAGGGTTAGGGTTAGGGTTCGGGTTGGGGTTAGGTTTAGGGTTAGGGTTAGGGTTCGGGTTAGGGTTCGGGTTAGGGTTAGGGTTAGGTTTCGGGTTAGGGTTCAGTTTAGGGTTCGGGTTAGGGTTAGGGTTAGGGTTAGGGTTAGGGTGCGGGTTAGGTTTAGGTTTTGGGTTAGGGTTAGGTTTTAGGGTTAGGGTTAGGGTTAGGGTTATGGTTAGGGGTTAGGGTTAGGTTTAGGGTTAGGGTTCGGGTTAGGGTTAGGGTTCGGGTTAGGGTTAAGGTTAGGGTTCGGGTTAGGTTTACGGTTAGGTTTAGGGTTAGTGTTAGGGTTCGGGTTAGGGTTAGGGTCAGGGTTAGGGTTAGGGTTAGGGTTCGGGTTAGGGTTCGGGTTAGGGTTAGGGTTAGGGTTAGGATTAGGGTTAGGTTTAGTGTTTGGGTTCGGGTTAGCGTTAGGGTTAGGGTTTGGGTTAGGGTTAGGCTTCGTGTTAGGGTTAAGGTTAGCGTTCGGGTTAGGGTTAGGGTTCGGGTTAGGGTTAGGGTTTGTTTTAGGTTTAGGTTTAGGTTTCGGGTTAGGGTAGGGTTCGGGTTAGGGTTAGGGTTAGGTTTTATGGTTAGGGTTAGGTTTAGAGTTAGGGTTAGGGGTTAGGGTTAGGGTTAGGTTAGGGTTAAGGTTCAGGTTAGGTTTAGGGTTCGGGTTATGGTTAAGGTTAGTTTTCGGGTTAGGGTTAGGGTTAGGGTTAGTGTTAGGGTTAGGGTTAGGGTTAGGGTTAGGGTTCGGGTTCGTGTTAGGTTTAGGGCTAGGGTTCAGGTTAGGGTTACGGTTAGGGTTCGGGTAGGGTTCGGGTTAGGGTTCGGGTTAGGGTTAAGGGTTAGCGTTAGGGTTCGGTTTAGGGTTAGGGTTAGGGTTAGGGTTCGGATTAGGGTTCAGGTTAGGGTTAGTGTTAGGGTTAGGGTTCGGGTTCGGGTTAGGGTTCGTGTTAGTGTTCGGGTTAGGGTTAAGGGTTAGCGCTAATGTTTGGGTTAGGGTTCGGGTTAGGGTTAGGGTTCGGGTTAGGGTTAGGGTTAGGGTTCGGGTTCGGGTTAGGGTTCGGGTTAGGGTTAGGGTTCGGGTTAGGGTTAGGGTTAGGGTTAGGGTTCGGGTACGGGTTAGTTTTAGGGTTAGGGTTAGGGCTCGGATTAGGGTTAGGGTTAGGGTTTGGGTTCGGGTTAGGGTTAGGTTTAGGGTTCGGATTAGGGTTAGCGTTAGGGTTCGGGTTAGGGTTCGGTTTCGGGTTAGGGTTAGGGTTAGGGTTTGGGTTAGGGTTCGGGTTCGTGTTAGGGTTAGGTTTAGGGTTAGGGTTAGGTTTCGGGTTAGGGTTAGGGTTCGGGTTAGGGTTACGGTTCGGGTTAGGGTTAGGGTTAGGGTTCGGGTTCGGGTTAGGGTTAGGTTTAGGGTTAGGGTTGGGGTTCGGGTTAGGGTTAGGGTTAGGGTTAGGTTTAGGTTTAGGTTTCGTGTTAGGGTTAGGGTTAGGGTTAGTGTTAGGTTTCGGGTTAGGGTTAGGGTTAGGGTTAGTGTTAGGGTTCGGGTTCGGGTTAAGGTTAGGGTTAGGGTTCGCGTTAGGGTTCGGGTTCGGTTTAGGGTTAGGGCTAGGGTTCGGGTTAGGGTTAGGGTTAGGGTTCGGGTTAGGGTTAGGGTTAGGGTTAGGGTTAAGGTTTGGGTTAGGGTTCGGGTTAGGGTTAGGGTTAGCGTTCGGGCTAGGGTTAGTGTTAGGGATATTGTTAGAGTTCGGGTTAGGGTTAGGGTTAGGGTTCGGGTTAGGATTCGGGTTAGGGTTCAGGTTAGGTTTAGGGTTAGGGTTAGGGTTAGTGTTCGGGTTAGGGTTAGGGTTCAGGTCAGGGTTAGGGTTAGGGTTAGGGTTAGAGTTAGGGTTAGGTTTAGGGTTCGGGTTAGGGTTAGGGTTAGGGTTAGGGTTAGGGTTAGGTTTCGGGTTAGGGTTAGTGTTAGGGTTAGGGTTCGTGTTCGGTTTCGGGTTAGGGTTTGGGTTCGGTTTCGGGTTAGGTTTAGGGTTCGGGTTCGGGTTAGGGTTCGGGTTCGGGTTAGGGTTAGGGGTTAGGGTTGAGGTTAGGGTTAGGGTTAGGGTTCGGGTTGGGGTTAGGTTTAGGGTTAGGGTTCGGGTTAGGGTTCGGGTTAGGGTTAGGGTTAGGTTTCGGGTTAGGGTTCAGTTTAGGGTTCGGGTTAGGGTTAGGGTTAGGGTTAGGGTTAGGGTGCGGGTTGGGTTTAGGTTTTGGGTTAGGGTTAGGTTTTAGGGTTAGGGTTAGGGTTAGGGTTATGGTTAGGGGTTAGGGTTAGGTTTAGGGTTAGGGTTCGGGTTAGGGTTAGGGTTCGGGTTAGGGTTAAAGTTAGGGTTCGGGTTAGGTTTACGGTTAGGTTTAGGGTTAGTGTTAGGGTTCGGGTTAGGGTTAGGGTCATGGTTAGGGTTAGGGTTAGGATTAGGGTTCGGGTTAGGGTTAGGGTTAGTGTTAGTGTTAGGGTTCGGTTTAGGGTTAGGTTTGGGTTAGGGTTAGGGTTAGGTTTCGGGTTCGGGTTCGGGTTAGGGTTAGGGTTAGGGTTCGGTTTAGGGTTAGCGTTAGGGTTAGGGTTAGGTTTTAGGGTTAGGGTTACGGTTAGGGTTAGGGTTAGGGTTAGGTGTTAGGGTTAGAGTTAGGGTTCGTGTTAGGGTTAGCGTTCGGGTTAGGGTTAGGGTTCGGGTCAGGGTTAGGGTTAGGTTTAGGGTTAGGGTTAGTGTTCCGGTTAGGGTTAGGGTTAGGGTTAGGGTTAGGGTTAGGTTTCGGGTTAGGTTTAGGGTTCGGGTTAGGGTTAGTGTTAGGATTCGTGTTCGGGTTAGGGTTAGGGTTCGGGTTCGGGTTTGGGTTCGGGTTGGGTTAGGTTTCGGGTTAGGGTTACGGTTCCGGTTAGTGTTAGGGTTCGGGTTCGGTTTAGGGTTAGGGTTTGGGTTCGGGTTCTGGTTAGGGTTCGGGTTTGGTTTAGGGTTTGAGTTAGGGTTCGGGTTAGGGTACGGGTTAGGGTTAGGGTTAGCGTTAGGGTTAGAGTTCGGGTTCGGTTTAGGGTTCGGGTTTGGGTTAGGGTTCGGTTTAGGGTTACGATTTGGGTTAGAGTTAGGGTTCGGGTTCGGTTTAGGGTTAGGGTTTGGGTTCGGGTTCCGGATAGGGTTCGGTTTAGGGTTAGGGTTTGAGTTAGGGTTCGGGTTAGTGTACGGGTTAGGGTTAGGGTTAGGGTTAGACTTCGGGTTCGGGTTAGGGTTCGGGTTCGGGTTAGGGTTCGGTTTAGGGTTCGGGTTAGGGTTAGGGTTCGGGTTCGGGTTAGGGTTCGGGTTCGGGTTAGTTTTAGGTTTCGGGTTAGGGTTAGGGTTAGGGATTAGGGTTAGCATTCGGTTAGAGTTCGTGTTAAGGTTCGGGTTAGGGTTAGGGTTAGGGTTAGGGTTCAGTTTACGGTTCGGGTTAGGGTTAAGGGTTAGCGTTAGGGTTCGGGTTCGGGTTAGGGTTAGGGTTAGGGTTAGGGTTAGGGTTCGGGTTAGGGTTAGAGTTCGGGTTAGGGTTAGGGTTAGGATTTGTGTTCGGGTTAGGGTTAGGGTTCGGGGTCGGGTTAGGGTTCGGGTTTGGGTTAGGGATCGGGTTAGGGTTACGGTTCGGCTTAGTGTTAGGGTTCGGGTTCGGTTTAGGGTTAGGGTTTGGGTTCGGGTTCGGGTTAGGGTTCGGGTTAGGGTTGGGGTTTGAGTTAGGGTTCGGGTTAGGGTACGGGTTAGGGTTAGGGTTAGCGTTAGGTTTAGAGTTCGGGTTCGGGTTAGGGTTCGGGTTTGGTTTAGTATTCGGTTTAGGGTTACCATTCGGGTTAGTGTTAGGGTTCGGGTTCGGTTTAGGGTTAGGGTTTGGGTTCGGGTTTGGGATAGGGTTCGGGTTACGGTTAGGGTTTGAGTTAGGGTTCGGTTAGGGTACGGGTTAGGGTTAGGGTTAGGGTTAGAGTTCGGGTTCTGGTTAGGGTTCGGGTTCGGGTTAGGGTTGGGGTTAGGGTTAGGGTTAGGGTTAGGGTTAGGGTTAGGGTTCGGGTTAGGGTTAGGGTTCGGGTTCGGGTTAGGTTTAGGTTTCGGGTTAGGGTTCGGGTTAGGGTTACGGTTCGGGTTATGGTTAGGGTTAGGGTTAGGATTAGGGTTAGGTTTAGGGTTAGGGTTCGGGTTAGGGTTCAGGTTAGGGTTAGTGTTAGGGTTAGGATTCGTGTTCGGGTTAGGGTTCGGGTTAGTGTTCGGGTTAGGGTTAAGGGTTAGCGTTAAGGTTCGGGTTAGGGTTAGGGTTAGTGTTAGGGTTCGGGTTAGGGTTCGGGTTAGGGTTAGGGTTAGGGTTCGGTTTCGGGTTCGGGTTAGTGTTCGGGTTAGGGTTAGGGTTAGGGTTAGGGTTCGGGTTAGGGTTAGGGTTAGGTTTAGTGTTCGGGTTCGGGATAGGGTTCGGGTACGGGTAAGGGTTAGGGTTAGGGTTAGGGTTTGGGCTCGGATTAGGGTTAGGGTTAGGGTTAGGGTTCGGGCAGGTTTAGGATTAGGGTTCGGATCAGGGTTAGGGTTAGGGTTCGGGTTAGGTTTCGGGTTCGGGTTAGGGTTAGGGTTAGGGTTAGGGTCAGGGTTAGGTTTCGGGTTAGGGTTAGGGTTCGGGTTAGGGTTACGGTTCGGGTTAGGGTTAGGGTTCGGTGTAGGGGTAGGGTTAGGGTTAGGGTTAGGTTTAGGGTTCGGTTTAGGGTTAGGGTTAGGGTTAGGGTTAGGTTTAGGTTTCGGGTTAGGGTTAGGGTTAGGGTTAGTGTTAGGGTTCGGGTTCGGGTTAAGGTTAGGGTTAGGGTTTGGGTTAGGGTTCGGGTTCGGTTTAGGGTTAGGGTTTGGGTTCAGTTTCGGGTTAGGTTTAGGGTTCGGGTTCGGGTTAGGGTTCGGGTTCGGGTTAGGGTTAGGGGTTAGGTTTGAGGTTAGGGTTAGGGTTAGGGTTCGGGTTGGGGTTAGGTTTAGGGTTAGGGTTAGGGTTCGGGTTAGGGTTCGGGTTAGGGTTAGGGTTAGGTTTCGGGTTAGGGTTCAGTTTAGGGTTCGGGTTAGGGTTAGGGTTAGGGTTAGGGTTAGGGTGCGGGTTAGGTTTAGGTTTTGGGTTAGGGTTAGGTTTTAGGGTTAGGGTTAGGGTTAGGGTTATGGTTAGGGGTTAGGGTTAGGTTTAGGGTTAGGGTTCGGTTTAGGGTTAGGGTTCGGGTTAGGGTTAAGGTTAGGGTTCGGGTTAGGTTTACGGTTAGGTTTAGGGTTAGTGTTAGGGTTCGGGTTAGGGTTAGGGTCAGGGTTAGGGTTAGGGTTAGGGTTCGGGTTAGGGTTAGGGTTAGGGTTAGGATTAGGGTTAGGTTTATGGTTTGGGTTCGGGTTAGCGTTAGGGTTAGGGTTTGGGTTAGGGTTAGGCTTCGTGTTAGGGTTAAGGTTAGGGTTCGGGTTAGGGTTAGGGTTCGGGTTAGGGTTAGGGTTTGGTTTAGGGTTAGGTTTAGGTTTCGGGTTAGGGTAGGGTTCGGGTTAGGGTTAGGGTTAGGTTTTAGGGTTAGGGTTAGGTTTAGAGTTAGGGTTAGGGGTTAGGGTTAGGGTTAGGTTAGGGTTAAGGTTCGGGTTAGGTTTAGGGTTCGGGTTATGGTTAAGGTTACGGTTCGGGTTAGGGTTAGGGTTAGGGTTAGTGTTAGGGTTAGGGTTAGGGTTAGGGTTAGGGTTCGGGTTCGTGTTAGGTTTAGGGCTAGGGTTCAGGTTAGGGTTACGGTTAGGTTTCGGGTAGGGTTCGGGTTAGGGTTCGGGTTAGGGTTAAGGGTTAGCGTTAGGGTTCGGTTTAGGGTTAGGGTTAGGGTGAGGGTTCGGATTAGGGTTCAGGTTAGGGTTAGTGTTAGTGTTAGGGTTCGGGTTCGGGTTATGGTTCGTGTTAGTGTTCGGGTTAGGGTTAAGGGTAGCGCTAATGTTCGGGTTAGGGTTCGGGTTAGGGTTAGGGTTCGGGTTAGGGTCTGGTTCGGGTTAGGGTTAGGGTTAGGGTTCGGGTTCGGGTTAGGGTTCGGTTTAGGGTTAGGGTTCGGGTTAGGGTTAGGGTTAGGGTTAGGGTTCGGGTACGGGTTAGTTTTAGGGTTAGGGTTAGGGCTCGGATTAGGGTTAGGGTTAGGGTTTGGGTTCGGGTTAGGGTTAGGATTAGGGTTCGGATTAGGGTTAGGGTTAGGGTTCGGGTTAGGGTTCGGTTTCGGGTTAGGGTTAGGGTTAGGGTTTGGGTTAGGGTTCGGGTTCGTGTTAGGGTTAGGTTTAGGGTTAGGGTTAGGTTTCGGGTTAGGGTTAGGGTTCGGGTTAGGGTTACGGTTCGGGTTAGGGTTAGGGTTAGGGTTCGGGTTCGGGTTAGGGTTAGGATTAGGGTTCAGATTAGGGTTAGGGTTAGGGTTCGGGTTAGGGTTCGGGTTCGGGTTAGGGTTATAGTTAGGGTTAGGGTTAGGTTTCGGGTTAGGGTTAGGGTTCGGGTTAGGGTTAGGGTTAGGGTTAGGTTTCGGGTTAGGGTTCGGGTTAGGGTTCGGGTTAGGGTTAGGGTTAGGGTTAAGGATAGGGTTAGGGTTAGGGTTAGGGTTAGGTTTAGGGTTTGGGTTAGGTTTACTGTTCGGGTTAGGTTTAGGGTTAGGGTTAGGGTTAGGGTTCGGGTTAGGGTTAGGGTTCGGGTTAGCGTTAGGGTTAGGGTTAGAATTAAGCTTAGGTTTAGGGTTCGCGTTAGGTTTAGAGGTTAGGTTTAAGGTTAGGGTTAGGGTTAGGGTTAGGGTTAGGGTTAGGGTTGGGGTTCGAGTTAGGGTTCGGGTTAGGGTTCGAATTAGGGTTAGGTTTAGGGTTAGGGTTGGGGTTCGGGTTAGGGTTAGGGTTAGGGTTAGGTTTAGGTTTAGGTTTCGTGTTAGGGTTAGGGTTAGGGTTAGTGTTAGGTTTCGGGTTAGGGTTAGGGTTCGGGTTAGTGTTAGGGTTCGGGTTCGGGTTAAGGTTAGGGTTAGGGTTCGGTTTAGGGTTCGGGTTCGGTTTAGGGTTAGGGCTAGGATTCGGGTTAGGGTTAGGGTTAGGGTTAAGGTTAGGGTTAGGGTTAGGGTTAAGGTTCGGGTTAGGGTTCGGTTTAGGGTTAGGGTTAGGGTTCGGGGTAGGGTTAGGGTTCTTGTTAGGGTTCGTTTTAGGATTAGGGTTACGGTTCGGGTTAGGGTTCGGGTTAGGGTTAGGGTTAGGGTTAAGGATAGGGTTCGGGTTAGGGTTAGGATTCAGGTTAGGTTTAGGGTTAGGTTTAGGGTTAGTGTTCGGGTTAGGGTTCGGGTTAGGGTTCGGGTTAGGGTTAGGGTTCGAGTTAGGGTTAGGGCTAGGGTTCGGGTTAGGTTTAGGGTTAGGGTTCGGGTTAGGATTAGGGTTAGGGTTTGGGTTAGGGTTAAAGTTCGGGTTAGGGTTAGGGTTAGGTTTCGGGGTAGGGTTAGGGTCAGGAATCGGGTTACGGTTCCGGTTAGGGTTAGGGTTAGTTTTCGGGTTAGGGTTCGGGTTAGGGTTCGCGTTAGGGTTAGGGTTACGTTTAGGGTTCGGGTTCGGGTTCCGGTTAGGTTTCGGATTAGGGTTAGGTTTAGGGTTAGTGTTAGTGTTCGGGTTAGGGTTCGGGTTAGGGTTAGGGTTAGGTTTCGGGTTAGGGTTCGGGTTCGGGTTAGGGTTCAGGTTAGGTTTAGGGTTCGGGTTCGGGTTAGGGATCGGGTTAGGGTTCGGGTTAGGGTTAGTGTTAGGTTTAGGGTTAGGGTTAAGGTTAGGGTTCGGGTTAGGGTTAGGGTTAGGGTTAGTGTTAGGGTTAGGGTTAGGGTTAGGGTTAGGGTTCGGGTTCGTGTTAGGGTTAGGGCTAGGGTTCGGGTTAGGGTTACGGTTAGGGTTCGGGTTAGGGTTCGGGTTAGGGTTAAGTGTTAGCGTTAGGGTTCGGGTTAGGGTTAGGGTTAGGGTTGGGTACGGATTAGGGTTCAGGTTAGGGTTAGTGTTAGGGTTAGGGTTCGGGTTCGGGTTAGGGTTCGTGTTAGTGTTCGGGTTAGGGTTAAGGGTTAGCGTTAATGTTCGGGTTAGGGTTCGGGTTAGGGTTAGGGTTCGGGTTAGGGTCTGGTTCGGGTTAGGGTTAGGGTTCGGGTTCGGGTTAGGGTTCGGGTTCGGGTTAGGGTTAGGTTTAGGGTAAGGGTTAGGTTTCGTGTTAGGTTTAGGGTTCGGGTTAGGGTTACGGTTCGGGTTAGGGTTAGGGTTAGGGTTCGGGTTCGGGTTAAGGTTAGGTTTAGGGTTAGGGTTAGGGTTCGGGTTAGGGTTAGGGTTAGGGTTAGGTTTAGGTTTAGGTTTCGTGTTAGGGTTAGGGTTAGGGTTAGTGTTAGGTTTCGGGTTAGGGTTAGGTTTAGGGTTAGTGTTAGGGTTCGGGTTCGGGTTAAGGTTAGGGTTAGGGTTCGGGTTAGGGTTCGGGTTCGGTTTAGGGTTAGGGCTAGGGTTCGGGTTAGAGTTAGGGTTAGGGTTCGGGTTAGGCTTAGGGTTAGGGTTAGGGTTAGGGTTAAGGTTCGGTTTAGGGTTCGGGTTAGGGTTAGGGTTAGGGTTCGGGGTAGGGTTAGGGTTAGGTTTATTGTTAGGGTTCGGTTTAGGATTAGGGTTAGGGTTCGGGTTAGGGTTCGGGTTAGGGTTAGGGTTAGGGTTAGGTTTAGGGTTCGGGTTAGGGTTAGGATTCAGGTTAGGGTTAGGGTTAGGTTTAGGGTTAGTGTTCGGGTTAGGGTTCGGGTTAGGGTTCGGGTTAGGTTTAGGGTTCGGGGTAGGGTTAGGGCTAGGGTTCGGGTTAGGGTTAGGGTTAGGGTTCGGGTTAGGATTAGGGTTAGGGTTAGGGTTAGGGTTAAGGTTCGGGTTAGGGTTCGGGTTAGGGTTAGGGTTAGGTTTCGGGGTAGGGTTAGGGTCAGGATTCGGGTTACGGTTCCGGTTAGGGTTAGGGTTAGTTTTCGGGTTAGGGTTCGGGTTAGGGTTCGGGTTAGGGTTAGGGTTACGGTTAGGGTTCGGGTTCGGGTTCCGGTTAAGGTTCGGGTTAGGGTTAGGTTTAGGGTTAGTGTTAGTGTTCGGGTTAGGGTTCGGGTTAGGGTTAGGGTTAGGTTTCGGGTTAGGGTTCGGGTTCGGGTTAGGGTTCGGGTTAGGGTAGGGTTCGGGTTCGGGTTAGGGTTCGGGTTAGGGTTCGGGTTAGGTTTAGGGTTAGGGTTCAGGTTAGGGTAGCGTTCGGGTTAGTGTTAGGGTTAGGTTTTAGGGTTAGGGTTAGGTTTAGAGTTAGAGTTAGGTGTTAGGGTTAGGGTTAGGTTAGGGTTCGAGTTAGGGTTCGGGTTAGGGTTAGGGTTAGGGTTCTGGTTAGGGTTATGGTTAGGGTTCGAGTTAGGGTTCGGGTTCGGGTTAGGGTTCGGTTTAGGGTTAGGGTTAGGGTTGGGGTTAGGGTTTGGGTTAGGCTTAGGTTTAGGGTTACGGTTAGAGTTCGGGTTAGGGTTAGGGTTCGGGTTAGGGTTAGGGTTAGGTTTAGGGTTAGGTTTAGGGTTCGGGTTAGGGTAGGTTTCGGGTTAGGGTTAGGGTTAGGTTTTAGGGTTAGGGTTAGGTTTAGAGTTAGGGTTAGGTGTTAGGGTTAGGGTTAGGTTAGGGTTCGGGTTAGGGTTCGGGTTAGGGTTAGGGTTCTGGTTAGGGTTATGGTTAGGGTTCGAGTTAGGGTTCGGGTTCGGGTTAGGGTTCGAGTTAGGGTTAGGGTTAGGGTTAGGGTTAGGGTTTGGGTTAGGCTTAGGTTTAGGGTTAGGGTTAGAGTTCGGGTTAGGGTTAGGGTTCGGGTTAGGGTTAGGGTTAGGTTTAGGGTTAGGTTTAGGGTTCGGGTTAGGGTAGGTTTCGGGTTAGGGTTAGGGTTAGGTTTTAGGGTTAGGGTTAGGTTTAGAGTTAGGGTTAGGGGTTAGGGTTAGGGTTAGGTTAGGGTTAAGGTTCGGGTTAGGGTTAGGGTTCGGGTTAGGGTTAAGGATAGGGTTCGGGTTAGGGTTAGGATTAGGGTTAGTGTTAGCGTTAGGGTTAGGGTTAGGGTTAGGGTTAGGGTTCGGGTTCGGATTAGGGTTATGGCTAGGGTTCGGGTTAGTGTTAGGGTTAGTGTTCGGGTTAGGGTTCGATTAGGGTTCGGGTTAGGGTTAAGGGTTAGCGTTAGGGTTCGGGTTAGGGTTAGTGTTAGGTTTAGGGTTCGGATTAGGGTTCAGGTTAGGGTTAGTGTTAGGGTTAGGGTTCGGGTTCGGGTTAGGGTTCGGGTTAGTGTTCAGGTTAGGGTTAATGGTTAGCATTAATGTTCGGGTTAGGGTTAGGGTTAGGGTTAGGGTTCGGGTTAGGGTTCGGGTTAGGGTTAGGGTTAGGGTTAGGGTTCGGGTTCGGGTTAGGGTTCGGGTTAGGGATAGGGTTAGGGTTAGGGTTCGGGTTAGGGTTAGGGTTAGGGTTAGTGTTCGGGTTAGGGTTAGGGTTCGGGTACGTGTTAGGGTTAGGGTTAGAGTTAAGGTTAGGGCTCGGATTAGGGTTAGGGTTAGGGTTAGGGTTCGGGTTAGTGTTAGGATTAGGGTTCAGATTAGGGTTAGGGTTAGGGTTCGGGTTAGGGTTCGGGTTCGGGTTAGGGTTATAGTTAGGGTTAGGGTTAGGTTTCGGGTTAGGGTTAGGGTTCGGGTTAGGGTTAGGGTTAGGGTTAGGTTTCGGGTTAGGGTTAGGGTTAGGGTTAGTGTTAGGGTTCGGGTTCGGATTAAGGTTAGGGTTAGGGTTCGGGTTAGGGTTCGGGTTCGGGTTAGGGTTAGGGCTAGGGTTCGGGTTAGAGTTAGGGTTAGTGTTCGGGTTAGGGTTAGGTGTAGGGTTCGGGTTAGGGTTCGGGATAGTGTTAGGGGTAGTGTTAGGGTTAGGGTTCGGGTTAGGGTTAGGGTTCAGGTTAGGGTTAGGGTTAGGTTTAGGGTTAGTGTTCGGGTTAGGGTTTGGGTTCGGGTTCGGGTTAGGGTTAGGGTTAGGGTTAGGGTTAGGGTTAGGTTTCGGGTTAGGGTTAGGGCTAGGGTTCGTGTTCGGGTTCGGGTTAGGGTTAGGGTTCGGTTTCGGGTTAGGGTTAGGGTTCGGGTTCGGGTTAGGGTTCGGGTTCGGGTTAGGGTTAGGGGTTAGTGTTCAGGTTAGGGTTAGGGTTAGGGTTCGTGTTAGGGTTAGGTTTAGGGTTAGGGTTAGGGTTCGGGTTTGGGTTCGGGTTAGGGTTCGGGTTAGGGTTAGTGTTAGGTTTCGGGTTAGGGTTCAGGTTAGGGTTCGGGTTAGGGTTCGGGTTATGGTTAGGGTTAGGGTGCGGGTTAGGTTTAGGTTTAGGGTTAAGTTTCGGGTTCGGGTTAGTGTTAGGGTTCGGGTTAGTGTTAGGGTTAGGGTTCGGATTAGGGTTAGGGTTAGGGTTAGGGTTAGGTTTTAGGGTTAGGGTTAGGGTTAGGGTTAGGGTTAGGGTTAGGGTTAGGGTTCGGGTTAGGGTTAGGGTTCGGGTTAGGGTTAAGGTTAGGGTTCGGGTTAGGGTTAGGGTTAGTGTTAGTGTTAGGGTTCGGGTTAGGCTTAGGGTTAGGGTGAGGGTTAGGGTCCGGGTTAGGGTTAGGGTTCGGGTTAGGGTTAGGGTTAGGATTAGGGTTAGCGTTAGGGTTCGGGTTAGGCTTAGGGTTAGGGTTAGGGTTAGGTTTTAGGGTTAGGGTTAGGGTTAGGGTTAGGGTTGGGGTTAGGGGTTAGGGTTAGGGTTAGGGTTAGGGTAGTGTTCGGGTTAGGGTTAGGGTTCGGGTGAGGGTTAAGGTCAGGGTTCGGGTTAGGGTTAGGGTTAGGGTTAGGGTTAGGGTTTGTGTTAGGCTTAGGGTTAGGGTTAGGGTTAGGGTTCGGGTTAGGGTTAGGGTTCGGGTTAGGGTTAGGGTTAGGGTTAGGGTTAGGGTTAGGATTAGGTTTCGGGTTAGGGTTAGCGTTAGGGTTAGGGTTAGGGTTCGGTTTAGGGTTAGGTTTGGGCTAGGGTTAGGGTTAGGTTTCGGGTTCGGGTTCGGGTTAGGGTTAGGGTTAGGGTTTGGGTTAGGCTTAGGTTTAGGGTTAGGGTTCGGGTTAGGGTTTGGGTTAGGGTTAGGGTTCGGGTTATGGTTAGGGTTAGGGTTCGGTTTAGGGTTAGGGTTAGGGTTAGGGTTAGGGTTAGGTTTCGGGTTCGGGTTCGGGTTAGGGTAAGGGTTTGGGTTAGGATTAGGTTTAGGGTTAGGGTTCGGGTTAGGGTTTGGTTTAGGGTTTGGGTTAGGGTTCGGGTTAGGGTTAGGGTTCGGGTTAGGGTTAGGGTTTAGTGTTAGGGTTAGGGTTCGGTTTCGGGTTCGGGTTAGGGTTAGGGTTCGGGTTAGGTTTAGGGTTAGGGTTAGGGTTAGAGTTAGGGTTCGGGTTAGGGTTCGGGTTATGGTTAGGGTTAAGGTTAAGGTTAGGGTTAGCATTAGGTTTAGGGTTAGCTTTCGGGTTAGGGTTATGGTTAGGGTTAGGGTTAGGCGTCGGGTTAGGGTTCGGGTTAGGGTTCGAGTTAGGGTTAGGGTTCGGGTTAGGGTTAGGTTTAGGGTTAGGGTTAGTGTTAGGGTTCGGGTTCGGGTTAGGTTTAGGGTTAGGGTTCGGGTTCGGGATAGGGTTCGGGTTAGGGTTAGGGTTAGGGTTAGGTTTTAGGGTTAGGGTTACGGTTAGGGTTAGGGTTATGGTTAGGGGTTAGGGTTAGGGTTAGGGTTCGGGTTAGGGCTAGGGTTAGGGTTAGGGTTAGGGTTCGGTTTAGGGTTAGCGTTAGGGTTAGGGTTAGGGTTAGGTTTTAGGGTTAGGGTTGCGGTTAGGGTTAGGGTTAGTGTTAGTGTTAGGGGTTAGGGTTAGGGTTAGGGTTCGGGTTAGGGTTAGCGTTCGGGTTAGGGTTAGGTTTCGGGTCAGGGTTAGGGTTAGGTTTAGGGTTAGGGTTAGTGTTCCGGTTAGGGTTAGGTTTAGGGTTAGGGTTAGGGATAGGGTTCGGGTTAGGTTTAGGGTTCGGGTTAGGGTTAGTGTTAGGATTCGTGTTCGGTTTAGGGTTAGGGTTCGGGTTCGGGTTAGGGTTACGGTTCCGGTTAGTGTTAGGGTTCGGGTTCGGTTTAGGGTTAGGGTTTGGGTTCGGGTTCGGTTTAGGGTTCGGGTTAGGGTTGGGGTTTGAGTTAGGGTTCGGGTTAGGGTACGGGTTAGGGTTCGGGTTAGGGTTAGAGTTCGGGTTAGGGTTAGGGTTAGCATTCGTGTTCGGGTTAGGGTTAGGGTTCGGGTTTGGTTTAGGGTTTGAGTTAGGGTTCGGGTTAGGGTACGGGTTAGGGTTAGGGTTAGCGTTAGGGTTAGAGTTCGGGTTCGGTTTAGGGTTCGGGTTGGGTTAGGGTTCGGTTTATGGTTACGATTTGCGTTAGAGTTAGGGTTCGGTTTCGGTTTAGGGTTAGGGTTTGGGTTCGGGTTCGGGATAGGGTTCGGTTTAGGGTTAGGGTTTGAGTTAGGGTTCGGGTTAGTGTACGGGTTAGGGTTAGGGTTAGGGTTAGAGTTCGGGTTCGGTTTAGGGTTCGGGTTCGGGTTAGGGTTCGGTTTAGGGTTCGGGTTAGGGTTAGGGTTCGGGTTCGGGTTAGTTTTAGGTTTCGGGTTAGGGTTAGGGTTAGGGATTAGGGTTAGCCTTCGGTTAGAGTTCGTGTTAAGTTTCGGGTTAGGGTTAGGGTTAGGGTTAGGGTTCAGTTTACGGTTCGGTTTAGGGCTAAGTGTTAGCGTTAGGGTTCGGGTTCGGGTTAGGGTTAGGGTTAGAGTTCGGGTTAGGGTTCGGGTTAGGGTTAGGGTTAGGGTTAAGGGTTAGCGTTAGGGTTCGGGTAAGGGTTAGGGTTAGGGTTAGGGTTCGGGTTAGGGTTCGGGTTAGGGTTAGAGTTCGGGTTAGGGTTAGGGTTAGGATTCGTGTTCGGGTTAGGGTTAGGGTTCGGGGTCGGGTTAGGGTTCGGGTTTGGGTTAGGGTTCGGGTTAGGGTTACGGTTCGGGTTAGTGTTAGGGTTCGGGTTCGGTTTAGGGTTAGGGTTTGGGTTCGGTTTCTGGTTAGGGTTCGGGTTAGGGTTGGGGTTTGAGTTAGGGTTCGGGTTAGGGTACGGGTTAGGGTTAGGGTTAGCGTTAGGTTTAGAGTTCGGGTTCGGGTTAGGGTTCGGGTTTGGGTTAGTGTTCGGTTTAGGGTTAACATTCGGGTTAGTGTTAGGGTTCGGGTTCGGTTTAGGGTTAGGGTTTGGGTTCGGGTTCGGGATAGCGTTCGGGTTAGGGTTAGGGTTTGAGTTAGGGTTCGGTTAGGGTACGGGTTAGGGTTAGGGTTAGGGTTAGAGTTCGGGTTCTGGTTAGGGTTCGGGTTCGGGTTAGGGTTCGGGTTATGGTTAGGGTTAGGGTTAGGGTTCGGGTTAGAGTTAGGGTTCGGGTTCGGGTTAGGGTTAGGTTTCGGGTTAGGGTTCGGGTTAGGGTTACGGTTCGGGTTAGGGTTAGGGTTAGGGTTAGGATTAGGGTTAGGTTTAGGGTTAGGGTTCGGGTTAGGGTTAGGTTTAGGGTTAGGGTTAGGTTTAGGGTTCGGGTTAGGGTTAAGGTTAGGGTTCGGTTTAGGGTTAGGGTTAGGGTTAGGGTTAGGGTTAGGGTTAGGCCTAGGGTTAGGGTTAGGGTTAGGGTTCGGGTTAGGCTTAGGGTTAGGGTTAGGTTTAGGGTTCGGGTTAGGTGTTAGGGTTAGGGTTAGGTTAGGGTTAAGGTTCGGGTTAGGGTTAGGGTTAGTGTTAGGTTTCGGGTTAGGGTTCGGGTTAGGGTTAGGGTTAGGGTTCGGGTTCGGGTTCGGGTTAGGGTTCGGGTTCGAGTTAGGGTTAGGGTTAGGGTTCGGGTTAGGGTTAGGGTTAGGTTTAGTGTTCGGGTTCGGGATAGGGTTCGGGTACGGGTAAGGTTTAGGGTTAGGGTTAGGGTTAGGGCTCGGATTAGGGTTAGGGTTAGGGTTAGGGTTCGGGTTAGGTTTAGGATTAGGGTTCAGATCAGGTTTAGGGTTAGGGTTCGGGTTAGAGTTCGGGTTCGGGTTAGGGTTATGGTTAGGGTTATGTTTCGGGTTAGGGTTAGGGTTCGGGTTAGGGTTACGGTTCGGGTTAGGGTTAGGGTTAGGGTTCGGGGTCGGGGTAGGGTTAGGGTTAGGGTTAGGTTTAGGGTTCGGGTTAGGGTTAGGGTTAGGGTTAGGGTTAGGGTTAGGTTTCGGGTTAGGGTTAGGGTTAGGGTTCGGGTTCGGGTTCGGGTTAAGGTTAGTGTTAGGGTTTGGGTTAGGGTTCGGGTTCGGGTTAGGGTTAGGGCTAGGGTTCGGGTTAGAGTTAGGGTTAGGGTTCGGGTTAGGGTTAGGGTTAGGTTAGGGTTATGGTTCGGGTTAGGGTTCGGGTTAGGGTTAGGGTTAGCGTTCGGGCTAGGGTTAGTGTTAGGGTTATTGTTAGGGTTCGGGTTAGGGTTAGGGTTAGGGTTCGGTTTAGGATTCGGGTTAGGGTTCGGGTTAGGTTTAGGGTTAGGGTTAGGGTTAGTGTTCGGGTTAGGGTTAGGGTTCAGGTTAGGGTTAGGGTTAGGGTTAGGGTTAGAGATAGGGTTAGGTTTAGGGTTCGGGTTCGGGTTCGGGTTAGGGTTAGGGTTAGGGTTAGGGTTAGGTTTCGGGTTAGGGTTATGTTAGGGTTAGGGTTAGTGTTCGGTTTCGGGTTAGGTTTAGGTTTCGGGTTCGGGTTAGGGTTCGGGTTCGTGTTAGGGTTAGGGGTTAGGTTTCAGGTTAGTGTTAGGGTTAGGGTTCGGGTTAGGGTTAGGTTTAGGGTTAGCGTTAGGGTTCGGGTTAGGGTTCGGGTTAGGGTTCAGGTTAGGGTTCGGGTTAGGGTTAGGGTTAGGGTTAGGGTTAGGGTGTGGGTTAGGTTTAGGTTTAGGGTTAGGTTTTGGTTCGGGTTAGGGTTAGGGTTCGGGTTAGTGTTAGGGTTAGGGTTCGGGTTAGGGTTAGGTTTAGGGTTAGGTTTAGGGTTAGGTTTTAGGGTTAGGGCTAGGGTTAGGGTTATGATTAGGGGTTAGGGTTAGGTTTAGTGTTAGTGTTCGGGTTAGGGTTAGGGTTCGTGTTAGGGTTAAGGTTAGGTTTCGGGTTAGGGTTAGGGTTAGTTTTAGGGTTAGTGTTAGGGTTCGGGTTAGGCTTAGGGTTAGGGTGAGGGTTAGGGTTCGGGTTAGGGTTAGGGTTCGGTTTAGGGTTAGGGTTAGGGTTAGGGTTAGGGTTCGGATTAGGGTAGGGTTAGGGTTAGGGGTACGTTTTAGGGTTAGGGTGAGGGTTAGGGTTAGGGTTGGGGTTAGGGGTTAGGGTTAGGGTTAGGGTTAGTGTAGTGTTCGGGTTAGGGTTAGGGTTCAGGTGAGTGTTAAGGTTAGGGTTCGGGTTAGGGTTAGGGTTAGGATTAGGGTTAGAGTTCGTGTTAGTCTTAGGGTTAGGGTTAGGGTTAGGGTTCGGGTTAGGGTTCGGGTTAGGGTTAGGGTTAGGGTTAGGGTTAGTGTTAGGGTTCGGGTTCGGTTTAGGGTTAGGGTTTGGGTTCGGGTTCGGGATAGGTTTCGGGTTAGGGTTAGGGTTTGAGTTAGGGTTCGGGTTAGGGTACGGGTTATGGTTAGGGTTAGAGTTCGGGTTTGGGTTAGGTTTCGGGTTTGGGTTAGGGTTCGGGTTAGGGTTAGGGTTAGGGTTAGGGTTAGGGTTAGGGTTCGGGTTAGGGTTCAGGTTCGGGTTTGGGTTAGTTTTCGGGTTAGGGTTAGGGTTAGGGGTTAGGGATAGGGTTCGGGTTAGAGTTCGGGTTAGGGTTCGGTTAGGGTTAGGTTTAGGGTTAGGGTTCGGTTTAGGGTTCGGGTTAGGGTTAAGGGTTAGCGTTAGGGTTCGGGTTAGGGTTAGGGTTAGGGTTAGGGTTCGGGTTAGGGTTAGGGTTCGGGTTCGGGTTCGGGTTCGGGTTTGGGTTAGGGTTCGGGTTAGGGTTATGGTTCGGGTTAGTGTTAGGGTTCGGGTTCGGTTTAGGGTTAGGTTTTGGGTTCGGGTTCGTGGTAGGGTTCGGGTTAGGGTTGGGGTTTGAGTTAGGGTTCGGGTTAGGGTACGGGTTAGGGTTAGGGTTAGCGTTAGGTTTAGAGTTCGGGTTCGGGTTAGGGTTCGGGTTTGGGTTAGGGTTCGGTTTAGGGTTACGTTTCGGGTTAGTGTTTGGGTTCGGGTTCGGTTTAGGTTTAGGGTTTGGGTTCGGGTTCGGGATAGGTTTCGGGTTAGGGTTAGGGTTTGAGTTAGGGTTCGGGTTAGGGTACGGGTTAGGGTTAGGGTTAGGGTGAGAGTTCGGGTTCGGGTTAGGGTTCGGGGTGGGTTAGGGTTCGGGTTAGGGTTAGGGTTAGGGTTAGGGTTCGGGTTAGGGTTAGGGTTCGGGTTCGGGTTAGGGTTAGGTTTCGGGTTAGGGTTAGTGTTAGGGTTTAGTGTTAGGGTTCGGG
>JAVLSZ010000148.1:237500-245000 GCA_032313775.1 Urocyon cinereoargenteus
TTAGGTTTAGGGTTAGGGTTAGGGTTCGGGTTAGGGTTCGGGTTAGGGTTAGGATTCGGGTAAGGTGTTAGGGTTCGGGTTCGGGTTAGGGTTAGGGTTAGGGTTAGGGTTCGGGTTAGGGTTAGGGTTCGGGTTAGCGTTAGGGTTAGGGTTAGAGTTAGGCTTAGTTTTAGGGTTCGCGTTAGGTTTAGAGGTTAGGTTTAAGGTTAGGGTTAGGGTTAGGGTTAGGGTTAGGGTTGGGGTTCGGGTTAGGGTTCGGGTTAGGGCTCGAATTAGGGTTAGGTTTAGGGTTATGGTTCGGGTTCGGGGTTAGGGTTAGGGTTAGGGTTCGGGTTAGGGTTCGGGTTAGGGTTAGGATTCGGGTAAGTTGTTAGGGTTCGGGTTCGGGTTAGGGTGTGGGTTAGGGTTCCGGTTAGGGTTAGGGTTAGGGTTCGGGTTAGGGTTCGTGTTAGGGTTAGGGTTAGGGCTCGGGTTAGGGTTCGTGTTAGGGTTAGGGTTAGGGTTCGGGTTAGGTTTCGGGTTAGGATTAGTGTTAGGGTTCGGGTTAGGGTTAGGGTTAGGTTTCGGGTTAGGGTTCGGTTTAGGGTTAGGGTTAGGTTTAGGTTTAGGGTTAGGGTTCGTGTTAGGGTTAGGGTTCGGGTTAGGGAAAGGTTAGGGTTAGGGTTCGGGTTCGGGTTAGGGTAACGGTTCGGGTTTGGGTTAGGGTTAGGGTTCGGGTTAGTGTTCGGCTTCGGGTTAGGGTTAGGGTTAGGGTTCGGGTTAGGGTTACGGTTAGGGTTAGGGTTAGTGTTAGTTTTCGGGTTAGTGTTCGGGTTAGGGTTAGGGTTAGGGTTAGGTTTCGGGTTAGTGTTAGGGTTAGGTTTCGGGTTAGGGTTAGGGTTCGGGTTAGTGTTAGGGTTAGGGTTCGGGTTAGGATTAGGTTTAGGGTTAGGTTGTAGGGTTAGGGTTAGTGTTATGTTTAGGGTTAGGGTTAGGTGTTATGGTTAGGGTTCGGGTTAGGGTTAGGGTTCGGGTTCGGGTTCGGGTTAGGTTTCGGGTTCGGGTTAGGGTTAGGGTTAGGGTTCGGGTTAGGGTTCGGGTTCGGGTTAGGGTTAGGGTTAGGGTTCGGGTTCGGGTTAGGGTTAGGGTTAGGGTTAGGGTTCGGGTTAGGGTTCGGGTTCGGGTTAGGGTTAGGGTTAGGGATCGGGTTCGGGTTAGGGTTAGGGTTAGGGTTCGGGTAGGGTTCGGGTTCGGGTTAGGGTTAGGGTTCGGGTTCGGTTTAGGTTTCGGGTTAGGTTTAGGGTTAGGGGTTAGGTTTAGGGTTCGGTTTAGAGTTCGGGTTAGGGTTCGGGTTCGGGTTAGGGTTAGGGTTAGGGTTCGGTATAGGGTTCGGGTTAGGGTTAAGGGTTAGCGTTAGGGTTCGGGTTAGGGTTAGGGTTCGGGTTAGGGTTCGGGTTAGCGTTAGGTTTCGGGTTAGGGTTAGGTTTAGGGTTAGGGTTCTGGTTAGGGTTCGGGTTCGGGTTAGGGTTAGGGTTAGGTTTTAGGGTTAGGGTTACGGTTAGGGTTAGGGTTAGGGTTAGGGTTCGGGTTAGGGTTAGCGTTAGGGTTAGGGTGAGGGTTAGGTTTTAGGGTTAGGGTTACGGTTAGGGTTAGGGTTAGGGTTAGGTGTTAGGGTTAGGGTTAGGGTTAGGGTTAGGGTTAGGGTTCAGGTTAGGGTTAGGGTTCGGGTTAGGGTTAAGGTTAGGGTTCGGCTTAGGGTTAGGGTTAGTGTTAGGGTTAGTGTTAGGTTTCGGTTTAAGCTTAGGGTTAGGGTTAGGTTTAGTGTTCGGGTTAGGGTTAGGGTTCGGGATAGGGTTAGGGTTAGGGTTAGGGTTAGGGTTCGGGTTAGGGTTCGGGTTAGGGTTAGGGTTCGGGTTAGGGTTAGGGTTCGTGTTAGGGTTAGGGTTAGGGTTCGGGTTCTGGTTAGGGTTCGGGTTCGGTTTAGGGTTCGGGTTCGGGTTAGGGTTTGGGTTCGGGTTCGGGTTAGGGTTAGGGTTAGGGTTAGGGTTAGGGTTCGGGTTAGGGTTCGGGTTCGGGTTAGGGTTAGGGTTAGGGATCGGGTTCGGGTTAGGGTTAGGGTTAGGGTTCGGGTAGGGTTCGGGTTCGGGTTAGGGTTAGGGTTCGGGTTCGGTTTAGGTTTCGGGTTAGGTTTAGGGTTAGGGGTTAGGTTTAGGGTTCGGTTTAGAGTTCGGGTTAGGGTTCGGGTTCGGGTTAGGGTTAGGGTTAGGGTTCGGTATAGGGTTCGGGTTAGGGTTAAGGGTTAGCGTTAGGGTTCGGGTTAGGGTTAGGGTTCGGGTTAGGGTTCGGGTTAGCGTTAGGTTTCGGGTTAGGGTTAGGTTTAGGGTTAGGGTTCTGGTTAGGGTTCGGGTTCGGGTTAGGGTTAGGGTTAGGTTTTAGGGTTAGGGTTACGGTTAGGGTTAGGGTTAGGGTTAGGGTTAGGGTTCGGGTTAGGGTTAGCGTTAGGGTTAGGGTGAGGGTTAGGTTTTAGGGTTAGGGTTACGGTTAGGGTTAGGGTTAGGGTTAGGTGTTAGGGTTAGGGTTAGGGTTAGGGTTAGGGTTAGGGTTCAGGTTAGGGTTAGGGTTCGGGTTAGGGTTAAGGTTAGGGTTCGGCTTAGGGTTAGGGTTAGTGTTAGGGTTAGTGTTAGGTTTCGGTTTAAGCTTAGGGTTAGGGTTAGGTTTAGTGTTCGGGTTAGGGTTAGGGTTCGGGATAGGGTTAGGGTTAGGGTTAGGGTTAGGGTTCGGGTTAGGGTTCGGGTTAGGGTTAGGGTTCGGGTTAGGGTTAGGGTTCGTGTTAGGGTTAGGGTTAGGGTTCGGGTTCTGGTTAGGGTTCGGGTTCGGTTTAGGGTTCGGGTTCGGGTTAGGGTTTGGGTTCGGGTTCGGGTTAGGGTTAGGGTTCGGGTTCGGGTTAGGGTTCGGTTTGGGTTAGGGTTCGGGTTCGGGTTCGGGTTAGGGTTAGGATTAGGGTTAGGTTTCGGGTTAGGGTTCGGGTTAGGGTTAGGCTTAGGGTTAGGGTTAGGGTTAGGGTTAAGGTTCGGTTTAGGGTTCGGGTTTGGGTTAGGGTTAGGGTTCGGGGTAGGGTTAGGGTTTAGTGTTAGGGTTAGGGTTCGGGTTCGGGTTAGGGTTAGGGTTAGGGTTACAGTTAGGGTTCGGGTTAGGGTTCGTGTTAGGGTTAGGGTTAAGGTTAAGGTTAGGGTTAGGATTAGGTTTAGGGTTAGCTTTCGGGTTAGGGTTATGGTTAGGGTTAGGGTTAGGGGTCGGGTTAGGGTTCGGGTTAGGGTTCGAGTTAGGGTTAGGGTTCGGGTTAGGGTTAGGGTTAGGGTTAGTGTTAGGGTTCGGTTCGGGTTATGTTTAGGGTTAGGGATCGGGTTCGAGATAGGGTTCGGGTTAGGGTTAGGGTTAGGGTTAGGTTTTAGGTTTAGGGTTACGGTTAGGGTTAGGGTTAGGGTTAGGGTTAGGGTTAGGGTTAGGGTTCGGGTTAGGGTTAGGGTTAGGGTTAGGGTTAGGGTTCTGTTTAGGGTTAGCGTTAGGGTTAGGGTTAGGGTTAGGTTTTAGGGTTAGGGTTACGGTTAGGGTTAGGGTTAGGGTTAGGTGTTAGGGTTAGATTTAGGGTTCGGGTTAGGGTTAGCGTTGGGGTTAGGGTTAGGGTTCGGGTCAGGGTTAGGGTTAGGTTTATGGTTAGGGTTAGGGTTCGGGTTAGGGTTAGGATTCGGGTAAGGTGTTAGAGTTCGGGTTCGGGTTAGGGTTAGGGTTAGGGTTAGGGTTCGGGTTAGGGTTCGGGTTGGTGTTAGGGTTCGGGTTCGGGTTAGGATTAGGTTTCTGGTTAGGGTTAGGGTTAGGGGTTAGGTTTAGCATTCGGGTTAGAGTTCGGGTTAGGGTTCGGGTTAGGGTTAGGGTTAGGGTTAGGGTTCGGTTTAGGGTTCGGGTTAGGGTTAAGGGTTAGCGTTAGGGTTCGGGTTCGGGTTAGGGTTAGGGTTAGGGTTAGGTTTCGGGTTCGGGTTAGGGTTCGGGTTAGGGTTAGGGTTAGAGTAAGGGTTAGGGTTAGGTTTAGGGTTAGGGTTAGTTTTCAGATTAGGGTTAGGGTTAGGGTTAGGGTTCGGGTTAGGGTTAGGGTTAGGGTTCGGATTAGGGTTAGGGTTAGGGTTCGGTTTAGGGTTCGGGTTCGGGTTAGGGTTAGGGTTAGGGTTAGGGTTAGGGTTAGGTTTCGGGTTAGGGTTAGGGTTCGGGGTAGGGTTAGGGTTAGGGTTACGGTTAGGGTTAGAGTTCGGTTTAGGGTTAGGGTTAGGGTTAGGGTTAAGGTTCGGGTTAGAGTTAGGGTTAGGGTTAGGGTTAGGGTTAGTGTTTGAGTTCGGGTTCGGGTTAGGTTTAGGGTTAGGGTTCAGGTTAGGGTTCCGGTTCGGGTTAGGGTTAGGGCTAGGGTTCGGGTTACGGTTAGGGTTAGGGTTCGGGTTAGGATTAGGGTTAGGTTTAGGGTTAAGGTTCGGGTTAGGGTTCGGTTTAGGGTTAGGGTTAGGGTTCGGGGTAGGGTTAGGGTCAGCGTTCGGGTTACGGTTCGGGTTAGGGTTAGGGTTAGGGTTAGGTTTCGGGTTAGTGTTAGGGTTAGGTTTCGGGTTAGGGTTAGGGTTCGGGTTAGTGTTAGGGTTAGGGTTCGGGTTAGGATTAGGTTTAGGGTTAGGTTGTAGGTTTAGGGTTAGTGTTATGTTTAGGGTTAGGGTTAGGGGTTATGGTTAGGGTTCGGGTTAGGGTTAGGGTTCGGGTTCGGGTTCGGGTTAGGTTTCGGGTTCGGGTTAGGGTTAGGGTTCGGGTTAGGGTTCGGGTTCGGGTTAGGGTTAGGGTTAGGGTTCGGGTTCGGGTTAGGGTTAGGGTTAGGGTTAGGGTTCGGGTTAGGGTTCGGGTTCGGGTAGGGTTGGGTTAGGGATCGGGTTCGGGTTAGGGTTAGGGTTAGGGTTCGGGTAGGGTTCGGGTTCGGGTTAGGGTTAGGGTTCGGGTTCGGGTTAGGTTTCGGGTTAGGGTTAGGGTTAGGGGTTAGGTTTAGGGTTCGGTTTAGAGTTCAGGTTAGGGTTCGGGTTCGGGTTAGGGTTAGGGTTAGGGTTCAGGTTATGGTTCGGGTTAGGGTTAAGGTTTAGCGTTAGGGTTCGGGTTAGGGTTAGGTTTAGGGTTAGGGTTCGGGTTAGGGTTCGGGTTCGGGTTAGGGTTAGGGTTAGGTTTTAGGGTTAGTGTTACGGTTAGGGTTAGGGTTAGGGTTAGGGTTAGGGTTAGGGTTCGGGTTAGGGTTAGGGTTAGGGTTAGGGTTAGGGTTCGGTTTAGGGTTAGCGTTAGGGTTAGGGTGAGGGTTAGGTTTTAGGGTTAGGGTAACGGTTAGGGTTAGGGTTAGGGTTAGGTGTTAGGGTTAGGGTTAGGGTTAGGGTTAGGGTTAGGGTTCGGGTTAGGGTTAGGGTTCGGGTTAAGGTTAAGGTTAGGTTTCGGGTTAGGGTTAGGGTTAGGGTTAGTGTTAGGTTTCGGTTTATGCTTAGGGTTAGGGTTAGGTTTAGTGTTCGGGTTAGGGTTAGGGTTCGGGTTAGGGTTAGGGTTAGGGTTAGGGTTCGGGTTAGGGTTCGGGTTAGGGTTAGGGTTCGGGTTAGGGTTAGGGTTCGGGTTAGGGTTAGGGTTAGGGTTCGGGTTCAGGTTAGGGTTCGGGTTCGGGTTCAGGTTCGGGTTCGGGTTAGGGTTTGGGTTCGGGTTCGGGTTAGGGTTAGGGTTCGGGTTCGGGTTAGGGTTCGGTTTGGGTTAGGGTTCGGGTTCGGGTTCGGGTTAGGGTTAGGGTTAGGGTTAGGTTTCGGGTTAGGGTTCGGGTTAGGGTTAGGGTTCAGGTTAGGGTTAGGGTTAGTGTTAGGGTTAGGGTTAGGGTTGGGGTTCGGGTTAGGGTTCGGGTTAGGGTTCGAATTAGGGTTAGGTTTAGGGTTATGGTTCGGGTTCGGGGTTAGGGTTAGGGTTAGGGTTCGGGTTAGGGTTCGGGTTAGGGTTAGGATTCGGGTAAGGTGTTAGGGTTCGGGTTCGGTTTAGGGTTAGGGTTAGGGTTAGGGTTAGGGTTCGGGTTAGGGTTAGGGTTCGGGTTAGCGTTAGGGTTAGGGTTAGAGTTAGGCTTAGGTTTAAGGTTCGCGTTAGGTTTAGAGGTTAGGTTTAAGGTTAGGGTTAGGGTTAGGGTTAGGGTTAGGGTTGGGGTTCGGGTTAGGGTTCGGGTTAGGGTTCGAATTAGGGTTAGGTTTAGGGTTATGGTTCGGGTTCGGGGTTAGGGTTAGGGCTAGGGTTCGGGTTAGGGTTAGGATTCGGGTAAGGTGTTAGGGTTCGGGTTCGGGTTAGGGTTAGGGTTAGGGTTCCGGTTAGGGTTAGGGTTAGGGTTCGGGTTAGGGTTCGGGTTAGGGTTAGGTTTAGGGCTCGGGTTAGGGTTCGTGTTAGGGTTAGGGTTAGGGTTCGGTTTAGGTTTCGGGTTAGGATTAGTGTTAGGGTTCGGGTTAGGGTTAGGGTTAGGTTTCGGGTTAGGGTTCGGTTTAGGGTTAGGGTTAGGTTTAGGTTTAGGGTTAGGGTTCGTGTTAGGGTTAGGGTTCGGGTTACGGAAAGGTTAGGGTTAGGGTTCGGGTTCGGGTTAGGGTAAGGGTTAGGGTTAGGGTTCGGGTTCGGGTTAGGTTTCGGGTTCGTGTTAGGGTTAGGTTTAGGTTTCGGGTTAGGGTTCGGGTTCGGGTTAGGGTTAAGGTTAGGGTTCGGGTTCGGGTTAGGGTTAGTGTTAGGGTTAGGGTTCGGGTTAGGATTAGGTTTAGGGTTAGGTTGTAGGGTTAGGGTTAGTGTTATGTTTAGGGTTAGGGTTAGGGGTTAGGGTTAGGGTTCGGGTTAGGGTTAGGGTTCGGGTTCGGGTTAGGTTTCGGGTTCGGGTTAGGGTTAGGGTTAGGGTTCGGGTTAGGGTTCGGGTTCGGGTTAGGGTTAAGGTTAGGGTTCGGGTTCGGGTTAGGGTTAGGGTTCGGGTTAGGGTTCGGGATAGGGTTCGGGTTCGGGTTAGGGTTAGGGTTAGGGTTAGGGTTAGGGGTCGGGTTAGGGTTCGGGTTAGGGTTCGAGTTAGGGTTAGGGTTCGGGTTAGGGTTAGGGTTAGGGTTAGTGTTAGGGTTCGGTTCGGGTTATGTTTAGGGTTAGGGATCGGGTTCGGGATAGGGTTCGGGTTAGGGTTAGGGTTAGGGTTAGGTTTTAGGTTTAGGGTTACGGTTAGGGTTAGGGTTAGGGTTAGGGTTAGGGTTAGGGTTCGGGTTAGGGTTAGGGTTAGGGTTAGGGTTAGGGTTCTGTTTAGGGTTAGCGTTAGGGTTAGGGTTAGGGTTAGGTTTTAGGGTTAGGGTTACGGTTAGTGTTAGGGTTAGGTGTTAGGGTTAGATTTAGGGTTCGGGTTAGGGTTAGCGTTCGGGTTAGGGTTAGGGTTCGGGTCAGGGTTAGGGTTAGGTTTAGGGTTAGGGTTAGGGTTCGGGT
>JAVLSZ010000148.1:250000-255000 GCA_032313775.1 Urocyon cinereoargenteus
GCTTCGGGTTAGTGTTAGGGTTAGGGTTCGTGTTAGGGTTACGGTTAGGGTTAGGGTTAGTGTTAGTTTTCGGGTTAGTGTTCGGGTTAGGGTTAGGGTTAGGGTTAGGTTTCGGGTTAGTGTTAGGGTTAGGTTTCGGGTTAGGGTTAGGGTTCGGGTTAGTGTTAGGGTTAGGGTTCGGGTTAGGATTAGGTTTAGGGTTAGGTTGTAGGGTTAGGGTTAGTGTTATGTTTAGGGTTAGGGTTAGGGGTTATGGTTAGGGTTCGGGTTAGGGTTAGGTTTCGGGTTCGGGTTCGGGTTAGGTTTCGGGTTCGGGTTAGGGTTAGGGTTAGGGTTCGGGTTAGGGTTCGGGTTCGGGTTAGGGTTAGGGTTAGGGTTCGGGTTCGGGTTAGGGTTAGGGTTAGGGTTAGGGTTCGGGTTAGGGTTCGGGTTCGTGTTAGGGTTGGGTTAGGGATCGGGTTAGGTTTCGGGTTAGGGTTAGGGTTAGGGGTTAGGTTTAGGGTTCGGTTTAGAGTTCGGGTTAGGGTTCGGGTTCGGGTTAGGGTTAGGGTTAGGGTTCGGTATAGGGTTCGGGTTAGGGTTAAGGGTTAGCGTTAGGGTTCGGGTTAGGGTTAGGGTTAGGGTTCGGGTTATGTTTCGGGTTAGGGTTAAGGTTTAGCGTTAGGGTTCGGGTTAGGGTTAGGTTTAGGGTTAGGGTTCGGGTTAGGGTTCGGGTTCGGGTTAGGTTTAGGGTTAGGTTTTAGGGTTAGGGTTACGGTTAGGGTTAGGGTTAGGGTTAGGGTTAGGGTTAGGGTTCGGGTTAGGGTTAGGGTTAGGGTTAGGGTTAGGGTTCGGTTTAGGGTTAGCGTTAGGGTTAGGGTGAGGGTTAGGTTTTAGTGTTAGGGTTACGGTTAGGGTTAGGGTTAGGGTTAGGTGTTAGGGTTAGGGTTAGGGTTAGGGTTAGGGTTAGGGTTCGGGTTAGGGTTAGGGTTCGGGTTAGGGTTAAGGTTAGGTTTCGGGTTAGGGTTAGGGTTAGTGTTAGGGTTAGTGTTAGGTTTCGGTTTATGCTTAGGTTTAGGGTTAGGTTTAGTGTTCGGGTTAGGGTTAGGGTTCGGGTTAGGGTTAGGGTTAGGGTTAGGGTTCGGGTTAGGGTTCGGGTTAGGGTTAGGGTTCGGGTTAGGGTTAGGGTTCGGGTTAGGGTTAGGGTTAGGGTTCGGGTTCAGGTTAGGGTTCGGGTTCGGGTTCGGGTTCGGGTTAGGGTTTGGGTTCGGGTTTGGGTTAGGGTTAGGGTTCGGGTTCGGGTTAGGGTTCGGTTTGGGTTAGGGTTCGGGTTCGGGTTCGGGTTAGGGTTAGGGTTAGGGTTAGGTTTCGGGTTAGGGTTAGGGTTAGGGTTAGGGTTCGGGTTAGGGTTAGGGTTAGTGTTAGGGTTAGGGTTAGGGTTGGGGTTTGGGTTAGGGTTCGGGTTAGGGTTCGAATTAGGGTTAGGTTTAGGGTTATGGTTCGGGTTCGGGGTTAGGGTTAGGGTTAGGGTTCGGGTTAGGGTTCGGGTTAGGGTTAGGATTCGGGTAAGGTGTTAGGGTTCGTGTTCGGGTTAGGGTTAGGGTTAGGGTTAGGGTTAGGGTTCGGGTTAGGGTTAGGGTTCGGGTTAGCGTTAGGGTTAGGGTTAGAGTTAGGCTTAGGTTTAAGGTTCGCGTTAGGTTTAGAGGTTAGGTTTAAGGTTAGGGTTAGGGTTAGGGTTAGGGTTAGGGTTGGGGTTCGGGTTAGGGTTCGGGTTAGGGTTCGAATTAGGGTTAGGTTTAGGGTTATGGTTCGGGTTCGGGGTTAGGGTTAGGGTTAGGGTTCGGGTTAGGGTTAGGATTCGGGTAAGGTGTTAGGGTTCGGGTTCGGGTTAGGGTTAGGGTTAGGGTTCCGGTTAGGGTTAGGGTTAGGGTTCGGGTTAGGGTTCGGGTTAGGGTTAGGGTTAGGGCTCGTGTTAGGGTTCGTGTTAGGGTTAGGGTTAGGGTTCGGGTTAGGTTTCGGGTTAGGATTAGTGTTAGGGTTCGGGTTAGGGTTAGGGTTAGGTTTCGGGTTAGGGTTCGGTTTAGGGTTAGGGTTAGGTTTAGGTTTAGGGTTAGGGTTCGTGTTAGGGTTAGGGTTCGGGTTAGGGAAAGTTTAGGGTTAGGGTTCGGGTTCGGGTTAGGGTAAGGGTTAGGGTTAGGGTTCGGGTTCGGGTTAGGTTTCAGGTTTGGGTTAGGGTTAGGTTTAGGGTTCGGGTTAGGGTTCGGGTTCGGGTTAGGGTTAAGGTTAGGGTTCGGGTTCGGGTTAGGGTTAGTGTTAGGGTTAGGGTTCGGGTTAGGATTAGGTTTAGGGTTAGGTTGTAGGGTTAGGGTTAGTGTTATGTTTAGGGTTAGGGTTAGGGGTTAGGGTTAGGGTTCGGGTTAGGGTTAGGGTTCGGGTTCGGGTTAGGTTTCGGGTTCGGGTTAGGGTTAGGGTTAGGGTTCGGGTTAGGGTTCGGGTTCGGGTTAGGGTTAAGGTTAGGGTTCGGGTTCGGGTTAGGGTTAGGGTTCGGGTTAGGGTTCGGGTTAGGGTTCGGGTTCGGTTTAGGGTTAGGGTTAGGGTTCGGGTTCGGGTTAGGGTTAGGGTTAGGGTTAGGGTTCGGGTTAGGGTTCGGGTTCGTGTTAGGGTTGGGTTAGGGATCGGGTTCGGGTTAGGGTTAGGGTTAGGGTTCGGGTAGGGTTCGGGTTCGGGTTAGGGTTAGGGTTAGGGGTTAGGTTTAGGGTTCGGTTTAGAGTTCGGGTTAGGGTTCGGGTTCGGGTTAGGGTTAGGGTTAGGGTTCGGTATAGGGTTCGGGTTAGGGTTAAGGGTTAGCGTTAGGGTTCGGGTTAGGGTTAGGGTTAGGGTTCGGGTTATGTTTCGGGTTAGGGTTAAGGTTTAGCGTTAGGGTTCGGGTTAGGGTTAGGTTTAGGGTTAGGGTTCGGGTTAGGGTTCGGGTTCGGGTTAGGGTTAGGGTTACGTTTTAGGGTTATGGTTACGGTTAGGGTTAGGGTTAGGGTTAGGGTTAGGGTTAGGGTTCGGGTTAGGGTTAGGGTTAGGGTTAGGGTTAGGGTTCGGTTTAGGGTTAGCGTTAGGGTTAGGGTGAGGGTTAGGTTTTAGGGTTAGGGTTACGGTTAGGGTTAGGGTTAGGGTTAGGTGTTAGGGTTAGGGTTAGGGTTAGGGTTAGGGTTAGGGTTAGGGTTCGGGTTAGGGTTAGGTTTCGGGTTAGGGTTAAGGTTAGGTTTCGGGTTAGGGTTAGGGTTAGGGTTAGGGTTAGTGTTAGGTTTCGGTTTATGCTTAGGGTTAGGGTTAGGTTTAGTGTTCGGGTTAGGGTTAGGGTTCGGGTTAGGGTTAGGGTTAGGGTTAGGGTTCGGGTTAGGGTTCGGGTTAGGGTTAGGGTTCGGGTTAGGGTTAGGGTTCGGGTTAGGGTTAGGGTTAGGGTTCGGGTTCAGGTTAGGGTTCGGGTTCGGGTTCGGGTTCGGGTTCGGGTTAGGGTTTGGGTTCGGGTTCGGGTTAGGGTTAGGGTTCGGGTTCGGGTTAGGGTTCGGTTTGGGTTAGGGTTCGGGTTCGGGTTCGGGTTAGGGTTAGGGTTAGGGTTAGGTTTCGGGTTAGGGTTCGGGTTAGGGTTAGGGTTCGGGTTAGGGTTAGGGTTAGTGTTAGGGTTAGGGTTAGGGTTGGGGTTTGGGTTAGGGTTCGGGTTAGGGTTCGAATTAGGGTTAGGTTTAGGGTTATGGTTCGGGTTCGGGGTTAGGGTTAGGGTTAGGGTTCGGGTTAGGGTTCGGGTTAGGGTTAGGATTCGGGTAAGGTGTTAGGGTTCGGGTTCGGGTTAGGGTTAGGGTTAGGGTTAGGGTTAGGGTTCGGGTTAGGGTTAGGGTTCGGGTTAGCGTTAGGGTTAGGGTTAGAGTTAGGCTTAGGTTTAAGGTTCGCGTTAGGTTTAGAGGTTAGGTTTAAGGTTAGGGTTAGGGTTAGGGTTAGGTTTAGGGTTGGGGTTCGGGTTAGGGTTCGGGTTAGGTTTCGAATTAGGGTTAGGTTTAGGGTTATGGTTCGGGTTCGGGGTTAGGGTTAGGGTTAGGGTTCGGGTTAGGGTTAGGATTCGGGTAAGGTGTTAGGGTTCGGGTTCGGGTTAGGGTTAGGGTTAGGGTTCCGGTTAGGGTTAGGGTTAGGGTTCGGTTTAGGGTTCGGGTTAGGGTTAGGGTTAGGGCTCGTGTTAGGGTTCGTGTTAGGGTTAGGGTTAGGGTTCGGGTTAGGTTTCGGGTTAGGATTAGTGTTAGGGTTCGGGTTAGGGTTAGGGTTAGGTTTCGGGTTAGGGTTCGGTTTAGGGTTAGGGTTAGGTTTAGGTTTAGGGTTAGGGTTCGTGTTAGGGTTAGGGTTCGGGTTAGGGAAAGGTTAGGGTTAGGGTTCGGGTTCGGGTTAGGGTAAGGGTTAGGGTTAGGGTTCGGGTTCGGGTTAGGTTTCGGGTTCGGGTTAGGGTTAGGTTTAGGGTTCGGGTTAGGGTTCGGGTTCGGGTTAGGGTTAAGGTTAGAGTTCGGGTTCGGGTTAGGGTTAGTGTTAGGGTTAGGGTTCGGGTTAGGATTAGGTTTAGGGTTAGGTTGTAGGGTTAGGGTTAGTGTTATGTTTAGGGTTAGGGTTAGGGGTTAGGGTTAGGGTTCGGGTTAGGGTTAGGGTTCGGGTTCGGGTTAGGTTTCGGGTTCGGGTTAGGGTTAGGGTTAGGGTAGGGTTAGTGTTAGGTTTCGGTTTAAGCTTAGGGTTAGGGTTAGGTTTAGTGTTCGGGTTAGGGTTAGGGTTCGGGATAGGGTTAGGGTTAGGGTTAGGGTTAGGGTTCGGGTTAGGGTTCGGGTTAGGGTTAGGGTTCGGGTTAGGGTTAGGGTTCGGGTTAGGGTTAGGGTTAGGGTTCGGGTTCGGGTTAGGGTTCGGGTTCGGGTTAGGGTTCGGGTTCGGGTTAGGGTTTGGGTTCGGGTTCGGGTTAGGGTTAGGGTTCGGGTTCGGGTTAGGTTTCGGTTTGGGTTAGG